>BOLG01001664.1:4467500-4892500 GCA_016861445.1 Oryzias woworae
ATATCTCATCAAGTGTTTTACCAGAAAAGGCAGAATGAAAGGCCAAACATAAGACAAGTTCTGGCAGATCCATCAGGGGGCCGTTCTCATGTTCAGTATCTATTCACATCAGCTGCACAACTAACTTCTGTGCAACTATATAGCTATTAAAGCCTTCATTCATGTACCAAATGATCCATAATGGATCACACCTAAATAAATCTGCAACAAGTGTTGAGAGAGGTTAGTCCTTCACATTTCTATCTGCTGTACCCTGTTTCCAGGCTGTCAGACTCCTGTTCTGAGGACGGTGCAGCATTTATCTGAGCAGAACCCACCTCCATCAGGCAGGTTGGCCCAGTAGATGACCCTGAAGCCCAGCAGGTTTCCGTTCAGAGCGTCTTTGGGAGGGGTCAGCCACGAGAGGGAGACGATCTCTGGGGACGTTGCAACAGCCTGGACGTTCTCCGGAGGTCGACTGGGCACTGGAGGAGCAGAGCAGCTTCAGTCTCACACACCAGTACCCTCTGACCACCACTAGGTGGTGACATTTGCTCAAAGATCTTACGTCCTTGTAGTAAGGAAGCAAACATATTCAATCCACTTTGTTTAGAAGCACATTTAGGCAAGTAAACTGTGCTTTGCTAATGTGCTACAGTCATCACGTCAGAAAAAGTGCACTTAAGCCTTACTACTACTAAAAACAACACAAGTAACACAAGTAAACAAAAGTACACAATATAAAACCACATAAATAATAGGAAAACAGTAGAGATGCTGCAACTTTCATGCAAAAGTAGTTTTACACTCTCCATTTAGCGCTTAGAATCCGACAGTGGAACATTCTAACCAATATTTAAAATCTATCCTAAAACAAACGGGAGATCATTGCAGGAACAGCAGTCATACGATCATGTTTCCAGCTTCACAGCAGCTCTAATTCACCTGCTGTGCTCTAGAGGACAGAGCGGCAGCACATCTGACCTGAAATGGGTTCACTGGACAACATGATAACCTTGGAGCACGGAAGGTCACGAACTCTGCGAGGAGTGAGACATCCTACTCACCGTCCTCTAGCGTGGTGGCAGCCACCTCAGTGGAGGAGGGCCCCGTGCCGGCGCTGTTGCTGGCCTGCACCACCACACCGTACTGAGTGAACTTCTTCAGGTTATCCAGGACCAGACTCTCTGCATTGTCCCCTGTGGTTTCCACGCTGATCACACTGAACTGGTAGTTTCCACCAGAGCTGAACTCCCTGTAGCCCACCTGGTATCCTCTGATGGCTCCGTTTTGAAGGTGCTTCCTGGGCGGCTAGAACAGCAATCAGTGATGACAGCTGAGGCGGTTTCTCCAGCTCCCCAGAGGTCAGTTTAGGTTTCAACAAGAATACTTCACATTTTAGAAGACATTCTTGAACAAACCTATTGTTTTACACCAGATATACCAGGGATGTCAACTCCAGGCCTCGAGGGCCACATTCCTGCATGTTTTCCAACATTCCATGCTCTGGCATGTTTTAATTGGCTGGACACCCCTGGAGCAGGTAATCAATCAAGAGGAGGGCTTGGATATCTGGAAATCATGCAGACATTGTGGCCCCCGAGGCCTGGAGTTGCCCATCCCTGATATATGCACTCAGCACACAGGACAGCTGATTGTGTCACAGACACCACTGTTCATCTGCAAACACACGTGCTGTTCCTCAACACCCTTCTCATGGAAGGTCAAAGGGTAACTTCAGTTTTTTAACATCTCTATAGGAGATCCGGACACCTTCACTGCTGTGTGGACAAGACTCTACAAATCATCAGTAAACATTCACCGGTGGAACTAAACTTGGAGCTCATTCAGTCACGTAGAATCATCGTTCCTGTTGTAGTTCGACAGTTACTCAACAAAACACAGAGGAAACTCCGCTTACCCTCCAGGTGACTCGGAGACTCTGAGAGGAGAGGGCCTCCAGCTGAACGTCCTGAGGAGGTCCGTCAGGAGCTGAGATCAGATCAACGCATGCATCTCATTACAGGTTCAGGCTGAATGTCTGTGTGTTGCTGGAAGATCTGTTCCAGTTTTACTGCTGGACCAACACTGACAGCAAATACCCAAGCACAGCCCCCCCACAGAGACCACAAGCAAGAACAGAAGGACCTTGTTTCTTTCTCTCCATCATCATGATTAATGTTGTCATCATTTTTCAGGTGAACGATTCAAAAAGTCACCAAATAATGAAAAGATTCATACCTGAGCTTTTCATTTATACGAATTTGTTATCATTTGTAATCACAGTGTGTGGGATTATGAGGAGAGTGTGTGTTTTTTAAGATGGGACGTTGCTGATCTGACTCTGGGGGGGTCACGGGGGTCCAGCCTTACAGTGTGACATTCACTCCTAATTGAGCCGCTCTGCTTTTATCAGCGATGTGTTTAACAATGCAGCAGAGACCTCTGTTCTGCTGTGGCTCAGTCCTGACAAAGCGGCTGCGGGTCTCACCTGCTTCGTCTGTGGTGATGGTGAGCTCATTGCTGGCTTCACTCTTGCCGATGAGATTCTTGGCAAACATGCGAATGTTGTAGGTGGAGGAGGGGTGTAGGTCGATGATGGTGGCCTGGTTGAGTTGAGGAGAAACATCTTTGGTCTTCTGAGCTGTCTCCCAGGAGGCTGAGCAGGGAAAAATGACTTTTTACTCAGGTCTCTAACTGACAGCGAGGGTCAAATGACCACCAGAGAATGCAGGCATCCCATCATGCACCGTCTTTCTTTAGGCGCTCTGTTTGGATCTAAAGGAGCTCTCTGGTACCTGATTTGTTTTTGCTCTCAATGTCAAAGCCTGTGATGGGGCTGTTGCCATCAAAACCCATGGTCCAGCGCAGAGCAATGGTTCTGTCCTTCACCTCTCGGATCTCCACCTCTGGAGGATCTGGAGGCTCTTTAGGACACAAAGCCATTCAACACACGGTTACAGGCCTGTCAGCGTTACTGCACAGGAGGAAAGCTTGCTGAGCTGCTGCTCTACCTTGAACTGTGAGCTGGATGATTCCTCTGTCTTCACCGTATGAGTTGATGGCATGGCAGGAAAAGAATCCTGAGTCCTCCCTTACTGTGGGCATGATCTGGGAGAAGCAGAGAAACAGTTTTTTAGGCCAAAGCTCTGGATTCTGAAGTCATGCATGTATTCTGCATGTTCAGATCATGTCAGCTCTGGTGCTTTGGCTCACGGCTCAGCTCTGCCTCCAGCTTCCATCAACTCTCTTTTGTTTCAAGTTTAGCATCTTACTATGATTTTTTCATTATGCGTGAGGTCATGGGTTGTATGTGGAGGGGTGAAGGCTGGGTTGGGTTTTTATTCAGTATGTTTTTGTTTTAAATGTAAAGCGCTTTGAGTTGTGGAATGCATGAGAAGAGCTTTAACAAATAAAGTTTGATTTGATACAGTGAAGAACTTGCTTGATTTGTTATTTAAAAATCTACAAAACTCACAATGTAATCTGAGTTTAACAAAAGGAGGAACTTTTATGCCTGAGGCGATTGCTTTGAAATGTCATTTATTTATTTATCATTTTCAATAAGACATAAAACAAACTAAGTAACTGAGTGAGAAATCCTTTCATTCATCAGCTCAGTGATGGTTTCACAGACTTGTACTCTTGAGCACCTCAGAACCCTACCGTGATCCGTCCCAAAGGTGTTCCAACAGAGGGCGCCACAAAGGTTCAAAGCTCCTCCTCTCACCTGCAGGGTGGAGACGACCTCATCGCCCGCCTCCTTGACGGAAACCACATAGCGACTGGTCTCAGGGTTGATGATGCGCTCCTCCTTCTCCCAGCGCACCATGATGGGCTTCTCTCCATGGGCGGTGCAGCTCATCTTCTTCTCCTCTCCTTGCGTGGCCAGCGTGGTGTTCGGGTACGATGTGATCATGGCAGGGACTGTTGGACCACGAAGAAGGGTGTTAGATCCACAGAAGAAACCAGGTCCAACATGAAATCTGAGACTGTCTCCCACTGTATGCATCTGTTGAACTTATTTAGGTTTAGGGTTTCTGTTTTATCAAAGTAGACTACAGTTAAGGTCAGCTGATGACGGCAGGTTTATGCTCATCCAAAAGAAGCACTGAATTTGAAAACTATATAACTGATTCTAACATTTTTTAGATGTTTTATGTATTTCAAACAAATGAACAAAATGAGCATTGTACAGTTTAAAAAGAACAGAAAGAGAAGAAGATTGTGTTGGTCCTCCTTTTATCCATCTAGTTCAACCCTCTAATTCCAAATACAACAGATGTTCTTTGCCATTTAAAGCCGAAGCTTTACATTCAACACGCCAAAGCAAAAAGAAAGGTTCTGATTGGCCGGTCAGAGGAGATTCCAGGTTTGTGTCACAAGTCCAAGTTCTGAATTTCTGTCTGTGGATCAGAGTTCCCTCGTGAGGATGTAAATGGATTTGTGTGGGCTTGTATGAACCCTGGTAGAATATTTCTGAAGATAGAAAATGTTTTTGCTGCTGTGCTTTTTCACTCTTACGAATCACAAAATAATTCTGAACTTCCTTTTTTCCCCCAAATGCAGACATTGTATTTGTAAATTAAAAACCTAAATATTGGTGTAAACATCGTCTTACAACTGCAACACATGTATATGGTAGTTTAGCGTTTCATTCTGATAACATTTGCCTCACACACACAAACACACAAGCCTCTGTCTAACCAAAAACCGTTGTCTTTTGGACTGAGGAAAGTTTCTTCATCATTTTGCATGTGGAGCCGTTTGTGGTCTCTGCTGTGGAAACTACGTCCCTGAGTCTAACACTGAACGCTCCCAGTGCAATCTACTAGAAACCTCAGGCGTGTTGTCCTTTTACACACGTTGAACAGTCTGGGTTTACTGAAATGACAAACATATTTCATGAGCTCGGGTTGATGCTTGTGGGCTTTTGCTCAGTGCGTTGAAACAGCCTTAAACTGGATTTACCTAAAAGCTAAAAGATCACATTACATCCCTCAACACTGCAGACGTGAGGACCTTAGAGGCGTTTCTGTCACAGTGACCTCTGACCTTCAGCTGACCGAGCTCCTGCAGAAAATTCACCGTTGAGCCCAACCCAGTGTCACGCTCCCACTCGACCCTGTAGAGCTCCTGAATGGACACTCTTTTGTCGTCATCATCAGATCTCATTCGTGCAGCAACCGCACTGTAATAGGAATGCATTGCTCATGGGCACTCTGGTCCTGTCTGGAGTTCAATAAAGTCTGAAGTGTGAGGATTCTCCACTTAGATTTTTGTGATGTTTCTTTGGTTTTTGTCCTGTTCTGTTTTCCTTGTCAGTCACACCAGGTCTGCGTTGTCAATCATCCTCAGCTTTCTAGATTTGTGTTAATGACCTCCACTGTGTAAAGGTGTCGGGTTTTCCACTTTTCATTGTCAGGTTATTTATTAACTGTTTAGGTTTCTGCCATTAAGGCTGATCTCCTGCACTGAGAGTCCTGCACCTCCAGTTCCTGACATGAAAACACAAAGGCTGAAAATGCAACACACAGAGCCTGAGAGCACGTCAGAGCCTGCTTTGTGTTTGTGTGCACGAGCAGCTCCTTCATTTTCAGTGGAGCCACAATGACCTGGCAGGAAAGGTGAGGAAACAAAAAAGGAAAGGAGGGAAGGTGAGGGCCCCCTCCTCAAATGAGCCAGCTCAAACAAGAATCAGGAGCCATGCACACAGGTGTGCGCGTTCCTTCAGCGTTTCAACCATTGTAGCATGTTTGGATTAACGCCCTGACGCTGATATGGACGCATGGAAGGCGGGCGGCGTGCTGCAGATGAAGCAGCGTTGCAGTCGTGTGCAGTAACAGCACAATGTGTCTAAAGTGGGAAAGAGGAGAAGCTGCTCCTCCACAGCAACCCAGAGGGCAGTGATGATGCGCTTGAGTCTGCAGGGGATGGTGGGGGATCGGCTGGCTGCTGATAGGCTATTCCCCAGAGACAAAAGACCCCCACCTTCATCACTCCCTCCCATCCTCCCTCTCTTCTCCCAGGCTCCTTTTCACCTGGCCAGGTTACCATGCCAACCAGCATCGGACACCCCCCCACTTCACTGCTCTCACTGAAAGGGCTGTTTTTAACTGCCAGGAATAGAAAATGGACCTGCCATTGACTTCACTGGAGGATGATGATTACACAATCACACAATGGATGTCGCAATGCAGAAATTAAAGAAAAAACAGCAACATTTGCTTTTGCAATGATTTTATTTGGTGGAGTTGGTTTGCGACTATAAAATTATCCCAGTGGTGTAGTAATACCACATATTCAGAGGCGATTTATGAGACATGGGTGTGTGATGGAGCTCAGAGAGCTTGGAGAGGATGAGAAAAGTTCTGGATTAACATCACTGTCAATGACAACAGCGCTATAAAACTGACACAGAGACCTCCAGTTGTGGCTTTTCCTTTTTTGGCACCGTGGTGATATTTCTGCTGCTGAACCCAGATTACTCGTTCTATCAAACTGACAGTTGTAACTCCACCCAGAGCCTGCGGAGGGCGCTGTTTTCCTCAGTTTGTGGAGCTTCAAAGACAAACATTTCGCTCTGTGTGTTTTTTTGTTTTGTTTAGAGCATCTTATCTGTTTATTTCTGAATTCAAAGAGCAGTGTGTGCTGGCGGGGGGGGGGGGGGGGGGGGGGGGGGGTCTTTCCTAATGGCCTAAATGCGCTCTAAATATACACACACACACACACACACACACACACACCCCCGACCTTGGCCTCCCATTACTACGGCTGCTAGACGAGCCACACGAGCTGAGATGCCTCTTGCCCCAGGGGCAGACTGTGGGTGCAGGGGCAGGGAGGGTGTGCAGAGTTGAGGGGGGTGCATGGACTTCGCATAGATGACTGGCTCATTGGCTGCCTGCAATGTACTGAAATAATTCCCTTAGCTGCACAATTGGCTTGGACATGGAGCTGTATGGTGAAGCTGTGGCTGCAGTGCAGGCAGATATGTGCATGAGAGGCTGCACGCCAGCGATAAACACGATGAAAGAAAGAGAAGAGGTCTCCTCATGGCTGTCTGAAAGACCGCTCGGTGACCAGGGGACCGTTTTGCTCTCCAGCGAAGCCTCGTTATGCCCTCATCATCGTCTTCAGGCCTTATGATGTCTAGCAGGCTTGATTGGTCTTAATTGGCTCTGATAAACATGGAGTGGCTGTTGACAGACTCTGATAGCATCCACTGAGCATTGCTAATGAACAGAGTGAATTGCACCTGTTTGGAGGAACTGTAGGGATGCTTGACTGCAAACTGAATTGAAAGCATTTGTTTAAGCCTGTACCTGCAGCTGGCGTTGGGCCGGAAAACAAACCCATTAAATATGAGGAAACTCTGAGTGGAAACAGAAACGTGGGGCTGGCTGTTAGTGCCACCGTCCTGCTTGATGATGCATGCTGTATTATGATGAGACATTAGCCTGCATAAGCACGCTCATGACAATAGAAGCTCCAACGTATGACATCCCAGTGCTGCATTTCATTTCCTGTGGACTGCAGCCTGCAGAGGCCTGTTTCCATGCGGGCTCATCTGGCCTTTTCTTCTGTTCTAATGGCTGCACTGTACCTGAGCCTGAGCGTTAAAAGGCTCAGTCTTTTGTGACACACGTCTTTGTGTGTCTTGTTTGCTCAGCTGCGTCACAACTTCAGCATCATCTGTTTCAACCGACTTCATTGATTTTCTTCTGCATGTTTACTGACACATCAAGCCACATTCAAACAGCCAGCGGCACACAATACTGCAGAGTGAAGCGCATCACAGAAGCACTCCAGCATGCACCCGCTCCTGCACCTCCCTAATTTGCTCCTAAGCCTCTTAAGTAGCAATGGTTGCTCACGCCTGAGTAACATGAAAACAGCAGTGTTGTGGAGCCACAGGCTCAGATGCACCTGCAGAGCACAGGGCGGGTCTCTGAGGGTTCGTCAGCTCATTGTCTGATGTGCACACTCGCAGTGGGACTGGGGCGAGGTGTGGCTCAGGCACCATGACAGCAGCATGCTGTGTGACCAGAGCACGTATCGAGGGGCTGCAGGCAGAGGCACACACCCCAAGAAACCAGCAGAGGATCAATAGAGTAAGATCTGATAACATGAGCTTCTGCAGCCTTTTCTGACACTTCATCAGTGCTCTACTAAACACAAAGCCAGCGTTTTTCCTAAAATGAGCAACAAAAGTGCAGCGGATCTCATATTCTTAATATGTGGTCCACAATGATCATCTCACCATTCTATGATCTCTGTCTGCCTGTGTGATGCAGGAAAGTCTCTAGCTGGATTCTGGTTCTGTGTGGAACATACTGTTCAAAGCACCACTAGTTCTTACTTTAGGAATCGCAGAGTTTTTTTCAGTTATACATTAAAAAGATAAACAGAATTCAACTGAAACATGAAGCAGTTTTGTTTTATATCTCAAGGTTGTGGACTTTCTCAACACAGTGAGCCAGTTCATGTAACTGCAGTCAGTTTAGTGAAGGATGTAGAGCTGGGCGATATGGCCAAAAAATAAAATCTAATAAAATAAAGATTTTGGATTTTATTCAATTTTTTTTGTTCCTCCTTTTACTTTCTTTAAAAAGAATTAAAAATGACAGAATATATTTAATAAAGACTTTTATTTTAACTTCTCCTTTGGAAATCTGCTGTAACACAATGTTGAACTAAATCCAAGCTGTAAACATGTGTGTAGATCAATGCAGCAGATGTTTGGTGAGCTACAGTTAGCTTCAGCATCTCAGAAACAGAAACACTTCTTCTCCGTTTCAGGCGTAGAAACAAATTTATCGTACTCCCACTTTTGGCAGCTACAACCTTCATGCAGGTTTTGCTGCGTGTGGTTTGAAGTCACAACACCACTGGTCAACATTTCATTTTTGACTCACCAGACAAGTTAGCCGCTGGATGAAAAAATCTACCAGTCAGTCACATTTTTTACCAGACAAATTATTACATTATTTTATAAAGAAGAACTATGGGTATTATTTTAAAAAATGATGTATGATATATAAATGATATATATATTTATATATATTTATATGTATATATATATAAATATATATATATATATATATTTATATATATATATATATATATATATATATATATAAAGGTATCATTAACTACTGCTGGAAGTCTAAATATGAACTGTTTCAATACATTATTTTTAACTCTACAAGAACAACATCTTTGTTTCCGCTTGCTCCAGCAAAATAAGCTTCACTTAGATATGGTTCTAATTATGGATTGAGAACGACAGGGTGACAAACTGAACTTGAGAACTTTCTGTTGCAGTCCTTCAACACGGGGGACATCCATGCTTTCTCCTGAATGTCCTGTGGGAGCAATTGGAACAGCAGAGGACTGAGTCTCTTTCCTGACTGTTGTCTAAATTAAGAGCTATCTTAAAAGCATTCATCCAGGTAGACCGCCACTGTCATAATGCTCATTTGTAACAGACGTTTCACATTTGAGGATTTGCTTCTGAAAGGATGGCAGGGCTTCACCAGAACAGAGAGCAGCTACAGTCTCACAGAATCTTCATGATCATTCAGGCAGAACAGCACGTTAAGTCATAGTACAGGACAGGCAAAGATGGCCAAATCAGTTCAATTCAACTTTATTTCTACAGCCCAAAATCACAACCATTTCCGTCTCAATAGGCTTCACACCTGTATTTATGCAAAGAATATAAAGTCAACACCATAAAATAAAAACAATAGCTGGTTGCTAAACTAAACTAAACAGAACAAGCTAAACGGGCATCCCTGCCCTTAGACCTTCATCTTGATGAGAAAAAACTCTATCTGACAATGGCTGAACAGAGAGAGCGTCATTAGTGCGACAGCTGTCACACATGTACAGAATACAGGCAGTTTGCTGAACACTTCTGAACCGAGGCCATGCATACATAAGATCTCCAGCCCCTGCACCCCGTAAACAAACTGCCTCATCAACATACTTGGGAGGCATGTTTTTTCAGTTCATTTGGAAAGAAAAGGTCCACAGAACACAAGTTTGTTGGTTTGGATCATTGACTATATAGGAGAAATGGACTGAGTTACTTCTCCTTTCAATTTCGATTTCAATAGAGAAATAAACAGCTTTTACTCACTCAGTCATTTTATTGGTCAGAATAACCACTACTGTTATGATAACTTTTCTTTATGTTCTTGAAAATTCTTATTTTATTTCCTTTTTTTATTGGTAGTTCAAGTTTTTCAAGTTATAAACTGACCAATCAGATGCCTCAATAAAGTAGGTGGAGCCAGGTGATCCCCACATCCAGGTTTAAAAACATTTGATTGACAGATTCTCTTGAGCCCGCTTCAGTTGAAGGGGTGTGGCCTCCCAACAAGCTCACTCCTTATTGGTGAGAGTGGTTGCCACAGAACTGTTTACTCAGGCAGACTTGGACCAATCACTGCTTACTGATGTCATCTAGCTCCAACATGGCCTCCTTCATATTGTGAAAAATGGCAACTAAACTGATTTCCTTTGGAGCCAAAAAAGAACCATTTGTCTTTGGGTGACGTCGCACTCGCCCGTTCCAGTTCTTTTATACAGTTAAAAGTCTGGGCTCAGACACTTCAACAGATTTCCCTGTTCCTGGTACAAAATGTTAACTCAGAAGACTGATAAAAGCCTGATCAGGCAGTTTTGTGTTGACGTTGAAGTTTTTGTCAGAAGATTCAGTTCTGTGCTATGAGTTCACAACAATGCAGCCGTCGTCTTGGTCTGATTCAATGTCTGTAAAAGGTTACGGAAAACAAGGTTGTGGACAAATGTTTTAGAGGAAGGTTTGTTCTCAACACGTGGGAATGGGTGACAATAGTTGTATGTTTTGAGCATAAAGCAGATTGTTTTAAATCTGCATTGCATAAAATAACCCCTCCTCCTCCTAACACTTTTTCATCCCCTCTTTTCCACATGGCAGCTCCTGCATCTGCAGCATTCGGGGCTTAATGGAGGGGAGCTAAGTCCTGGGCGACACAGCTGATAAATGCTGTGGCTGCGTGTGCTGCTTTCGTGGGACTCATCCATGCAGAAAGCTCTGTGTGAGCTTCATATCCGCCTCTTGCTTGTGGCATCACTGTTGCAGATCCAGCCAGGTTGAGTTTCGCTAACTTTGTGGTCTCCTTTAATTTTCTACGTAACGAGCACCGTGACTGCTCAAGAGGGAAATCACAGCTGTTACAGCATTCTTACTTTTGACGTTCAAATACATGGACTTGCTGACATCAGCCCCCACATCGTTGCTGACTCTGCACAGGTAGAAGCCGCTGTCCTCCTCCAGCACATGCTTGATAAGCAGAGAGCCGTTCACCAGCACCTCAATCCGAAAGCCCGAGTTCAGAGCAATGGGTTTGAACTGAGGAACCCCAGCTCCTGAGGTAGAGAACAGAGAACCCAGTGAATAACCTTTCTAGTCCATGTGGCAGCAGATGTAGTGAAAGTAGCGTAGAAAGCATAATACAGATCACCAGGATATACACCACACCACTATCAGTTTCTACAGGCATTTTTACAGATTATTCATCCACTCACTCACTCGCTCCCGTACACATTCACCCTACCGTCCAATCATTCATCTATGATTGCAAAATTCAGAAGAAAAAGATGAAACTGGTTTGGAAAAACACGTTCACCAAACCACAGACAAGTGTCAGTGGGTTGGTGGGTCTGACCATTGAGTGTTTACCTTTAGAATACTCCCACTGAATGGTAGGGACGGGGTAACCTTCAGCTGAGCAGTTCAGAGTTACTGATTTCCCATAGATTCCATCCTGGTCTTTTGGCTGGACCACAAATTTGGGGGGAACTGCAAAAACAAAAGCTTTATTCTATGCTTGCCCATATCCAACAGGAAAGCAGTAAATGAAAACTCTTTCTCCTGGTTGGCACTGACCCTGGTTCATACTTGGGTAAAGCTACAAAAGTGTCTTAAAACATTTGAGAATTTTGTACATGTACATGCTTGAGGTCTAAAATGTGTCATTTCATTTTGTTTATTAGGGACCATGTACATTAATGAACATCCATTCAGATTCATAGATGTAAATGTACCAGATTATTATAGTTCCTTCTGCTTCTTCTTTTCTTTCATTGTTTGATGTTGCATTTCTACCCTGGCGTGCCTCCCCCAGCTCTACGCCCACATTCACCTCGGACAATGAGTTCACTCTGGTGCTCCACAGCGGCCGCCTGGTTCCGGGCAATGCAGGTGTAGTTTCCGTTGTGCATGAGTGTAAGGTTAGAGACACGCAGAGAGCTGGTAAAATCTATGTTGTCTATAGTGACTCCAAGGCTGGCTGGGATTGGTCGACCATCCTTCTGCCAGGTGATGAAAACGGGTTGGTCACCAGACATGACCACGCAGGGGATGAACACCCGCTGGCCGATGGAAAACCGCGGAAACTCAAAGGGGTGGATGGTGGGTGGAACTGAAAAAAAGAAATGCAAATGAATCTCCCCCCTCAGGCATGTGGGGTTTCTACTGTATGTTCTATAATTAAAATGGTAACTTTAGCAAGTGTTGCTTCAGATCATTTACTGAACATTTATGGAGCACTCCCACAGCAGCACATTAGCCACAAGTATGTCGTTATCTCCTTGTCAGCACATGCTGTGGTTTAGCAGTAACCTGAAATGTGGAGGAAATATTTTATAGACTCTCACAACGTGGAGCAGCTGGATTCAAAACAACAAGCACACAACATTATCTCTCTTCTGATCTCTGGGGACACTGCAGCCATTGTGAGAACCAGATGCTTTGGAAAATTAATGATTTAAAAACTGTTGGAATAAGCAGCACTTCAGCGCTTATTTAATTCACAACAAAATAGGCATAATAGACTCCTGGGGATTCCCTCTCAGCAGTGCTGGAATGCAAAGCAGCTGAGAGGCAAATTAGCCGAGGCGGAATCGCAGCTTTGACTGTGCTGTGATTTCCCCTTCGCACACTTGTTAGCACACTGAGACCCGCCAGAAAGAGGGAGGGGAGAGATTTGCCCATCTGATGTTTCAAATTATGCACCATCATCGGAGGAAGAGGACCAACTCAGGTTATCATCATCTGCCTCAGCTTGGCTTCTGCATATTCAGATGAGCCCTTGATAAGGAGGCTGGCATGACGGAGACCCTGCTTTACTATCAGTGAATTGTGCCGTTTCTTTGCACACAAAACAAGTCCCTGCATATTCTGTGTGTGTGGATTGCACTCTAAAGCTTTTACTTATCTTTTAGATATGATGCATGTGGGGCATTATGGGGTCAGTACACAGAGTGATACCTGGAGAATAATAAGTCACATGAATGCCTGTCAGTAAATATCAGGGGATCACAGAGTGTCTGCACAGCTCACGTATGATTTAAAAACACACTTTTCACTTGGGGAAGCCATGATGTAGAGGTTGAGCAGTCGACCTCTGATCGGAAGATCTCGTGTTCTGTTCCTGCTCTGCGTGCCCATGTGTCCTTGAGCAAGACACTGACCTGCATGTTGCTCCTGGCGGCTTAAAGTTGGCGCTAGTGTTCATAAATGGAGCCGCCATCAGTGTGTGAATGTTTGGATTCATGGGTGAATGGGGCTGTGACAGTAAAGCGCTTTAGTAAAGCGCTGGATGAGTAGACGCCATTACCACTTACAATTTGTCAAGTCCGGCTTCAGGTTAAGTCATGTGACATGTAAGACTGGCTTTATACCTTTCACAGTAATATAGACGCTCTGGTGAGTAGACAGCTGCGGCTGCACCAGCACGTTACATGTGTATTCTCCTTCGTCCACATCCTTCTGCACATCAAAGAGCTTGAGCGTGCCGTTCTCAAAGGCCCGCTGCCGGTGGTTGTAAGGCAGCAGGTTGGAGTCCTTGTACCATTTGATAGAGTAGTAGGGGTAGCCGATAACACGGCAGTGGATGTACATGTCCCGCCCAGCAATGGCAGTGAGGTTTTTCATTGGTCTGATGCTTGCAGGCCCTTGAGGACACATTAGAGAGAAAACACTTTTACGATCATTTTGATCCTGGGGGAGGAAGTGGTGGCCTAAAAGACTGCTGTGCTGTTTCCACGTTATCAAGACACCACTAAGTTTGACACGACTCATTCTGAGCATGAAAACCTTGACATGATTTGCTAAAAGAGGGTTCAGGCTTTTTAGAAAAAGAAGTCATGCTGGGATCCATCTTTCCCATCCACGGCCCCCTGTGCACCGTGCATCTGCGTCCCTCGTCAATGGTGAAACTGTTTTGAAACTGATCTCAGAACAGCGGTCTTGGCCTCCGCACTATCCCTGAAGTCTATGAAAGGGCTGCTATGATCCTCTTTAAAGAACTTCACATCATGGCGTTGATCTCTGCAATGTAAAATGATCAACACTAGGCTGGTGCTTTCTTTTTTATCCAATAATATGGAGGCCTCGAGACAATCATATCAATTAATCAAAACACCCAATTTATTCACTTTCAGTCTTTCCCTGCAGGGGGTGCCAACACAAATGATCTTCTTCCATGAACATCCTTTGAACTCAATCATCTCTGTGTCCTCTTTTACTTCATCCATCACTTTCGTATTTGCTTTCTAAGCCTCCTGCTTTCAGCTCTAACTTCAGCATCTTCTCACAGCCTCAGCACATTCAGAGATCCTTTCACCATGCAGGATCTTACAGGAAATGTGCCGCCCACTTTCCTGAACCCTTCCATGCTTCTACAGGTACAGAGTGTCATTGGGAGCCACTGCTCACTACTCTTTATCATCGTCAGAGCTTTTCATGCTTTATGCTCATGATACTGGCAGAGAAGCGCCTTCATATACAGTGTGGCTGTTTGATCACTAAAAGCAGAAAATCTAAGCACCTTGTGTCAGCTGACAATGTCAATACATTTGTAAAGAATGATCACTCACTTTTTTACGTCTTAAAAATGCTACAATAAGCAACTGCCACCTCTTAAGCTAGCTGCTAGCTTCCTTATCTTGTATTTGTAGCAGGTGCGTGGTATGCTTTTCCGAATTATCAAAACAAGAAAGTAGTTTCAAAAACATGACAACACTTGATGAGTTGCTATAGAAATGAAAACAACAATCTTGGTATTGGAATTCCAAAGTAACTAGAAAAAGTGGTCTGAGAGCAACAACCTGAATCCTCCTCAGCAAACATAGTAAGGTGTTTGGTTTGTCAAACATTATGTTGATGTGTATATGTGATTGTGTGATGGAAGAGTTGATCTGACAAGCACCTCTTACGTTTATTCGCGCCTGGTAGGAAACGGTCCCGGCCGAGTTATTGCAGATGCAGCGATACACCCCTCCATCAGGGACCTGAGTCTGGCTGATGTTGAGATGGCTGACCACATGGCCCTCAACATTGATGTAGTAGGAGATGCGGTGTCGGCTGTCCCGTATAACGGCTTCATCATCCAGAGTCCATGTTACTCGGGGCTCTGGCGTGCCTTTCACCGTGCATGACAGTGACAAAAAGTCATTGATGTTGTAGACCTTTTCGCTGAATGAACTTAGAATCTTTGGAGTGCCATCTGCAAAGGTGGAAAAGATAACACATAAAAATCATTGTTAATGATTATTCAATTATTCTACATTCACACATTTCATGAAGGAATTTTTGTTTGCCCTTTAAATACAGTGGCATTAATCTGGGATTCTTTCTTCAGTCCTCACCTGAACAGACCTGCATCGTATTGTAAAAAACACTTCCAAAAACCAAAAAGAGCCAGAATGAACAACTAAGAGGCCTGAATACAGTCCACACTTACAGGGTCAATGGGGTTGATTTGAACAGAAAAAACATTAGTCTGCCACCATTACCCAGCTACCATATGCATTTATTTAGACTTTTGGATATTTTAGGTCAGTAACACTGTCCTTAGAGTAGAAATGCCCATGGCAAGCATGAGCTAAACAGCCGAATAAACTGGCTCAAAGGCTTTAGATGTGGCCATAAATACAGTCGGTATCGGTAAGTGTTAAAGTGCCATTCAGCTGTTTCCTCCTGATCAGAAGCAGACAGTGCTGTCATCCTTCCAGGGTAGACGGCCTGGCATAGTGATTGGTCATCAAGCTTGAGCTAACCAGTGGTCTACTTCTCCACTGGCCACTGTAAGTGGAGCATGTGAGACCACGGTGGAACCAGTAGGTTTAAGGAGACAAACAAGCATCACCGGGATTTGTGCGTAACTCTTGATTTGTGCGTAACGCTGGATTTGTGCATAACGCTGGATTTGTGCGTAACTCTGGATTTGTGCATAACTCTGGATTTGTGCATAACGCTGGATTTGTGCATATCTCTGGATTTGTGCGTAAAGCTGGATTTGTGCGTAACGCTGGATTTGTGCGTAAAGATGGATTAGTGCTTAACGCTGGATTTGTGCTTAACGCTGGATTTGTGCGTAACGCTTTATTTGTGCGTAAATCTGCATTTTTGCATTACGCTTGATTTGTTCGTAACTCTGGATTTGTGCATAACGCTGGATTTGTGCGTAACGCTGGATTTGTGCGTAAAGCTGGATTTGTGCGTAACGCTGGATTTGTGCATAACGCTGGATTTGTGCATAAATCTGGATTTGTGCATAACGCTGGATTTGTGCAAAAATCTGGATTTGTGCGTAACGCTGGATTTGTGCGTAACTCTTGATTTGTGAATAACTCTGGATTTGTGCATAACGCTGGATTTGTGCATACCGCTGGATGTGTGCGTAACACTTTATTTGTGCGTAAATCTGCATTTTTGCATAACGCTTGATTTGTGCCTAACTCTGGATTTGTGCATAACGCTGGATTTGTGAATAACTCTGGATTTGTGCATAACGCTGGATTTGTACATAACGCCGGATTTGTTCATAACGCTGGATTTGTGCATAACTCTGTATTTGTGTATAACTCTGGATTTGTGCATAACTCTGGATTTGTACATAACTCTGATATTTGTGCATAACGCTGGATTTGTGCGTAACGCTTTATTTGTGCGTAAATCTGCATTTTTGCATTACGCTTGATTTGTGCGTAACTCTGAATTTGTGCATAACGCTGGATTTGTGCGTAACGCTGGATTTGTGCGTAAAGTTGGATTTGTGCGTAACGCTGGATTTGTGCGTAAAGATGGATTTGTGCGTAACGCTGGATTTGTGCTTAACGCTGGATTTGTGCGTAACGCTGGATTTGTGCGTAAAGCTGGATTTGTGCGTAACGCTGGATTTGTGCGTAAAGATGGATTAGTGCTTAACGCTGGATTTGAGCTTAACGCTGGATTTGTGCGTAACGCTTTATTTGTGCGTAAATCTGCATTTTTGCATTACGCTTGATTTGTGCGTAACGCTGGATTTGTGCATAACGCTGGATTTGTGCGTAATTCTGGATTTCTATATAACGCTGGATTTGTGCTTAACGCTTGATTTGTGCATAACGCTGGATTTGTGCATACCGCTGGATGTGTGCGTAACACTGGATTTTTGTGAACGCTAGATTTGTGCATAACTCTGAATTTGTGCATAACGCTGGATTTGTGCGTAACTCTGGATTTCTATATAACGCTGGATTTGTTCATAATGCTGGATTAGTGCTTATCGCTGGATTTGCTCGTAACGCAGGATTTGTGCGTAACTCTGGATTTCTATATGACGCTGGATTTGTGCATAACGCTGGATTTGTGCGTAACTCTTGATTTATGAATAACGCTGAATTTGTGCATAACGCTGGATTTGTGCATAACGCTGGATTTGTGAATAACTCTGGATTTGTGCATAACGCTGGATTTGTGCATAATGCCGGATTTGTTCATAACGCTGGATTTGTGCATAACTCTGGATTTGTGTGCGTAACTCTGGATTTGTAAATAACGGTGGATTTGTGTATAACTCTGGATTTGTGCGTAAAGATGGATTTGTGCGTAACGCTGTATTTGTGCGTAAAGATGGATTAGTGTTTAACGCTGGATTTGTGCGTAAAGCTGGATTTGCGCGTAACGCTGGATTTGTGCGTAACGCTGGATTTGTGCATAACGCTGGATTTGAGCATAACGCTGGATCTGTGCGTAAAGCTGGATTTGCGCGTAACGCTGGATTTGTGCGTAACGCTGTATTTGTGCATAACGCTGGATTTGTGCATAACGCTGGATTTGTGCGTAACTCTGGATTTCTATATAACGCTGGATTTGTGCTTAACGCAGGATTTGTGCGTAATGCTGGATTTGTGCGTAATGCTGGATTTGTGCGTAACGCTGGATTTGTGCTTAAAGCTGGATTTGTGAATAACTCTGGACTTGTGCATAACGCTGGATTTGTGCATAACGCTGGATTTGTTCATAACTCTGAAATTTGTGCATAACGCTGGATTTGTGCGTAACACTTTATTTGTGCGTAAATCTGCATTTTTGCATAACGCTTGATTTGTGCGTAACTCTGGATTTGTGCATAACGCTGGATTTGTGAATAACTCTGGATTTGTGCATAATGCTGGATTTGTACATAACGCCGGATTTGTTCATAACGCTGGATTTGTGCATAACTCTGGATTTGTGCATAACTCTGGATTTGTACATAACTCTGATATTTGTGCATAACGCTGGATTTGTGCGTAACGCTTTATTTGTGCGTAAATCTGCATTTTTGCATTACGCTTGATTTGTGCGTAACTCTGATATTTGTGCATAACGCTGGATTTGTGCGTAACGCTTTATTTGTGCGTAAATCTGCATTTTTGCATTACGCTTGATTTGTGCGTAACTCTGGATTTGTGCATAACGCTGGATTTGTGCATAACGCTGGATTTGTGCGTAACTCTGGATTTCTATATAACGCTGGATTTGTGCATAACGCTGGATTTGCGCGTAATGCTGGATTTGTGCTTAACGCTGGATTTGTGCATAACTCTGGATTTGTGCATAACGCTGGATTTGTGCTTAACGCTGGATTTGTGTGTAACTCTGGATTTGTGCGTAACGCTGGATTTGTGCGTAACTCTGGATTTGTGTATCTTTCTGGGCAGCAGGGTTTCCAATAGCCTGTCCCGGTTACTGTTGGGTGAAGGCGGGTTTACCCTAGACAATCTGTCACAGGGCCTATGAAGACGGAGAGCGGCTGTAACATTAGGGAGGCAGCCCGCTTGGGCCTCCTGAACTTCCTAACATTTTTCTCATTTTCATTGAGACAACTATAAAAAAGGTCCCCTAATTTTATTCTTGTTTTAAGCTGAAGTTTATTGCAGGACAGCAAGCCGTCAGACTCGGTCAGAAGGAGACGGTAACACAGGAGAAGCGGCCATCTAAACGTACCTCTCGCTGTGGGAGTGAAGCTCAGTGTGCCGGGAGAATCTCTGAATGATTTCATGAAGCCAAACATGGGGACAGGATTAGTGATGATTTTGTAGAGATCCTTCAAATATTTAAATCTGATCTCTCAACATCATCTGTGTCTTCTATGCATTGTAAATGAGATAAACACAGACGCCGCTCCATGTACCGATCAGGCTAAAAACACTAGGTGGTAGCTTCTCTCGCACGCATCTGGGGCGTCAAGTTTATGAACACATTTTTGGGAAGTTGGCAAGCAGAGAATTCACCGCACGGGGAAAGAGGGGCAGCGAATTGCATTTGGTGTGAATACAGATGAAAACAGGCTTGTAAAAGACTTCCTCTGTACCAGCTGTTTGTGCTGCCAAGCACTACATGTAGCAAAAGTGTCAAGACAACATAGAAAACAAATAGCAAGGGTGGAAAGCCGGCAGTTTATTTTCTTAATTCTTGTCTGTTGAAAATAAACTGCACAGTTCAAATTCAAATTATGCTGCATTTAACCTTTTGTGTGTATTTTGACACATGACTATTTTGACAGGATTACTAGTTTTGCCAACCAACAATCTGGATACAGTTTCTAGTTTCCCTTTGCCCTTTCCTTTTTCTTACTTTGATAAGTCAGAAGGTAAGGATTTTGAGTTCTACTTAAAACTATAGCTCATGTCAATTTGTGTCAAAACTCACTCCGCTGCGTTATGTCACTGGGTAAAACAGTGTGTCACATTTCATTTGGCTGCTTCAGTTCTTCTCAGCTTAGATTTATGTTTCGATAACGTCCGTTTGCATTCTGCATTTGCCCTTAATTTTTCCATGGCCTTAAGGACCGTCTCTAATGAAAATGGGGTTTTTCTGTGTTTTTAACATGTTCTTGCATATCTCATAACAGAGGACCTGCATTTAAAAATGCATGACTAAAACTGCATTTATGAGTATTTCTAAATTCAAATCACGTTGGATCAGAAACTGGATGATAAAAAAAGCTGGGGTTGATGACGTCACCACCCCCTGGGTGTGTCAAAGCCTGTCATACCCCTCCGCTCCTCCACCCCCTTTTGATCATTCATTTTCCTCGTCTGAACTGGCCGCTGGCTCAGAACTGTACGGCTGGATTGATCCAAAATTGCTCATTATTTTTATTGCTCACACCGCTAATGTTAGCTTGGGGCTATAAGCTCGAGTGTGAGCAAGCAAACACAGCTCCCACTGACGGGGAGGGGAAGGGGGTCGGGTTTCCCTGAGCCAAAAGTCCCGCCCACAAACCAGAATTGTATTACTTATGAGCTAGTGTCACTGGGAATAAAATATGTTTTAAAGAACAACAAAGGCTTCTTGATTTTGGCTAAAAATGGCACAGTCACAACTAAAAGACTACCAGAAACGATTTTACAAAAGAAAAAATATGGTTGGAGTGGGACTTTAATGAATCACCCTGAGTTAGATATGTGTGATGACGTGGATGGGATCATACATGAATAGTTCATAATTATTAGTATATTATGTATAAAACAAACAAAAACAACAATTAAAAAAGCATTTGCTCTCCCACATGCATCTCTAAGAGCGAATTCTGACCTTCCAACACAACTTGAACAAAGTCCTGGGCAGACATCTTGCCATGTCTGGCGAAGCATTGATAGGCTCCACCGTCGCTCTTGGCCATTCCAGCCATGACCAGGTTTTCTCGGTTTTGGCCTGTCATGCGCACACTGTTACTGGGGTAGATAAGCTCTCCGTTGCGGTACCAGGACAGCTGGTACTCTTCAGAGCCTGTGACACCGCAGGACAGTGAAACCTGGCTTCCCACGCTGCCCTTCACCTTCCTCGGACTCACCGTCACCTTCAAAGGCTCTGGATGTTAGAGATGTAACAGTTTAGACATCACTGAGCTTCAACACAATAAGAAAAGGTTTTGCTTCTTCTTGCATTCTGGTAGCTGGAAGCTTCAGAATATGGTAAAAATGCTTAAGTCTTACTGTAGCTCTACACATTAACACAAGGGCTTTGCACCTTTCCACATGAACTGACCTTTGACTAGCAGCCTGCCAACCACCTCAGCATTGCCATAGCTGTTCCACACTTCACACACATACGTCCCTGAATCACTGGACTGGGCTCTCTCGATGAGCAGGCCTGTCACACTCTGTCTGAACCTCGTGTCTGGCTCCAGCGGCCGGTTGTCTTTTAGCCAGCGGTATTTGGGAGTGGGATGACCTGAAGCCTTGCATGGCAGCTCTACTCGGTGAGCAGCCATCACCTCACGCCGTTCAAAACTGTCCAGGATGTGGGGCGCAGAGTTGATAGGATCTGTAAGGGAATAAGACATTTTAAAATGGGTCATTTAAACACATAAACGCAGGGGGAGTTTTTTCAGCATCTTCAACCTTAGTCTAAGCAATGCACTCTGGGTAAAATGTGTCCAGTGTTTAATGGTTGTTGAGTGTACCATCAGGTTTTGTGCTGTTAGGGGCTGGTCTCCAGAGAGGTCAGGGTCTGCAGTTTTCACTGGCCTGTTCCCTTCTTATAGGATATAGCTTACATAAACAGAAGACTTTAGAAACAAGTGCAAATCAAACTGAAACTGTTCACTTTTATAACATGAGATTACCTTTTGTGTTTTCTGTCTTGTATTTCAGACACCATCCAGTGTGTTCACAAACACGAAAGTTTTCCAATGATTCTCTTTCCTTTTCTTATTGACAAGAAACTGCATTTCATCAGTTCATGTTGAACATTTAGATTTGAGCATCGTCAAGACGATTTTTATTTATAGACTAAACATCTACAGGTGGCAAAGTGGCTTCAAAGTCCAGAAACAAGACCAGGTTCGTCTGGATTTTTCTCTAATGACCAAGTCGTTGTAGTTAGCAAATCAGAAGGTAGAAAGGTAAAAATGTAACATCTGAGAGAGGGATGGGCAATATAGAATTTTATTTATCACAATGTAGCTATCTATATTAGACGATAATATTTCATGATATAAACCAAATAACTGTATCAGTCAAATGTGAACGCTCTGTGGCTCAAAAGAGAAATGTGTACCATCAGCAGGTTATTTAGATTGAAATCTTTATTTCCTATCATGCTTTAAACATAACGGATGCACTGAAGGAACAGGATGCAACAGGTTCTTTCCTCAGAGAACTAAAAAAATGACATAAATATTACAAACTAAACTAAAAAGTTTCAAAGGAGAACATGAATAAATCAGAGCACTAAACTGCTTCATCAGTTCCATTTAAAATCAAAGCATTCATTCTACAAATAAATTCTAATGTTTTCAGGTTTTACAGAACAAACATTTTTGTCAACATCCTGTGAATAATCTAGGAACTAAAAACAAATTCTCTGAATTTCCTCTGGTAGTTTAGACTGTTGCTGCTGTGAAGGTCTGAACTTTGTTTCTTTTTCTGGAGAATTCTGGTTTATTTCAGTCAGAGATGGAACATGCTCGGTGCCACTGTTTCAGGTGATAAAAACGTTGATGGTATTTCCAGTTTTAGAAGGAACATGCCGTCTGCACAATTTACAGTGCACGTTATTCTGCTTTTTGTAGGGTTTTAAATCACTAAAATACCTCCACGCAGGGGCCGAATTTTAATTTTTGAAACACTGGACAATTTGAGTAGTTGATAAAAAAAACCTACCAACAGTTGTATGTGGAACCTTTCTATACAAGTGGAATAATTGCAAGAACAGGCAGAACAGGATTCAATTTCAAGACAAAACATTTTATTTTTAAGACATAAAAGCTCAAACAAGCTCATCCACTCAGATGCACATTTCACATGAGTTGTGAAAACCCAATTCATGAAAAAGGAGGAGCAGTGTGTGCAGCAAGTGGGGCGGGGAAAGGAGGAGAGACAAGGGGAGCTTTTCTTATTCAGTATAAATAATAGAGTTGTTGGTTACATTTTTGTCCCTGTATTTAAGTTTTTTTTAAATGAGGTCTTATTATAGTAAAATAAACTTGTTTCTAACCACTGATGAAGAGACCTTTATTTTATTACGGTTATGTTTTTTGTTTGTATGTTTTTATCATCCCTCCTTCATGTGGACATCCTTGAGGTTTCTTATTTTTTTCTCCAAGAAAAGTTTTCTTGGAGTTTTTCTTCACTGAGTAGGAGGGTCTAAGGGCAGGGATACCAGTTTTGCTTAGTTAAGCAACCAGGTATTTTATTTATATTTTTATGACTGACTTTATGTTCTTTGCATAAATACTGGTGTGAAACCCATTCAGACAACTATAGTTGTGATTTTGGGCTATATAAATAAAACAGAATTGAATTAATATAATGTTTGTGTTAAGATCAACAACACAACATCAGAGATCTTGTGCATGTTTGTGAATACTCATAAGATCTCACCTGACACAATGAGACGGGCACTATTGCTCTGTCGGGTTTCTCCTGTGTACCGATGTCGCGTCATACATCTGTAGTTGTACAGCCCGTCTTCCATTTGCACATCCAGGATATAAAGAGCCCCCGTGGATGTTATTAGAAATCGCGACACTGTGAAGAAACAAGCAAAGAAACAACAGTTAGGCAATGCCATACACACATCATACACATAAAAAACACTATGAACTCCATCTCGGCTGTGGGTCAAGATGGGAGGTCAAAAACTGCACCTCATTAAAGCACAAGATTGTTTCCGGCAAATGTGATCATATTATTTCAGCAGAACCTCTCCGAAACCAAAGCTTCCTTCACTGCATGAGAGACAAAATAAAATAAAGTATCTAGAAATTACATGAGTTGGTGACGACTCATTTCAGGCTCAGCAGTGAAGGGTTGACGATTAGAGATTTTAGAATGGGGTCAGAAATCAGAAAAAGCTGCATTTAATGAGCCAGCGATGAACTCTGTTTACCAGTATCCTGGAATCAAATGTCTGACAGAAACTGTTCTTCACTAGTCTGAATCCAGACTGCAAACAAGCAGCAAAATCATGTACAAGTCGATGAACGCAGCAGCTCGGACACCGTGTCTCCTGATGAAACCCACATGCTTTTTCCCTGCTTCTTCAGCACTTCTTTTCTATTGTATTCCTGTGTAGTAAGAATGTGTTCTTTTTGTTTATGGCTGCAGTTGCATTAAATTGATATGATAATCAGAAAGTTATTATTATATTATTTCACACAAAAGTGATCACATGAACAATTACGAGAACCCAAGCACCCATCCTTTAGTGACCTATTTAGAGGGAGCTGCTACGGTATCATCACAGGTCCAGTTGAAAGGATATTTTTTCGCTTGTCCATCTTTACTTCATCTCACTTTATCACAAGCCCCACCCTCTGAAAGGTTCCCATCTCTGATGAAGATTAAGGTTCAGTTCCATTCAGAGGACCTGCTGTTCTGTCATTACAACAGCAGGAGAAAAAGGTGGGTTGTGTTCACTTTTGTGCGCTGAAAGCACATTCGTATGCGTTAGACAGAAGGAAAGCTCAGAAAGCCAATATTGGAATCTCTTAACAAATATTTGCAAGTCAAGAGAGGTTTGCAGCTCTGTGATCACAGTCACCAAACATCTGCTGCAGCCCATTTAGCTCCGAGTGGCTCTGACAAGCCGGTGTGTTGTGTGGCTGTGTTACACAGCTCGTTATCATGTAGCTCATCGCTCTTCTCTCGCTCTCTCAGGGGAAACTCTGTGTCTCTCCGTCAGACAGGTTCCCTCTCCTTTCTCTGTTCCAGACCAAAGTGGGGAGCCCAGATCACAGGAAGGCATGTCTGCGCGGGCCAATCACGCTAATGTTATGCTAATTCAAATGAGCGTGCGGAAGCAGACAGAGGTAGTTAATATTTATGAGGAGTGATGTGTGCTGTAAGCGCTGACTGCTGGAGTATTTCATGTGACAAATGATGGAGAGGCCTATCTGTGATCAAATGAGGCCACTGTATGGTGGTGGTGGTGGGGGGTGTTCCAGCGCTGCTGCTATACATATCATGCACACTTTATGGGGTGTTGAATTACCCTCATTTAGAGCTGTCATGCTTGTTTAACACCCATTAGGCCTGTTGGTGCAGATGCTTGCAGAGTTTTTTATCTTTCCGCTGTTCCCATTTAAGGGGAGGGTCGGCACCGGGAAGACTCTTGCATGGCCTGGCAGATCTTTACTGACTGCACATGGCATTGGCAGGTTTCCAGCTCACACCAGATAACTGGCCGTCAACTTCAACTTCTAAAGATCCAGACTTTATTCTCATCTCAAACTGATCTGCAAAAGTCTTTTGAAGGTCTACGAGGTCTGAAAGTGAGATAAAAAAGTGTTCAACACGAGGAAAACACCAGCTTTTTTGGGATTGCCTTTTGCAAAACCTCTAAAATACTCTGTCTCCACGGGTCAGAAGTGGAGCAGAAGTAGGCTTTTATCTATTTACAGTGTTCCCAGTAGTCTTTTAATTAGGATTCTGCCGTTTTTAGCCAACATCAAAAAACCTTGGTCCTGTATTATGGGACATAGTTTCTGCAGGGCGGCAGGAGTTCATTAGAAATTCACCTCTGAGTTGTGGACAGGACTGTTGGCACAGAGCAAGCCCACCCCCACTTCCCATCACCCATCTGTTTACACACATTTAATTTTGATGTTTATGTGAGTTATTGAGCTAAATACAGTTTTGATCAGGATTGCAGGTCAGACGAGGAAAACAAAGACATTCATGGAATTATTTGTCTTGCGGAGCTGGGAGCTCGTGGCCCAGCCATTGTGGTTTGTTCGTAACAACTGCAAGCTTTTTCCAACAGCGTTTTTTCCCCCCGCTCCTGATTCATAACAATTTAAATAAAGAAATACTCAGAAATGCAATTTAAAGCTTACTTTTCTTTATATTTGTCCTCCATCATCACCACAAGAACATTTTAAAGACACCAAAAACACAGTTTTCATCAGAGTGCCTCTTTAACTGTATTTTTCTGAAAATATTATAAATATAAAATTTGAATTAGTTAAATGTGAAAAGGCTCCGGAGATGTGATTTCTAATGACAGCTTTTTTCTGAGGCTGCTGATATTTTGTGTTGAGTAACACATTTCTGTTTAGACCGGCCTCCTGTAGAACCTGGTGAAATGGGACTTTTCATTCATGTTTCTTTTTTTTTTGCCTCATATTGTTTTTGTTTTTTTTAATATTTTTTTCCATGTTGATATTTTTTATTGTGATATTTTCTGCATTTTTGCTGTTTCTAATATTTGTGATTGTATTTAATTTAACTTTATTGGTATATTAATTAGGCGATTTTCTCATAAGTTAAAAGTTGGGTCCTTGTGATGACTTTCAAAAAGAGCTTATGAGTCTTTTAGGATTAGACGGTCCAGTTCCTGTGGTAGAGGAGAAGCATCTGTGTCATTGCAGGTGAAAGACAGATGCTTCCAGCAGCAGAATCAGTAAGGAGTGGATTTATATTTTATGAGGAAATGTTCAGTGATATAATTAAAGTAAATCTGGAGCTGAGTATAGAGCAGAAAAAAGAAGAGCTTGAGCAAAAGCTGACGCAGATGTTTTCTTTTGAGCACAAACTCTAGCAAACTCAGTAAAGCTTCCTCTGACTCTTGATTTGAAATCATGTTTTAGGAGAGCTGTCAGTCATTGGTTTAACGCAGATTCGTCCTAAGTGTTTGTCAGATTTGCTGACACACCTCTGCAGAATGAGTGAAATCTGCATGCGTGTTCACTGCATGCAGCCGAGTGTTCAAGCCTCACCCAGCCTCTTGCAGCAGCAGGCCGCACCTGCATGTTAGAACGATGCTGCACACTCCCTTGCAGTCTGTATGAGTGTGTGGAACTAAAACTGTGGCTTTATTTCAGCCCAGCTGCCTGCTGCTCTGTCAGTCCTCTCTTGTCTTTCTCGGCCCACCCAGCTGCCCTGGCATCATTGCTCTGGAAACACAAGCCCCCTTCTGTGAAAGCGCTCTTAATAGCTTTAGTTAGTGCCTGCAGAAGCCAAACGGAGCCTCAGAGTGACTCTTTGTTCACTCTTGATTTCTTGCAGGATTCAGCAGATAGAGTGAAAATCATCTACATGCAAAAATGTTAATGCGGTTTGGTGGACCTGAGCCTGCTGCTTGAGCGTCACCCCCAAACCGAGAGCTGCAGCTGAGAGGAGCAGCTCGACTTCAGTATTCATAATTGAGATATGAGTGGAGGGAGGATGAAACGAGAGAGGGAGGTGAAGGAGAGAGACAAAAGAAAAATAAAGATCAAGAGGGAAAGAGCACCTCCGGGATACAACCCCTCCCTGTCATCCTAAATGACTTACAAATTGGCTTACAGGCATGCGCTTCCACTGGGGGAGGAAAGGAGACTCAACTTTCATATGCTAATTTGTATCACGGCTAGGCAGAGCAATTATCAAAAAAAGTGTCAGCGCTGTCTGTTTGACAGGCCGCAGCAGGAGCCCCCACCTCCTTCTGCGGGCGCCTCCAACTGTCTGCTCCTCTTCCTGCAACAGCAGCCACTGTGGGTAACTCTCTGATTACCAACCTATAAGAACCAATGAGGATTTCTAGCACTGCTTCACCTCTGCAGCCTTCAGTGGGACCGAACGCGTCGGCAGAGGAACTGACAACGACTTTCTAAGGACTGTAGGCAGAATTCTCATGATAGCGAACTGGATCCAAACTTCGGGTTTCCATCGCTGTCCTCACTGTGTGATGGTGAACCTCTCACCACATTTCTCCTGAGGTCTCCCACAACTGTCATCGACAAACACACTTTATTGAGAAAAAACAAACAATCGGAATGTAATCCTCCCAAGGATTATAGTTAAGAGATTGAACATTCATCTCCAAATTTGAAAGAACTGTTCTGGTTTCATCAGCAGCACTTCTCATAACTAAAGTAAACATTTGACAGACTCAAAACGTCTCTGTTCTGAAGCCCCCAGAAAAGGAAAAACTCCCTGAGTCCTCCAGCATGTACAGAGAGGGCCTGGTGAAACATGCAGACACTTCCAGGTCTCAGTCAATACGGTTAAGATGCTTGTTTACCAAAACGCATAGACACTGAGGACGATCACCTGATCATCTCACTGAAAGCACGCCATGGGTTTCGCTCTTCTTCCTCACTACAACATGTACCTTTACTGAACATGAAACAGTTTTTATCATTCCACATATAAGTGTCAGGATCTGTGGGCTTTTGGTCCTCATGGCTTGCCATACCTGCTCCACCTGACTCCACCAATTGATCATTCGGTGCAGCTGGATCCTGGAGCATTTAAGCAGCTCTTCTTCTCTTCTACTCTACCAGTTTGTTGTTCTCTCTGCCCTTGTGCGAGCACTGCTTCTGATTTTGGGAATTGAGGCAGGACTCCCTCTTTGGAGTTTTTGTCTAACCTGGATTTCCTAGTCTGGATTCATTACGGATTCTCTGGTGCTCCTGTTGCCACTGATGTCGTCGTTGACTTCTCTGGACAACTTCCCTACACCAGAGGCTGTTTCCTGGAGACTCCCCAGGCAGTAACGCGGCTCCATCACCACCTGATCTCCAATAAGCTGCATGTTTCTAGCCCTCAGTGTGTGCCTCATTGGCTTGTCCATTACATCAACTCTTTCGCAATACGTTTTTTTTTCTCCTTGTTTGGAGCTCTGTTCTCTTGCTTTTCTATTTTTGTTCATTTTCACACTAAATAAGGTCTGTGTCCTGCTGCTGTCTTGAATTTTGCCCACTGCAAGACTAAAAGTTTATTGAATTGATGCATTTAGCTTTATAATGTGGCTTTTGAACATAGGAGTCTTTGGGAAATGTCTCCCTTCTGATGCCAGTGGTTATTTGAGGACGTGTAACATTCGTGTAATCCTAGTCTGCTTCAAACCCAAGAGCAAAAGGTGGGGGCTTGTGTAAACCAATCTATAAGGGAACGTTTTCTTGTAGCTCTTCTGACCTTGTAGTAGTTGCTATGGCAACATCCATTCGCTGTTGAAGCTTTGAATTGTCTTTCAGTTTTGGTAGTTTTTGAGGAGTCAGACATGTTATTGTTCAGTGGGACTGAAGGGAACAAATGCAGACCACCTTCTTCTCATGAATGCAGATCTCGTAATGGAATTGGACCTACAGCCCGCGTGGACATAGAAAAAAAGCACCTCCTCATCTCTTGACTGGCACTGCCCCCACCACGCTAGTGTCTTAGAGTGCATCAGATAGAGAGTGGGGTCCTGTCAGGCTCTATGCGTAACCTTGAACACCCATAAATGGAACTCGTACCTCTCCGGACCAACAAACTGTCAGCATTTTACCAGCAGTGAGCTTTCCCCTTCAGACACTCGACCGTCCAGAAAACATCGGAACTGCTGTCAGCCCGAAGACCACCTGATCAGTATTAATGGCACCGTATCCCCGGTTCAGACAGCGTGGGGGGAGCTGATGTTTGAGTCCTCCAGATAAAAACTGGCTGCCTCACTTTAAGGACAGCTTCTAAG
Organism: Oryzias woworae; assembly: GCA_016861445.1. NCBI lineage: Eukaryota > Metazoa > Chordata > Actinopteri > Beloniformes > Adrianichthyidae > Oryzias > Oryzias woworae. The sequence goes on from BOLG01001664.1 coordinate 4,497,232, forward strand.
GTTACCATGACGATACGTTAGCTCAGAGAGCAGCAGTCTCTGTGTTGTCGAGGATGCAAACGTGGAGAGCAAACACCGTCCACAGTGTTTCTGGTTTGAATGCTGCATGGAAACACCGAGAGGGCAAAGAAAGCTCTTTCAGTTCGTCTGTTTTACTGCTGCTTTAATGAATGAAATAGACTACATATACTGTAGATGCAACCTTTTAATTTCAAAAAATGATATTTACAGTTAATCCACACAGAAACAAAGATAAATGTTCAGAAAAATATTTCCGTCATAGACTTGCATTTTGGAATAAAGCTCCTGCTATGACTTCACTCCTGCAGGCCAGGCCTCTGCTGTAACCTTAAATCTCTGATATTCTAAACGGAAGAAGATGCTGACTCAATCCTCACTTCGGACTGTACACAGAAGCACAACTAGAGTATTACAACCCCTCTATGACAAACTCAGTTTAACTTCATCCAGGCTTCATCCAGGCAAACACCAAGAAGAAAACACAGGGAGAACAGAAACAGCTCTCAATGATCCAATCATGAGCCTCATCTCTGTAATCCTATATGTTTATCTGAGCACAACTCTGTGTGTGTGCGTGGGTGTGTGTGCGTGTGTGTGTGGTTCGCAATATTTTATTTAATCTTCACCATGACAAGAAAGCGTTTCAGAATAACAGGCCTGCGGGTCTGTTAGTCCAGGCTCGGCTCTCAGGCTTCATCTCTGATGTCTATTGAGACTCCTAAAAGAACCTCAATTTATTTGTGTTCTGTCATTTCTGTAACCTTATGTGTCCACAGCACGTTCATTTCTGAAACAAAGTGAACCTTATATAAATACATCTTTACATGGTTCTTAATTACACTTACTGAATAAATATGCGACCGTGCGATAAGCTGGGTGTAAAACTGTTGAATTGTCGGACAGTTCCCTGGAGATTTCATGGGATCAGTCCTGCTTCAGAAAAAAGGCAATAATGCAGTCCTCATCTGTGTTTTGTGGTAATTTGCAGTGGCAAGTGGAGCAAGCCATGCTGCTCTGTGAGTGGGGGGTGGGGGTGGGGTGGGGGATTAGATAATCAAACAGTATGCCACTTTAAATAATCTCCAGCTCCTCTGGGGAGACGAGACTTAAAGCCCGAGCCCTTCTGCTTTAATTGTCTGATTTTCCCGTCATTACAGTTGAGGGCCTCATAATTCAGGCTCATTAAATATTCAGAAGAGAAGAGGAGGAGGACCAATAAGCAAAGGAGGGGGGAGGAGAAAGAATAAAGGGAAGGGAGGATGCTGTGGTCAGTCCATATAAGGGATTCCTCATGTGCTTTTTGATTCAAACTGCGAGGAGTTGCACAGGGATGACCAAACAGTCTGCATGCCATTCTGCAATATAGTGTTTAGGATTTTCAAAAAAGACAAATGCAATTAAATGTATTAAAAGCTTCTGAGAGAAAAGAGGAAAAAGAACAAACACAGTGAAACAGATTTTAAAATAAAAAGTGCTTCCAAGTGTGGACGAACAGCAGAGAACCAGCAGAGCTCAGCCATGTGATAAATGTCAGGCTGTAAGCAATCTTTAATGGGCCTGACCAACGCAACCATCAGGGACGTCAACGTAGCAGATTCCCTGTGAAACTCTGCGGTTGTTTCTTCACACATCTGTCTTGTTTTCTGACATCACGACTGTGTGTCTGTGTTTTGGCTCTTTTATCTGCAGTCTGTGTGTTTATGTCACATTAAAGGAAAACATGGAGCAGTCTCTCTTGTACCCGTAGAGAAAATTCAAACCTGCATCCTGCATCCTGCTCTTACTGACGGAGACGGTGCAACATCCCAACTCACAAACTAAAAGCTCATTTCTCATTGGTTATATTTACAATAATAGTACTTGTCATGTTTGCCCCTGTCAGCTTATTTTTTTTTAAAGTCAGAAATGTTTAAATCCAAGAGGAGAAACTTCTTAATCCAGTTTTAATGTCAAGTTGTATTGAAACCCTTCAGCTCTTACATTTAGCAGTTTGTTCATCAAAAGGTTTTTTTTTTTAACGGAAAACAGATAGGATTTAATCAGCACCACGGACAGCTCCAAGTCACAACATGGTTTTTGTTCAAACTAACTGCATTTTATAAACATTTAAAAACAGATTTGTGTTGTGCCTCCTGCACTATTTTTACCACTTTTCTTTTTGAGTTATTGCATCACTTGGACGTAGATTTTGTTTCTGTTTGGATTGAAAAGCAGTTGTTTGAATAAAAAAAACCTATTGTGCTCAGAATTGAATGATGAAGGCTTCTAATGAGCAGCAGTTCAAAACTTCATTTTCACTGGACAACTCTGGTAAAAACTTCGAACAATCATTCTATTTGTAGAGCATACTGAAAGAACCACAAAGGTGTGTTTGCATTCATGAAGCTGATGTGGTCCAACTGATCGCATGAACTCACTCTCACACATGCAAAGAGATCAACAGCAGAAGGATGACAGTCGCTTAGGATCCTACAACCAAAACTAAACATTTTTTAAAGTGTGTTTTGCTTAAGTCAATACTTCCAATCTGATGCGACATTCTCCATGGTTTGAGGTAAATATCAAAAACATCAAGACAACCCCCTCCAAATCCTATTCTGCTTTTAATTTAAACAAACATTGACCCCAAAATAACTGTAAATAAAAATGTGCAGAAAAACAGCTAAAAAATCATTGAAAAATTAAATCTGGAAATGCTGGAAATTCCTAAAAGAAAAAAAGAAAGAAACTCATTGGGAAACAGATAATGTAAATTTAAAAATTGATCCAGACAATCCTGAATGAAATGTCATATAAAAATAAATAAATAAATAAAAATAAACCAAAAACTGACACCTAATACATATTTTACCAAGAACTGTTTTTTAGTCCAAGCATTTGAAAAACAAACAAATATAAAACTAAAATGACAATCTAATGTTAGTCACAAACATGTTTTTATATATGTACATATACTGTTTATGCAGTACATGTGTGCATTTTTATATACATGGTTTTATATACAGGTTTTAATCAATTTTTTGGTTTTTTTTCTTGTTTTATTTTAGTGTAGAGTTTTGGATTGTTAATAAACGATTCAAGTATTGAATATTTCCAATCAATGCATTTTCTGTTTCTGTCTGTAATCACAGAGCATGAAGGGTTTGATTTAATCAAAGCTTTCTTTGAAATCCTTTTGTTGTTTTCTACTGATCTCTGTACCCCCACCCTCCCCCCATCTCCCCACATGTCCTTCATCCCTGTGACTGTCAGTGTTTCATTTCTTCTTTTCCGTTGGTGTTCCCCTCTCCACCCTTTGCTCCCTGTCTTCCCCCACTGCATTAGCCTGCAGCGGTCAGCTGCCTGACAGCTGCTCAACCTGAAGAATATCATTCAACGTTGCTGTGGAGACGCAAGCACACACACACACACACACACACACCCCCTGCCCTCAAACTGGCTTTTTTTCCCCTCCATCATCTGGACATTGCTGGAAGCTTCAAAGAGAACGAAGAAGATCTGCTTTTGTTTCTCCACAAGTACTCCATGAATGAAATCCAGAATGTACTTCATTTGATTCTGAAACTTAAACGTCTCTGTGAGGCTGACCAACAAACTGCAGACAGGCAGACAGATAGAGACAGACAGGCAGGTAGACATACAGACAGGCAGAGAGAGACAGGCAGACAGACAGACAGGTAACTTGACAAAAAGTCTAAGAAGGTTCAGACTTTAACTAAACGTGACTGCTCAAACAAACCAAAAGATTGCTGTGTAATTAAAACAAAACAAAAAAAATGTTGGGAGGGTTTTTACCCCGCAAAAAAGAAAAAACAACAAAAACAAAACGAAAGAAAAAATTCACACACACCAGTTTCAGCCATGTTTTCCTTCACCTGGCAACCATTCTTCTTGGACTGACGAAGTGTCAAGAGACCAATCACAATCTTCTTCCTAATTGCTCCCATCCACCCCCCGCACACTCACACTTTGATCCAGCCCCCCCACTGCTCTGGCTGTGCAGCGCAGAAGGACTCCCCCACAGAGTCATTGCTGGTGATGCTGGTGCCAGGCCTGCCGGCGAAGGGTTAAGTAAATATTGGGCAAAGCAGCTGCTCTCAGAGTGCCATCATCTGCCTGAGATCCAGGCTGGGATAAATCACACACAGCAATTAGTGCCATGCTGTCCCCCTGCCCTCGTTAAACAACTCCGCCCCGCTGGGGAGGGGGCTCATAAACACAAGCCTGGAGATGGAGGGGAGCGCTGTGCTGAAGGAAATACAGCTCATCAGAGTTCCCATCAGATCATGACTTTCCATTTAGTTCTTTTTCACTGTCTCTTCTCGTCTTGTTTTTTTTGGAAAGCTTTTAGCTGATATTTCATTTTATTTGACCTTTCTCCACCTTTTTAGCTGCTGTCATTAATATTTGATCTTTTTCCTGTATTTATCTAATATGTTTTCATTTTCTCGTCTTGTATTTGAACTTTGTGAGTTATTCTCTGTGAAAGGTGCTTTACAAACACAAACTTACTTACTTTTCTGTTTGTATTTTTGAAACAACCCGACTTTACGTTGATTATGTTTCTGCAGAAAAGTCGTCCTGTTCTGTTTGGATCAATCCTTCCGTTTGCATTTCAGAAGCAACTTTGTGCTTTCACCACGCCCTGCTCCTCCTCCTCACCTCCCAAACTCCTCTTCCTCAGAGCCCAGCAGAATTCTGCAGCTTCTTTTAGAGCAGAGAAACAATCAGGTGGGGGGTCTCACAGTTATTGGGGGGGGGGCATTGAGATGAAAAACAGTGAATGAAATAGAACCCCGCGGATTTTCCCTTATACATTTGATACCTGTATATTTTTCCCTTTTCTGTGCTCTAAACCACATGGAAAACCAAGCACCTCTCTGCCCCTCCCTGACAGACAGATTCTGCTGATGTGTGGGGGTGGGGAGACGGGGGTTAGAGAGGTGAGCTGTTACTGTGGCAACCAAGAGTTAGCTGGGATGCAGGGGTAGAGACTTGCCGGGGGAAGCCGGTGGAAGAAAGCTTTTGGAGGTGGGGGGGCTCTGTTGATGGCTGCTGCTGGGTCAGACTGTCAGCGCTGCCACAGCCGTGAGCATGTGCACAACCACCTTGGCTTGGGGGATACAGGAGCAACCACAACTTCTCAGGAAAATTCTGGGAAAACTCCTGAAGTCAATCATGTGGGATTTGGGCGGACGATGGACTAACTCCTGCACATGCCCAGATCGTGATGACCAACAGATCATTTCTTATTCTTGTTCTGAGTTCCACTGGAACGGTTTGATCTGTTCCAGAACATTCTTTGTGAAGATAAAAAGCTGCTCTGATTGCTTCATGAGGCTTTGGAAAAAACGGCCAAACCTGTAACAACTGTGAAAGGAGAGAACCTGAAGATGTTTGTGTTGTTCCAACTGTGTAACCATGACCTACTTCCATTCCTGAACTTGATGCAAAAAGTCCCGAAGGTTGCAGTTCCTCCAAAGACCTCTGGAGGCAAATAGCAAAAAGAAAATTACCTGACAACTGCCTCCTTCAAAAGTTTGAAGGCATTTAATTTCAAGCTTAAATTTGGGGAATCTCTTGTTGTAATTGTCAGGAATGCAAACCCATTCAGGGCGGGGTACACTCTGAACAGATTGCAAGTCTTTTACAGGATCACATAACCACACACGTTTACCCAACCACACCTAGAGGCAACTTAGAGGGACCAACGAACCTATGAAGCATGTTTTTGGACAGTGGGAGGAAGCTGGAGTTCCCAGAAAAATCCACACATGCACAAACATGCAAACTCTGCAAGGACCCAGCCAGGATTTGAACCAGGGCCTTTTTGCTGCAAAGCAAGAGTGCTAACCACTTCACCACCGTGCAACCTTTAAAACATAAAAAAGAAAGCGTTCGAGGCCACATTTGAGCCGCAAAAGGAAATGAAACAGGAAGTCACACAGAGTGTGGCGCTGCAGCAAAGCTGGACCACTCTCTCCTGTTACATTCGTTTGAGTAAATCTGGATCCAGGCTGATCCGGATCAGTCAAGTTGGTTTGGCCTGCTTCCTCGTGTGATCATGTCATCACTTCTGATGGGGCCAGTCAGACTCTTGTCCCTAAGACAAGTGCAGGCTGATGGTAACCCCCCCCCGTCTGATCTCATGACAGGAGCCTGTAGAGAAACAGACTACTGTAGACAAACAAAGCCACAGGGTGGGTGTAATGAATATGCTGCCCCCTGTGGTGGGGATGACCTTACAAACAACAACAAACTGTCACTTTGCCCAGCCCGCTGGGAGCTGCCCTCTGTGAAAGGGCAAATGCCAGCGGACAGCAGAACCACAACTCACAGACGACGCTGCAGATGAAGCGGGCTGTCGTGGTCTTGCTGTCGTTCTGCCGCAGCGAATCGTCTCCATCATGAGGTATTTGTGGTATTTGTGGTATTTACCTGGTATTTGCCTTATCTTTACACCCTTCCTCTCTTCTCCTGCTGCAGATCTGGAACCCATCCCTCTGACCATGAGGCCACGTCAGCTGCTGCTGCTGTGAGCCTTTGTTTGGAAAGAACATTTGTGCTCAAATGTTTGGCAGTGGCATCAAAAGCCCATGTTTTTTGTTTGAGTTAAACATGGATTTCTTCTCACACGAGACAGACTTTAGACATGAATGGAACCAACTTTTCTAATTCAATGAGTCACAAACTGTAAATCTGCTTTTTATGTATTTATTTTTTCCTTGTCCACGTGGTACCAAGGAAAAGTGTCTATGTTAGAATAGTGTTCTTCTGAAATCATTATATGTTCTCTTCAACCAAAATGTATCACACTAGAACGACTAGGAGAAAGAGAAAAACATCACAGAGGAGGAGGAGCGGGGCTTGAACCAGTTTAAATCTGGTAAACTGTCGAGGATTATAAATCCCTGGTGAAGATAGAGGCCAGAGTTATTTACTAGCCTTACAACCAGCTGCAAACCATCTGTACTTAATTGTACACCACAAACTTTATTAAGATCAACCAGGGATTTGGCCTCAAAGCCTCTTATGCTGAGAAGTGGTGCGTTTGCTTTGTGGGACGGACGGGCTCCCTGGCGCTCTGCAGGATCCTGCCGTCCTGATGTCAGTCTGTTTCGGGGTCAGAGGTTGAAAAAGCAGGTACTGCAGAAGTCAAGCTGCACATGCACAACCACTGCGACATCAGAACACGCCAAAGGCTGCAGCCTCTGTGCTTTTTATACCAAACCATCAGACCACAATTAGCCATGAAAAGGTGCACGGGCCTTGAGCGGCGAGCCTGTATGCGGCTGTGTTTAATGTAGGTCATTGTGCATAATGTTGTTCTTGGCAGCTGTCTGAAGACCGCAGATAAGAAGTCCTGTCCAAGCCTTGGAGTGGCAGGGAGCCAGTCTAATCCTATTTGCCCTGATCTGGGCTGAATGGGGGGAGGGCAAGCCGGTGGGGTCACTTGAGGAGGCCGTCGGGGTTGTTCTCTGACTTTCAGGGGAACAACATCTCATAGGTGCTCACACAGTCACACTCTGAGATAAGGCAAGCAGCATCCCAGTGAGTGCAGAGTAACAATGTTCTTGTTTGTAGAGGAACCGGCGGCTCTTTCCATCTGAGAGTCTCAGACATGTTACCTAAAAACCGTCTCCAAGGATCTAAGCCGCTGGCCTCATTAGCTCCTTTATTTCCTTCAACTGCACTAAGTCCTCCATATGTCTGATGGGGGAGCACAGGGGCAGCGGGTGTGGCCGCGGATTAGGTCATCCTCTCTGGAAATGATGCTTTCCCCGTGCGATTGTACTCTGACCGTCAGCTGTTCAACCACAAAGATGTAGATGCTGTGACAAATCTAACATTACTGAATTAATAATTGTTCTCACAAATGTATTTTGTGGGATTCAGAGTCCTTTCTGACAGATGTTCTGAAGAGTTTTCCAGAAGTGTTTTTGTTTGTTTGCAGTGCTCTCCTTCCAACATAAAACCCCAAAACATAGAAGGAGGCATCGAGTGAAAATCAGCATCTTGACAGAAATCTCAGTGTTGCTCAAAGGAAGTGTGAAGAAGCTTAAAAAAACCTTCCTCTGTGCATAACTGAAAGCCTTGGTCTCCTGCCCGTAAGGGGGTTGACCTGTACAGCTGCTGCAGGTTTAGGGTTGTCCAGGTCCGTAGAGGGTCATGGAGACGACGAGCTGCTTCTTACAGGGAGAGCAGCCCTTGAGGCTCATAGAGCCACTTCAAGAGGCGTCATGAAGATGGAACGTACCATTGTCGTCAAATGAGTTCCAAGTACTTCTGAGGTTGGGGTGACACTCTTGTACGGTGTCCCTTACTCGCTCTTGTAGCTAGTAAGGTGTGAGTACTGGCTCCTTACTGACTGCACACACATGCTGCACGCACCGAGTGTGCATGTGATACGTAAGTGTCTGAAAGATGCCTGTAGGAGGTCCACACCAACTACACTCTGCTTTCCACATCTCTAACAGTCTGGACACTTACCATGTGAACAGGACTAACGGGCTCCTTGCATTCTGCTGGATTTGGGGGCGTGGTAAAAAAGTAACCAAATTGGGATTTAGGTGAGTCTGCATCTCACCTAATCCATTCTCATTTACCTGTAAATGTTGTATAAATGTTCGCTATGACCTGTCGGCCTCAGCATGCCTGTTTAGAAAAATGAGTATTTGGCCAAACTGATTCACCGAGCGGCCTACGATGCAGATATTTCCTGTAAGACACCTGGGGGCCGCCGGACGGCTTTGCTCACAGACAGCTGTTTCTAACCTAAAGGAGAGTTGTGATGAAAGCTGAAGGAACTGAAGACAAAAACTCTCAAACAATATTTGCGCTGGGAGGGGTCACTTTGCTTCTGTACACTTGTTTCTGATGTTTGAAGATACTCCGAACCTCTGATGACCCCCCCGCCAGTCAAAAGCAGAACAGAGGAGGTTTGGGTCTGATGTGAACTCATCCAGCTGTTCCTGCAGGCGAGTACAAGAACTCTGCCTTCATCCTCATAAATCATGCAGACTTCATTCTCCATCACAATTCTTGAGAAAGCAGAGCTTCACGATAGAAGGAACTCTAGTGTTTGCATCATAATCTGATCGGGTCTCCTTTGGCCGCGGCATAAAATGACTGACGGGGGGGCAGCAGCATTCTGTTTTACTGACAGCAAATAAATGTCTGCATAACAACGGCGAGGAAACATGAAAGAGTTCAAATAAATGACCATTTAGGAAGTTTTAACATTTCAGAGCAGTCCGAGCATCTATTTCACCTGAAAAACTGCAAACATCCTAAAACTTCAGACATGATTCTTCATGTCTAAAACTAAAACGTCATAAAATGAGACATAACCACTCAAAAGGTAAAATCCTTCAAATTTATTTTTCCTTCTTAAACGTTTAAAATCTCTCATTAATTTTGAGGAGGACATTTTTCTCAGAAGAGTGTCTGCAGGAAGATGGACTTCCACCAGCAGTTTTGTCTCTCAGGTCTTCAATGATGTTTTTAACAAATAGGCAGCCCCCCCCCATGCATACTGATCCCTCTTGTTTGTTTTTCTTTTCATTTTCATGATGATCTCATGAATCTTTTTGCTGATGGGGTCCAGAGAGTGCTCACCTTTTCCCCCCTGTCTCTTTTCCAGAGCGTGCACCGCTGCAGAGCAGCACAGGCTTTCAGAGAACAGCAGCTCTGCACACCTGAGGGCTTTTCTGCTGATATTTGTTGCTCCATCACTTTTTAAACAATTCAAGCAAGAAAACGCAGAAAACTCATGAGATGAGATCCAGGCTGTGTGAGAGCAAACAGCAGACAAAAAGAGCAAACTTTAACAGCAATGCGTGAGTGGATGAAGAAACTGAGGGGCGGAGCTCATGGACTGTAGTCAATAAATGTTCGTTTCAGCCGAGCCCTGACGGCATGTTCTGTATGCGACCACCTCACACTCCAGATGCAAAGAAAAACCTGCGGACATCACCTTATCTGGCCTGAGCAGCTCATGTCAGCTTCTCAATTAGATGAAAGCACCGCTCTTTAATTTTTGTTCAATCCTCCAGGCAGTTTATTTAGGGGGGGAGGTAAAAAGAGCCAGGGCTCAGTGGATTGGCCAAGCGCATGATAAGTCACAGCGAGCTCCAGCCAATGAGGAGAGGCGCCAGCATCAGCTCAGGCCCTCAGCAACAACATGCAGGATGCTGCAGGCAGAGAGGAACCAGGCTGCTGCTCATCCTGAGTGCAGCAGAGGCTCCAGAGGAAGACAGGGATTCAAAGCATGAGCTCTCCTGAATCTGAACAATCGAGTCAACAAGGAACTCATCACCAAGAATGAAAGCCTGTTCCGAATGCTGTCATGAGTTTCTGAAGGCGGATATTTTTAGAGCTGCTCCGTATTCTGCTTCACAGATTAGCAGGGATTAGGAACCTGCCTGCAGACTGATTCTTGTTCTGCTGAATACTTTCCCGTCCACACCTTAAGACTGCAGAGCTGATAGTTAGAAACAACAGCTTTCTGTACTTCAATCAAACATTAGAAAGATTTAGTGACAATTCTGCTTTTTCCTAAAACATGTGAGATAATATTTGATCCAAATGTTTCTAGAACAGCAGCTTTGTGTCATCAGAGCTTCAGGAACGTTTCTGATCAAACTTTCATGATTTGATTATTTCTTGATGGAATCTATATCATCTCCCACCACCTGAAGGTTCCAGCTGACTGTGAGCTCCGTCATCATCTTTCAGAAGAATACTTGATTCTTCTGAGACCTGAGCACCCTTCTGGACTCTCCGGAGGAGTGGCGTGCTCGCCATCGTCTCGGCGGCGCGCTGATGCCTCGTGACAGTTCATTTCTTGCTTGTCCTCATGAATGACAGTCAGAGCAGGACGATTTCCTGCTCCCTCTTTGTTGACATGTTTGCCATAAAACGCGAGGATGGAGGGGGGGGTTAACAGGGAGAATGAACGCCCCCCGCCCCAAAGACACTGCAGCAGCTGCTTGCACAAGATAAGAGCAGCCATTCTTCCTCCTACACAAACACAGCAGCTCACTTCTGTCCCTCTCTGCCGCACACACTCACCAGCACATATCCCTCCAATCACACAGGCTGGACCCCCACCCCCATTCTCCACCCAATGACAGGCTTCTGGCTCTTCTTTCGGTGTCCCACCCTCCCAGGCTTGTGCTGTGGTGAAGGAGTAAAAGGTAAAATGACTACAGTTCATTTGTTCAGACAGACAGCTGCACGCATCACTAACGGCGTGTTTTCTGTTGGGTGCTTACTGAGGGCGCCGTCACTTCTGCTTCATCCAGGCCGTTAGGTTGAGAGGCTGCATAGTGAGCAAAAGGCGAGTGAGGGTCTGCTCGGTTCCCACAGGAGACTATGTGGGAAAACATGGCCGTCTTTAGGGAGCTGGAGAAGGTTGGTCTCATAGATGATGTTGTCTTTGGGATTTCAGCAGAAGAAGCACAGAAACCCTCAGTAATGATGGGCAGCAACGCTTCAGAAAAAAATCAACTTTGATAGAAGAAAGAACTGGCGGATAGCGATCATTCCAACATGTTCTTTCAGTTTCAAAACCGTCCTTTCATTTCCTGTACTGTTTCCTCTCAGGGTTACGGGGGTCCATGAAGCCCACCCAGCCGCTAAAGAGGGAAGGCAGGGTTCACTCTAGACCTTTTTCAGTTTAACGTCGGACAATATTCTCACAGACCTGTACGAGGCTGAAGTGGGCGTCTGATCTTTCACTTCTTTTTTTGCCTCCAGTTTTTTTTTTACTTTTCAAGGTCAGTGTGTCTTCATTTGTAAAATGTCAGAAGTGGTGGAGAGAATCCAGAAGTTTTCTCTGCAACGCAGTACCAGCTGTCCCATGGACCAGTCCACGGCCCGCGGGCGGGGGACCCCTGCTGGGCCGGTTACCTACATGTTTTCCAATCAACCTACCATTGCAGCATCTTATTGGCAAAACACACCTGATCCAGGTAATCAGCAGCAGATAAGACAGGATTTCAGAAGGATTCCAGCCCTAGAGGTATAGTGTCTGACACCCCTGCAAGACACAGTTCCCCAGTCCATCTCAAGGACACACAGAAACAGACAACTCACTGGAACACCTAAGGGACAACTTAGTCACCAGCTGTCCAGTGAAGCCTGTTTTTGGACTGTGGGAGGAAGCTGGAGTTCCTGGATTAAACTCACACATGGGCAGTGAGAACATGCACTCCACGCACACAAAGCTCACAGCTGAGATTTGAACCAAGGCCTTCTTGCATTGAGGTGAGAGTGCAGCCTCAGTTTAAAAACTGCAGAAAAATGTAGGAGCAAATGATAAAAAACCTGTGATGGAGTTTGTGATACACTTACAGTAAGTTCTTCATGAAATGCTTCAGAGATGAACATATGTCTGCATCAGAGTCTGCATCACACTGGTCATCAGAGTCTCCATTAGAGTGTGAAAGACTCTCCTCTCCAGTCTAGACTGGAGTCTGCATTGGAGATCACAGAAAGCCTAAGTGTTCATTAATTGGTGGCTCCTTCCATGATTAGCTCCTATTCCTCTTCCAGCTGATCTGCATGCTAAAAAGAGTTGGCTCGCATCCAGCCGCCTGGAGAAGAAGGCCCGACTCCAGACCTCTCCGCTGGTTTAAAGACCATAAACACCCCCTCCCCCACCCTTCCTGCTCGCATGCCTCCAGCTCACACCCTGATCGTGCGCAGTCCCAGGGGTTTCATAAAAGCTAATTGCAGTTATTGGTGAGCAAACAGCAGAGAGATGAGAGACAATTGAAGAGCAGAAAGAGCTTTAGCCAGAGCGGGCTGCATGGAGCCTGTGCATGTTTGTGCCTGTGAAGCTGTAATGGGACACGCTGGATCATGATCCACACAATTACATCAAATATTGACACACTTCTGTACACACTGATGAGGCTCATATTTAGCAAAGCTGCCTGAAATGTTCTGAGATGAGCAGGTTTATTGTAACTGTATATGAGGATCTTCATAAGACATGCACGTCCAGCCTCTGTATTTAGCTGAATGTTCCCATAATGCTTTGTGGCGACTGCATCCAGACTCATGCAGGCTCATATTGATTTTCTTCCTTCCTTTTTTTCAACCTTTTATTTGTGAAGTTAAGCTGCAGCCTTTGGGGCAAAGAGGAAAGCTGCTGCTGCTGCTAAGCGTTGGCAGCACTTCCTGCCTCACCTGGACTGTCACTCTGACAGCACTGCTGCGCTGCGGAGCATCTTTGTGCATGCACACGTGCAGTCATCGGTGCAGACAGAGCCGTCAGCTGAGCCCAGACAGACTGTGGAAGCCAGTGCAGGAGGCCGTGGTAACCTGTCTCTTTTTGACTCTGTCCCTCATCTGAGCTCTTTACAAAAGAGGACCAGTGAAAGCAAAGAAATCAGTGAAATCCCTGAAACTCCTGAAAAAAGCAGTGAAATCAGAGCACATGTCCTCCAGGCTCTAGTTCTACATTCATGCTGAGAAAAGGGCAAAGCTGACCGTGAGTGAGCTGCAAAGCTGCTCTCCACCAAAGCCATCCATCATACATGTGGGCTGTGGACAAGCTTGGGTCCTCCAGCTTACATTTGAGCGCAGCATTATGGAAGCAGTCAAACAAGCAGAACTTTAGTACAGCCCTGCTGTTACACAGACGTACCCCTCTGAGGACATTTCCAGATAGAAGCATTCCAGTCCCAACAGTGAGCTCAACATCCACCATGGGAATGGGAAAGTCGACTTTTTTAGTTGTTCTGAAGACAAATCAAAGGTCTGTAGTTTTATTTACCATCTTCTGAAATCAGTGCAAACCACTGTTCCTCAAGAATGTAAAAAACAAAACCAGAACTTCTGTTTAGAAAGAACCAACACAGACGTATTACAGACAAAAAAATGAAATAAATTAAATAATATCATCAAATGTAAACTGTTTCTTTAAAAAGCAAAACAAAAGAAAAACTGTCCTGCTGAGAATTCAACACGACTGATCATTCCAGTCACTAAGACGTGTTTTCTCAAACTGAGATCACTTTGCTTTTGAAAAACTTTCTTAATCAGATTATTTTTCTTGCCAGACAGAAAATAAGACAATTTTTCTAGAAACAAGGTTCTGTTTACTTTTTTAAGATTCCACTTTTCTGTGCACTCATGGTGTGTGAGCATCTGTTACACAACACTCAGTTCCTTTCCTAAGAGACTTTATCAAACTGAGAAGCATCAACTTCAGAGACAGAAACGACATCTCAGGAGAACAGCAGTTACTCTGAAACACATTTGAACACATTAAAAAGTGAGAGATTAAAACACAATATAGCTGATCCTTATTCAAGGAGAATGGTTTGTGTCATGAAACAATGTTGTTATGAGTCTGTGCTGCATTCATAAGTGAACCAAAACCACAAGAAATAAAGGGAAATGAAGGAAGTATGTCAGACAGACTGTCAGTGCTGTGAATACACATGATGAGGTCCACTAACGCTCAGTGCTTCCTTCAAAGGACCATTAGATACAGCCAACTGAAGCAGCAGAGCGCCCTTCACTCGTGGCTGAAGGGACGGAGGCTGGATGCAGAAAAAACTCTGACACTCTTCTGAAATGTCAGCAAACATGCAGCAAACATGCAGCAAACAGGGAGGTCCACTCAGCAGAGGTACAGATGTCCGTACAGCCAGCGGGTCCGATGAGCCATGTTCTCCTACAAGCAGCAGCTGAACAGGACTGTTGTTGTGAGGCCTGAACACAGTGACTTCACTTCATCAGTATTTCTGTGTGAGCTAGTGATGGGAAAGAATCGATCTCTGAAACAGAAAGAAAGACTGATGCTGATGAAGGGCTAAGCGGAACAAAAATGTCTGATCTTTGTGATCCGATCATGTGCAGAATAAAAAACAGAAGCAGTGTGGGTTTGTCTCTGCTGGGGAGGTGGCACCCACTGTGGCCTGCTGGTGCTGAATGCAGAGCAGGCAGCTCTGGGCTGAAGCAAATGACTACAAGGCCTCCTCAGTGACTGCAGCACAGGCTGCACCTGTGGAGCTGCGCTCTCCTATTGAACAGTGACTAGAGGAAAAGCTGGTTCCTCCTGAGCGTTTGCCGTGAAATCCCACTCCAGTCGTCTTTGGCGTATGGCGTATACTTATATAGCGTTTTTCTACCTTCATTGAAGGCCCAAAGCGCTTTACAGCCACAGACCCACTCACCCATTCACACACACTGATGGAGGCTCCGCTGCCGAACACTGGCGCCAACCTTCCATCAGAGGCAATGTGGGATTCAGTGTCTTGCCCAAGGACACTTCAACACTTGGGCGAACCTGCAATCCTTCGATCACAGGCCGACTGCCCTTTCCACTGCACCACGGCCGCCCCAACAAGTGTTTGGATCTACTCTGTTCCCAGGGGTCTTTTAATGATGATCATTCCAGTTTCAGACTGTGTCGATTCTTTAGGACATGGTTTCTGCAGAGCGGAAGGGGTTCATTCGCCTCTGCGTTGTGGGCGGAGCCACCCCCTTCACCTTGCTCTTGCTGAAAGCGCAGAGTTGGGAGCTCGTGGCTCGCCCAGCAAATGTTCCATGTCACAGATACAATCTTTTTCAAGCAGCATTTTTCCTCTGCTCCTGAGCTGCAACAATTTGAACAAAGAAATAGTCAGAATTGAAGCTTAGCTATCTTTAAAAATGTCCTCCATCATCAGAAAAATGCTACAAGTGAGGGATCATGCCCGGCAAGCGTCAGACGGTTCAGGCTTCAGCGTCATCCATTCATTCCTGATGATGCACTCCTCAAATAAACATTCTGCTTCAATTATATGAGAATGTTTCCAAAACTGTTCATCAACACGCAGACTCCCAATCAGTGTCAGAGGTTTTGACATTCAGTCCTGTGATTCTCAGAAGCTGCCGTCCTCTCACACAACTAACTCACACGTCTGACTGAGATGAACTGAACACATAAAGGGTTAACCTGCAACTTTGAGACTGTTTTTGTAACCATGAGATGATGCGTTTTAAGCAAAGACATGCTGCACACCCACAATCATTTTGGGACATTTCAAAGACTCAAAAGTGGAATCAAAGTTTGTGGTCAGCGGGCACAGTCCAGAGAACTTAGGCTGACTGCAGGCTGTGCAGTTAGAGTATAGAAACGACTTACTCCAGTTTTAATGAAGACATCAGCCCAGAAGCAGGACAGAGCAGATTTCCTTCATCTGTTTACATGCACAGCAATTATCTGATCAATCTGATTTAGAGTTTGACTTATTAGCTTTTTGAGTGACCGTGATAATCTGGTGTCCTTCATCCAGTAACAGCTTTCCAATAATAAGAACTTTTTAGAACATCTCCATTTCTCAGAAAATACATCAATTCCTGGAATACATCCAATTTTAAATAAATAAAATAAAACAGAGCAAACAGAAGATCGGGTGAGAGTTCTGGATGAAGGAAAAACTGCATTTTCTTTTTCGGAGAACAAAAATAAGCAAAACAGAATTCGACAGCAGTTACTGTTCTGCTTGGCAGACAGCTGTTGTAGCCGTTACCAGGAACAGACGGGCAAAAAGTTTTAAAGTCAGCAGGACGTTGGAAACTGCACTGCAAACGTTTTAATAGTTGCAAAGATTTCAAAACGTTTACCAGGTTTGTAGTTGTTTTCATTTCTCTTTGCTCCATACTTTTCCAAGCTTCTCTCAAAATCCGCACACTTGAGTTTTTTTGTTTCTAGGATCTACAGAAAAGGAGATTATTATTAAACTGAGACAAAACCCTTCTCTTGACAATAGAAAAAAATGATTTAAGACTCAAAAAACCTCCAACTGCACTGTCGTTTTTGGTTTAATTTTAAGGATGATGTTTTAAGTTCCATAAATGATGACAAATTAGACTGGCATTCATTGTCATTATTTTGAAATCAAAATTCTTAGATTTTTAGATTTCATGAGGATTTATGAAGATGGCCCATCTTGTACAAAGATCATATCATCATTTTGTTCTAAATTGACTTATTTTCCCTTTTACACTACTTTTTTGTTTGTAACTGAACTCAAAATGAACAAGAGTACAGCAAGTAAAAAAGTAAAAAATGCAAACCCTTAGCTTAGCAAAAAATAAGATCGTATTATTGGGCTGTAAAACATTTCATTAAAGGTCGGTAATTTAATCAAACAGCGTTTAGCTTAGTGAATGGTTGTGTGGAATACTAGATTTTTTATATCTTAACATAAGATTTCTGGTTAAGTAAAAATTACTGGTGCGCGGACAGATCATTTTCCTACTTTCTAGGGATTTTCCTGTTAAGATTAGTGTTCTTTCCTAGTTTTAGGCAGTGGCAGCTTCTCTTTTTGCAGTGTACTTCATGTGCATATTCTGTGAAATAAATCAGATAGAGGACTAAAATATGCACACCAGAATTGACAAAGATTGTCTTTTGACAATCGGTTGTAACTTCCAGTTACCTGATGTTTGTAGGCGTATCAGCGGGATCACAGAACTCAACAGTCTCCATTGATGCTGTGTTTGTATTGCGATGTCCAGTCTGTGGAGTTCAACTAAGGCTCAGCGCAGAAGCACAAACACAAGATCTGTTCCTGCAACAAAACTGCACGCTCTCTGAGCTTGCTTCTTTCCAGTCGTTCAGCTGGATGTCATGGTTTCTTCAAGTAGCTCTTTGTTATTCTGCCCTGCAACAACTCAAACCACTCTGTCCATAGAGACTCACAGAGGGTTGGTTAAAACAGTGTACCAGACTGCACCTCCCAAACTGAGGAACCACAGTCAATAATTCATGCAAGAGAAAGAAAAGCTTCTTTTTACCAAGTTCTTTTGTTTCATGTCAAAACGTGATGTTCTTCTCAGTCATTCAGGTTTAAAATGCTCTAAGCTGGTCTTTGGATGGAGGAGCTGGGCCATCTTGAGCAGAACTGTCACTCACAGGCTAGCACACGCAAAGTGCACTTAGACGTGTTTAGCAGTGGACAGGGAAAATGGACGGTGCGTCGTAGGATGAGCGCAATGACACGTGAATAAAGACCACTTGCTCATGCATTCATAGGCCTCTATCATTCATTATTTAATGTGAAGGAGAACGGTGGATTGGTGGCTGGGTGATTTTTTTGACATTGTTCACATGGCTGCTGTCTGCAGATTAGTGGCTTCTGCAGCTTCTTTTGACAGCCAAGGAGCTTAAAAGGTGCAGGTTCTTCTGACCAGCAACCAAGTCCCTAATGTATAAGTGAAAAATACTAATTTCGACTAATAGATGAACAAATACATACAAATTCTACTTCTTCGTACTTATTTCTAAAGAATTTTAAATGGAGAATTTCCATTTCTGGACAATTAAGAGCATGCTATAGATTTCAGCATGGACGGTTACTCCTCGGTGGACAAATGTGAAACATTAACAAACAAAAGCAGTCACTAGCCAGCTTTTGCCCTCTATCTAAGAGCAAAATGACATTAGCACTAGTCTATTGAGCTTGCTAAATGCCCCACATAAAGTGAATTTGCCCCCCAGGGTTGGTAAACAATTGCATGGGCCAGCGTTCCATTTAAGCGATTTGAATGATCGCAGCGCCACAGAGCTCCCCGTCAGCCACAGAAATGGGTCAATACACTGACACAAAGCGACACGGCAGGCAGTCTGCGCTCTCGTGAAAGGCCGGGCAAGACCTCGCTGTCATTAGTCCAGACATGTGGCCAGACAGCCTGAACTGGACCTGCTGGTGCTGGCCCGGCCCAAGATCACAAAAGCATCGCATCCACTGACAACAGCAGCATTCCTGACCACAGAAGGTCTGTCACACAAGCGGGATGCTTGCAGAAGCACAAGCTGATCGTGAAAGATCCAGCGCCTACAAAATAGATGAAAAGTTGGGACTTACTTTCAGCGCTGATTGACATTGTGTCCTTTTCCCAGGACACCACGGTGATGTAGGCCTCCACTGAGGCAGGGATAATGCACTTGAAGACCGCAACATTGCCTCTCATGGCTTTTTGGTCTTCCACACGGACAGTGTACGGCTCTCGTAGGACTGAAAAAAGGGGCAGTGGAGGTGAGTAAAGATTAATATTGGAGAACACTAAGACAAATGTCATAAAGGGTGAAAGGCAATTAAAAAATGAATAAACTGACCGGCCTTAATGTGGACATCTTGGCTCCTAATTCTTCCTGAGGGGTTCTCTGCTGTGCAGTAGTAGGTGTTGTCATGGATAAGCTTGCTGAAGCTGGAAGGGGGGATGTGGAAGATCTGAAGGGTGCCGTTGGGGTGCACATGACGAATCCCTGGCACATCATAGATCTCCTCGCCGGTGGCCAGGTACCAGCGCAGTGAGACCGGGGGCACACCTGCAGCGGGACAGGGCACCGACGTCCCCGTGGTGCTGGCAAACACTACCTCTTGCACAGATGCATTGACAAAATATAAGCTGGAACGTAGATCTTCACAGAAAACTGCAGGGAGACAAAAGCAAGAGAAACATATGAAGGATTTTAGATCCACCAGCACGAAGAGTGCACGTGAAAAGCAGCGTGCACATGCTGTCATCATAAAGACTTCAGGTTTGGTGTGCTGCAGCAGATCCATCATGAGAGCAAGGATGGCATCAGCATCCACAGAGGAATCTGCAGTTTTCTTCATTTCACTTCTGGAAGTTGGTTAAAAATTCAAGTGTGAACTATTTTGTGTCTTTTCAACAATTCAGAGTGTCTCTGTGTCACAGGTTTGGTCATCAAAAATGAGAAATTTTTGCTTTACTCTAAAAATAAAAATCACCTTTTCCAATAGCAAGAACTAAATAAAAAAGGTGATACAGTTTTCCATAAATCCTTTGGATCGCCTTCAGACAAACTGACAACAGTTAATCAGCTGGGACTGGAAATGTTTTTGTACTGAATGACACTCATGCAGCCTCTGTTGCTGCACAAATCTAAATCTGTTTGACTCAATGCTGAACGAGCAACGCTCACAAGATGTTAGAAAAACTGAAACTCAGGACAGGTTTTTATCTCTGCACTGCTGTGTCCAGCGGTGTGTCTGGATGATGGTGAAGTCAGTCACAGAGCGGCTGCACAGCCTGCAGCGGCTCTGTGGCTGACGCTCAACTCACTGCAATACAATTAACTGGAATAAGTTTAACAGAAACAAAGTGAAACAGGGGCGTGATCCTTCTCTTTCCAAATGTGTGATGAATAAGACTTAGACGGAGGACTGGCTCTGCTGCGAGCTGTAACTGTGTCCAGAATCCTGACTTCCACACAGCATCCCCCCTCATGCACACCTGAACTGTGCACCAAAGCAGAGCAGGGAAACTGCAGTCAGGTGCATGAGCGAGCGGTGTTCTCACATGCACTTCTGCTTCATGTGCCTGAACAAGTTCTGGTTTAAATGCGGGTGTGAAGGTCAGTCCTTCTGCTGCCTCTGCATTTTCAAAAAGACACTTCAGGCTCTAACATTTACCTCAGAAACCAGCAGAGGACAAATCCCAAGCTTGAGTTGTGAGGCGACTTTCAGTGGCGACCCCTGACCCCAGTATGTAGGCTAAAGAAGCAGACATACTGTCAGCCGATGGACTATCCTGATGCTGTCACGCACTCCAGTTTGTCCCATATTTGCTTCTGAAGCTGAGCGTTATTGGAAATGAGGTAGACGCAGGAATATTCTGACCATCATAATTTTTTGAAAGAATTGAAAACTTCTGATCTTTCCTTTTTTAGACAAAATGGTTAAACAGCCATGGTTATGTGGGCATCTTTGATTTTCAGCTTAATCTGGATAATGTGGGAATATATTTCTACATATAATGAGTGAAAATGTCCTGTTTTTTCTGCTATAAATTCAGCTTTAAGGTGATTAACATCAGCTAAGAACAGAAACCAGCATCACTCTCTGTGAATAATATCTTAGGCACGACTGCGGTATGCAGGAGTCTACCCTGTCTGCCAACCAGGCCTGCCCGCGACAGCTGCCAGTCTCTCTCCCTGGAGACCAAACATTTTAGCGCTTCATAAATTCCTAATGAATGTTCTGGAGTCACCCGCCACTTCCAGCATCTGCTCGTTACGACAAACAAACACGTGTTTCTGCACATTTGCAGCTGCGCTCACTTCACACATGCAGATCTCAGAGGGCCCCATGCCGCTGAAAGGGGAGCCTGTTCTTGTCCACACTTTGTAGTTTGTTACCCGACCACAGGCGGGAAAAGGCGGAGCAGCCACAGGTTCTTCCAGTCACACTTCTGGCAGACTGGAAGCTGGTGTTTAGCTTGTGACATTTATATTCAGATTAATGCAACGGTGGGACAAAACGTGGTCATAGTAGCAGGAATGTCATTTATGGAGAAAAAAAGCAGATACTACAATACTGTAAGATTTTAAACATTAACCTGCTTTGTGGGCAGCTGTGGAACAGCAGTAACTGATCAGAAGTTTGCAGGTTCGATTCCCGCCTTACTCGCACATGTATGAAAGTGCCCTTGGGCAAGACACTGAACCCGACATCGCCTCTGGTGGAAGGTTGGCGCCAGCATTCAGCAGTGGACCTGCTGTAGGAACCAGATCTACTCGGCCTGTCAGAACGACGGGGGGTCCTTGATCCTGTGATGATGTCACCCTACGGTAACACCACTTGGACAAACTATGTAGCATTGAGATCTTCTCTGGCTCATTATTTTGTTGTTTTCATTTTACCTTTCCTTTTGTAACCTAAAGTTGTTTTTACTCATATCTAATGATGACATTTGTAATTTTAAGGTGAGTCTGACATTATTATTTGTTACACCAAATGTAAACTGTACTTTAATACACTAACAGAACATTTCTGTTAATGTCTTAAAGGGAAACCTATTGACAACATAAACTTATTTTTCTAATGTGAGTAAATGTATGACTGTATAAAGAGCTATATTTATTTATGGTTTGCAGTCTGGTTTAATTGGCCCAAATGTCAGTTTTACTTTTTTTTTTTTAACTCAGAAAAAAAACGTAGTCATATTGATAACTATAATCAAAAGCAGCATTCATCAAATGCCACACTATGGAATTACAGAACCTCATCAGATTTAACAGTTATGATTGCAAAGTTTAGATTTCCCTTTTGAAACATGTTGAAAGCATAAAAAACTAATTATTCTTTGAAGTGAGGCTGTGATAAATCTCGTTTCTCACGAGTTACTGCAAGTTATAACTATCCTAATTATCGTTATCGATTTGTGTGGACTATTCACTATCTTACACGTCATCGTGCCAACTTATAGCCAATCAAATTGTATGATGTCATCATTAGTTGCAGGACCCCAAGTGGTTCACAGGCCGAGTAGATCTGGTACCTCCACCGCCATCAGTGTGTGAATGTGGGAATGGGTCTGTGACTGTAAAGCGCTTTGGGCCTTCAATGAAGGTAGAAAAGCGCTATACACGTATACGCCATGAACGTCCCACTCCAGTCCTCTTTTGATCTATTTTCAAAACATTCCCAGGGGTCTTCTCATTGTGATTATGTGGTTTTGAGCCAAAATAAAAACAACCCGTGCTGGACTTCATTTGAAATTCATCTGTGTTCCATCTCTCCTGCTAGCTTACAGCCCCTCATAACTCCAACATAACATTACAGATGCAACAAAAATGGTGAGCAATATCAGAGCTATCCAGCTGCAGAGTTTGAAGCCAGCTCAGCCGAGGAAAACAAAGACGTACATGGATGTGGTCGTCTACAGTGGGTGCATCAGAGTGTAGCCGAGCAGGGAGCTTTCGGCTTGCCGTTGTTGGTTCTACGTCACAACTACAAGCTTTTTCTAATGGTATTTTTTTTGCCTGCTTCTGATTTACAACAATTTGAGTAAAGAAATGGTAAAAAATGCAATTTTAGTTGAATTTTCCGTACATATGTCCTCCATCATTGGAAAAATGCCACAAGAACTGATTCCATATTTTTTCCAGTTGGGCAGAGATCTACTGGTCTTCATAAGGGGGAAAGCTTTCTTTTTTTTTAACAAATGGAGATTAATTTCTATGATAATTTTCTTTACAACATCTAATGCAATTAACAAGTGTCAGGTAGTTAAGTGTTTTCAGTTTAGGGTCTTCTTCATCTAGAGAAGATTTTCTTATATTGTGAAGTTAGTTGAACATGCTGAAAACGGGCTGAAGAAGAAAGACTTTATGGTCCATCTAGAGTTCTTCAGCAAGTAATCTTTGCTTTTCCTAAAATGAGTTTCCACTCATTAAAAGTTGATTCGTTGGCTTCTGTTCAGCAGTGTCAGAGTTAAAAACAACAAAACAGCACATCAAGAAATACTCAGATCTCTTAGAGTGCATTATCACTTCGTGTTTGAATAACATATTCGTATTCATCCACCTCCTCAGTGCAGAAACAGGCTGCTGTAATCATCCATCAGAGAAATGGCTGTCTAAATGAGAACAAACGGCCATCATGCAGCCTGTGCTCTCAGTATGTTTGAGGAGCCACTGAGTGATGGAGGGGGGCCTGCCTCATAACTGCTTTGGTCTCAATATGATTTGCACTAACTCATAAAAAATGGAAAAGCCGACCACCTCCACCATCAGCAACATCAGCCGTTTCTGGATGGCTGATTCCTGAAGGTTACACAGCCTGATGGACGTAAGACGCTGCTGGATCCCTACAGATGGTCACGAACAGCAGGAGCAGGGGGTGGAGGTGGGGTAGCATACGAATGACACACAAAGAACGATAAGCTCCTCCAAACTCCGAAGATCTGTCTGAAATGTGTACAGCCGTCTCTGGGCCTTCATAAATGCAGAAACAAGTCATTTGAAAAGCATAGCTCATCCTATGTGCAACCATGCACATGTGATGTGTGGTTTCATTGTGAATGTTAGAGCGCTGTCATCATCATCCCCGGCTCTGTGGGGTTTCAGAGTTCAGAGAAACTGGGGTGTCTATATTTGGAGCAGGAAAGCCACATTGCGGAGAAATCTTCAGTGCACGCAGAGTTTCACCACCATGAGGCACGCTGATACCACAGAACAGGGGTCGGATTATTTCACGTCTTCCATGTTTGGCTGACTGTTGACAGCAGGTAAAATGGTGGCTTCCAAAGCCACCATTAAGCGCTTCTCTCAGCAGTTAGGCTGCTGTCAGCCTAACTGCGCATTCATTCCTGGTGCTTGCAGGAGCCGCAGCAGAAGCTGCTGTTGTTAGCAGGACTCCTACCAGTAGCAGCAGCAGTTAGCCTCTGCTAAAGGAAGGTAAACTATACTAACTGTCATTTGGCCAACAGGTCTGCCACCTCCAACTGAGATTAATCAAAGTTAACAGCAAGTTAGCCTATGTTAATGGAAGTTGCAGCTTCTGCTCAGCAACACAGTAGAAACCAGTCCAGCCCAACATGATTCCTGGGCCGCGCTCATCCCATTCTGAACTGGGTTTGAGCAAAAGGAACAGAGAACTGTCTGGTCTATCAACACACACGCACGCACGTGCACACACACGCACACAATTAATGCAAAGTGATCGATTATGCTTGGATGTTTATGGAAACCGTAGCAGCAGTAAATGTGTTTTGCTTGAACGTTGGGGTGGGATTTACAGACACTGTAGGTGTATCTGAGTTTCCTGAAGCCTACGAGAGTCTGCGGAAGACTGCTACCGAGTGCATGTGCTGTCCAGCTAATAGATAATCCTATTAATAACTGACAGACTAAACACACACATTCGCCTCTTACAGCACCGGTCTTATAGGCCAGATTTTTGCAGGGAAAACAATTCTTACACTTTCTAGTAATTGTGTAGGTAATCTGGAACACGGGCTGAGCTTTGGAACAGAAGATGAACTCTCCTCTAACTGACATGATTGTGTCTTTTGTAAATGTCATAAGTGGTTCCACATGTCAGACTGTCCTCCATGATCCACTTGCAGCATTTTATTTACAAAACTGCACGAAAAGAAAGTGTCAACGTTTTGCTCTGACATCTTATAATGATGAACTGTTTGTGTTGTGTTAGGGTTGGGATGCCTGAAATAGGCAGAACATTGGCTGAGAGGTCACACTGTTGAAAGGTGACTTCCTCCTCTCTGCCACTGCTTCAGAGGAAGACTCAGACGGAGGAGAAGTCAGGTGTGGAGTCCACACCTGAACATGCCGAACACATGGGGGGAAATGAAAGTCATTGGGGAGCTCAAAAACACACTGTGGGCTTCTCTGAAGCTGAGTCTCCTCATTCTGGGATTCTGTCATCAAACAACGGCTTGATAATCTTTGGTGACACCAAAGGTTTGGAGCACTGACACCACCATGAGTCACTGCTGCATGCTAACTTTCTTTTTAGACTGGTGTTTTTGGGGTTTGTTGGGAGGAGGTCATTATAAAAGTCATGGATTACACAAAATATTCCTGTAGCGATTAAAAGTATTACTGTTGAATTTTTGATCATGTGTTATTACTTGCTCAGTCATTCTTACTTCACAACAGCCAAAACACCAACTTTGTAAGTATTCAAAGCAACCAAAGCATAAAGTACAAAAAAATCACAGAGAAAATGTTTTAGTGCCAGCTGTCAGTCACTTTTATTTCAGCTTAAATTATTGAGCCAACATTTTGCTGGGCCTCATAGATCCAAACATTGTTTTTTATGTTCCTAATTAAAATGTTTGGTCTTGTTTTCCACAGACATTGGCCATCCGCCCTGTTGTTTTTATTGACTCAGTGGAATCCTTTTAGTCTGCGTTTGTAAAGTTGCATTGTTTCATCAGACGGGCCTCTGGAACCTCTCGTGCTCTTTATTCTGTTTTTAAGTTAATATTCTGTTTTTTTTTCATGAAATACACTGAATAAAATTGAATGTTTGCCTTTGTATTGTTTGTTATTTTACCTTGGAAATATTAGCAGAGGTTTTTACACATTATTCCCAAACTGAAAAGCTTTAACTTATATTGTGTTCTGCTCTGTGGGTTTTACAAAGAAAGTCACTTTAAAATATTTTAGGACTTTTGTAGCAACTTACAATTCTGAGGCAATAATATGAGACAGTGCACTGCAAACTGCATCATCTAACTAAGATTATTAATCTTGAAAATAGTTGTAAAATCTTATTGATCTTGATTTAGATATAAACAACAGAATGTGTAAGGTTATTTGTTTTAAGGAAATGATGTATTGTTTTTCTTATTTAGTTTATAAATCTAAAAATTAGTCATTTTATAATAAAAAAAAAAGAAAAAAACACTTGCAGGCCTGATTTAAGGACAAAAAATTAAATCTTGATTTAAGTTTATTTTAGATGTTACCACCTTTTAAATACTTGAAAAAAAGTAATTCATACACATCAGAAATCTAAAAACTGTCTTTGATTATTGATGATGAACAGCTCATAAAATAACAACAGGACTTTGATGATAAACAACAGATGAATATTTCTAGATTTTACTGCAGTAAAATCATCAACATTATTTTTGATCAAAACACAGACACTGTTTTTGAAATTGACTGAATAGTATGACGTATAATCAAGCATTTTTCTGCATTTTTAAACTCAGTGGCTTGAGCTAGATCAGGTATAGCAATTGGGTCTCTGATGAAACAGTCTTTTATAAACCTGCTATGGGGGGTTACTTTTGATCAGAAAACGTGTTTTAAGTAATGTATCATCGTACATTTTGGAAGTAACTCGCATAACACCGGTGAGGAGCCTTGGAGTTCTGATGCCAAAGCCAGAGACGCGTGTTCTTTTATGGATCATGATTGTTTGGTTCTATGTTTGGGTTCATTTCAGTTTCACTCAGTTTCATTTTAATGAAAGTGATGAGTGTTCACAAAGATGGTTCCTCAACACCACATGCTCCTTTAGAAAAGGCTATGGGTAAAAGCGAAAATGAGAAGGTTTTAGTTAGCAAAGACTTCATCTGCAAAGATCTGGGAAGAAGTCACAAATATTCAAAAAGGATGAACCGTTTTTATTTCAGCCGATCGCAGATGCTTGATCCCTCACCCCCCAGCGATGCCATGCAGTGGCTTTACCCAAACCACATGGTCAATTCATTTAAGTAAATGTCTGATCAATATTGGCCACGCTAACATGGGGCATGTAAGCGGGCCAATGCATTAGCCTGCTTACATGCTTGAGGGGGAGTTTGCTCTGACTGTGTTTACTTCAGCCAAGCGCCATCAATCATCTTCAGCCTTAAAGTGTCAGAATAATTCCTGTTTTCTGGCTGAAGCGACAACAAAAACTGCTTTCATGGTTTGATTCTGTCCTGCTCTCATTTCACCCAACTTGTCTGTCCCTTAGTTATTGTTTTTGTTTGTGGACGCCGACTTGTCTGAACACAGGGCTGGAATCGGCTCAGCCAAAAGTGTGTCCCCCGGGTCAGGGGTCTCCGCTGTGTTGCAGCAGGCACTGGGGCATTAGGACACAAGGGCAGCTCCAGCGGGGCAAACCAGCCCTGAGCTGCACTGACAGCTCATGACAGGCAGAGCAGGTAATTAAGGGAGAAGCCAGGGAGAGAGTGTGGGGGCTGGGGAGTGGAAGAAGCCAATTGACATGGGGGATGGAGGATGCGGGGCCTCCTGATGACATCTCCACCACCTCCACCCCCTCCGCCGGTGCCCTGGGGGCCTACACAATAAGCGGAAAAGAGAAGTGAGATCCAGAGAACAGAATTCCCAAATCACCGGCGCCCAATTTGCCCTCATGAATAATGTGGAGAGGCGTGCAGCTGCAGTGTAAAACCAACTACGCCGCTCTGATGTCACCTCTCTGGAGAGATGGAGAAGAGTATCTGCGGCGTGCCACCAATGATGCATATGAACGCTCATTTACATGAACAAACAGGGAAAGGAGCTGGCGCCTGACGGCTACATTCAACTCTGTTTTACCAGCGAGTGGAAATGGACAAACTCTACAAATTGGTTAAGATGGTGAGAGAAGGCAAGACAGAATACACAGTAACATGAAAGAGAGCAATAAGAAGAGAGAGTTCTCACTCTTCCTGCTGCCTGTGATAAGGAGGAGCACAGCAGGAGAAAGGAGAACTGCAGGAGCCGTCTTGATGCTCTGTCACCGTCAGAGGCGCTGCAGAAATCAGCTTTCACTCCAGGAAACAGATTCCATTTTTTCCAGGTAAAAATGGGATCTGAGCTGGTCAGTAGCAGCTCAAATGCAGCTCAGCAGAGATTCTTGTGTTTGCGCTGCAGAGACTCTCAACAGCAAAACAAGGCCTAGTGTCCAGGCTGCAGGTGAACGCTGCATTTTCTGTCTGCTCTGCTGGAAACATCCCTCTGGAAGGCCCCGTCTTCTTGCTCATTGGTTCTTATATTTAAAGGTGACTCTTTCTCTACACAAACACACTTTTTCCTGACTGTCCTTGACTGCGGTTGTGAACATGGGCAAGTAAGCACCCATAAAGCCAGATCAACTCCTGAAACTTCACAAAAACACAAACATCAATCCTCAATCAAAGTCCTTTGAGCAGCGTGAACATTTTATGTATTTTTAACAAACAACGAACAGGTGCAAAGGCACAGGTGCGTACAAAGCCATGTTAACCATCAACAGCAGGAGCAAATGCAGATTCAATGGAAAAGGAAAATGAATGCAGCATGTGTGGTTCTTGTGTTTGCTGCAGCGAAAAAACGTCTCTGCAACCTGTTCTCAAATATAGAAGCAAAAACAATCCACTGGTTTCCTTCTGTCTTAATATATATATATATGTATATATATATATATATATATATATATATATATATATATATGGAATGTATTCTAAGGCTATGAACATTTAAACTGTCTGCTTCCGCTGCACAAATCGCATTCAAAATCGCATCAAATAAAATCGCAAAAATTACAATTTACCTTAAAAAGAGACAGAGTGGATCTGAGAACAAAACCACAAACAACCACAAAGTGCAACACAGCCTGCACAAAGTGAAGACGAGCGCTAAGCTGCACTGGAGCCATGTTACAGCAACGCTTCATTCTCACAGGCTGGAGGGACACAAGGTGCTTTTAAGGCTGCCAATCATCACGACCATCAATCATCACCATTTACGCAATCGTCGTATGCTTTCGTAAGAGGATAGTAAATTATTCTTACTTATATTTTGCTTGGTACACTTAGGCTAACTACTTAAAAAGTCCCACTCCAACCATATTTTTTCTTTTGTAAAAAGTAGTTTTTTAATTATGACTGTGCACTTTTTAGCCAAAATCAAAAAAGGTTGTCATGTTTTAGGACATATTTTAGACCCAGCGGCAGTAGCTCATTAGATATACAATTCTGGCTTTAGGGCGGGACCGTTGGCACAAAGCAACCCTGACCCTCCCTAACGCTAGGAGCTGTGCTTGCTCACACACAAGATTATAGCTCCAAGCTAGCATCAGCGGCACAAAAATAATAATGAGCAATACTGGATCGATCCAGCCGTACAGTTTTTAGCCAGAGGCCAGCTCAGACGAGGAAATGAAAGCATGCAAGGGGATGTAGGAGCAGAGTGGTAAGAGACTTTGACACGCCCAGTCAGTAGCTGGTCCCAGGTTTTTCCAGCATCCAGTTTTCTGATCCAACGCAATTTGAATTAAGAAATACTCAAAAATGCAGTTTTTCATTATTATTTTATATAGTTCCATTATTATGAGAAAAATGTTACAAGAACAGAAAGACGGTTTTCATGGTAGGGGATCTTTAAAGCCGTAGTCCCCAGCACTCACATGGGGGATGACCCAAACGGGTGCTGCGGGTTTTTGGGTTGTCTGGGCCCATAGAGGGTCGTAGAGAGGAGCAGTTGCATCTCACGGGGAGCGCAGGTGTGTCTTGCAGTTCCCTTAAGGCTTTTATAGCCACTTCATGAAAATAGAATGTACAGTTGTTATGCTGCACACACAGGGTGTGCATGTGAAGTGCTCATAGAATGTCCACACAAATTACCCCCCTATTGTCTAATGAAAACAGTCAATCTTGGTGCAAAGATTGCAAACTTATCACTTGAACAGCACTAATAGGTCCGTTGCAGAGTGTGCAGGTTCAGGGGGGTTAAAAATTAGAAAAAATCATGCAACATGCCGTCGTCTGGCCAACTTCAGCCATTACTTACCCTTACATGGGGCTTTGGTGTTCTCTACGACCTGCTGCCTGCAGCACGTCCATAAAAAAACGTGCATGAACATTTTGTCTCTACAGGCTCAGCAAGCGGTTAACGATTTTAATATCTCCTGTGGGCCACCTATGTGCTTTGGACAGTTTTGCCTATTTTTCGCCCACAGACAACCCATATGCCCTTGTAAGGGCAGTTGTGACCAAGGCCTAAAGCAGCATTACTATGTGTCAAAAAACCAGATAAAAATGTCCCAAACAGCATCACGCTCTATGTCATATGGTCAGCACTTTGGGTTGCTTATTTATGACTGTTTTTACTGAGGCAAATTTCCAGTCTGGTTTTGTTAACTTGGAAATTGTGTATTTTTTTCTAGGTGTATCTTATCCTTTTTTGGGGGTGTCCTATTGTTGCCCACATTTTTATTAAATAAACTGAAGTGGCCGAAACTAAGGGTTGGTCTTTTAATTGTTATTTTATCAAAGAGTAATTTGTGTGTTTGTAGTACTCCTATTGTGCGAGTCGGGTTTGTGTTTCACCATAATAAATTCAAAGAGAATAAATCCAACAGTAAAGAAAAGCAAAATAAGTATTTTTTCATACTGTCCTGTCTGATAAATAACACATTTCAAAGAAACAAGAGTCATCTAACCCTGAACAATTCTAAGACTATGATTACTTTTAAAACTCCATGAAAATAGTTCTATAATGTATTACAGTTTAGACATTGATGAAGCTGCTTTGTCATAAGTTTCTGCAAATCCATCCATAGGTAGGCCTCACTTTTTAAAAACCTATCTATGAAAAAAAAAAAAGTTGTCACTTAAGTAACAACATTTATGCAACAAACGCCGTTGCTTTGTTTCTGCTGCATAAATGTGACTCCAACAGAGGTAATTTCTGTGGCTCTCAAAGCGTTAAACACAGAGAGCAATCACTGTTTCTGATTGCTTTGATGAGAAAAGATTGTTCTTCACTAATAAGAGAAAGAGGAAAACAAATAATGCAAGCATGCAAAGGCCAGACTCGTCCATCCAGGTGAGCAGCTCACCTGCAGACTCACAGAAGAGCCTTGGTGGGCGGAGCCGCAGCACACCATCAAATCCTTTTCCTGTTGCTGTTTTTTAAATCGTTCTGCCCCTGAACAGCATGAGCCAAAAAAAGACAACCTAAAATAAAGTTAAGTTGAAATGTTGTCTTTGTCCTTTTTTCTCCAGATTATTGTCCAACAAATTCAATTTTTTGACCCCAGCAAAGGAAATAGACAATTGTTTAAATGTAGTTTGAACTTTAGGTACTTTAAAGACATAATTTCTTCTACTATTTCCCTCATTTATAACTAAAAGGTTTAGTAAACCACATGACAACAAATGATTTTTGGCCTTACACATCACCAGCAGTGTCTGTAAAGTACATACATTTTAAAATTTCAATTACTTTGACTTCAGAAATAGTTCAGAGGTGTGCTTTTTATAGGAAGTCTTATGCACTCTCCCTAATGATGTTTTTGCAAAATTATAGCCATATGTCCTGTCCAACAAAGTTTTAAATAATTACAATGTGTGTATATATGTGTGTGTATATGTAATACATAATGGAAAAATACCTACTGCACATAAACAGCATTACAATCAGGTTCAATGAAGCCTGGGCTTTTTTTAACCAACACAAAACCGAAAATACAAGCACAGAAGTCTATCTGATCTAGATCAGAATGCCTTAAAAATGAAAAAAACAGGTTTGCAGTTGAAGCACAAAAGGGATTGTGGATCACGTGATCCGAGAGCTCTCCCTGATCCTCCCCTTCACCTCCAAAGCTCAGTATTTCCTTCAGAGGCACACAGCCATCACCTCCTAAGGCCCAGAGCTGGACCATGCTGGGGTGCTTTGTTTTAGTGCAGAATTTGGTCTTCAACGTTTTGTTTGTTTGTTTGTCTACCTTTTGTAAAGTCAAACAGATTTATCAATTATCCTTTAATGCAGAAACTCTTATATAGATGCTGCATGAAACCAGCGGATTTGGTCCTTGAATTAGTCTTATGGATCCATCAGTTCAGAGCACAGACAATAGTACTAAGTCCACAGAGCCACTCTCAACCTGCCTTCATAGGCTGTTGTGTTTTCAGCACAGCATATTTCAATCATGTTTTTTTACTGAAATCTGCTATTATATGTGATCTGTGTGCATTGGAGTAGCAGCTGCTCCAAACACTGCAGGCTGCAGCCTTCTCTGAGCGCTTAGCGTCCAGGATTAATCAAATTATAATTTAATCATCCGATCAAACAGCAATTAGCATAATCACTCGTGGGGAAGGCCTGATAGAACAGAGCTGGGGGCTAACAACACTTTAATGAAACATTTGCCAGAATGTTTGAAAATGTTACACATGTGGAGCTGCAGGGGCAGAGCTGCATGCTAACGAGCAGCCAAGCACACACACGGCTCTGCCCTTCATGTTTCAAAACCCAGCAAAGCTTACCGTGATACACCCAACATTTTTGCCGTAGTCATTTTTTCCTTTCAAAATCTGTCAGAATTCATATTTTTATAGCAGGAAATCTGAAACATCATAGTTGATTTAAAAGTTCAAAATGGAGGTTTGCTTCGGCCAGTCAAGCTGTTTTTTTGAGTCTTTAAATGTATAGGTAAGCATCATTTCTGCCAGACTGACCTCTAGTCAGAAACACAGAAATGCGGAGAGTATTTGTTCATATGCTAGCGTCCAGTAAAATCCAAAGAATATAAATAATCATAAAAGAACCAGGGTTTTTGTTTCATTCAAAAGTTAGATTCCAAAGAAAACATTTTTCTCCTTTTCAAATTTTGAAACTACATTTTTCCAGACAATGTTTTTAGTTTGTGTTTTTAAAAAACTCAACAGCGCAGCCGCTAGTGCCTCACATTGTCACAAGTGTGTAATACTGTTGTGAGAGTGTGAGGTTGTTTCAAGGATCTGAAGTTATTGTGTCTGATGTTGTTAAGAGTGTCTAACCTTGTTGTGAGTTTCTGATGTGGTTGTCACAGGTTTGTGATTTTTTTTCTGAAATTCTTGTGTCTGACTTTATTGTGAAGGTGTAACAAACATCACAAATGTTTGAAGTTGTTGTGAGTGTGTGACATTGTGTGACCCACGCCTGTTTATTCTCGATGCCGCCTTGCTCCTTGTGTTTACCCTTGCCTGGATTATGACTTCGCCATGTCTTGCCCTTGTGAAATAAAACGTTTGCATATGGATCCACACATTTCTGCGCCTGTGTTACAACAATTCTGTGAAATAAAAAAGTCCATATTCTCTCCCATGTCAAGGTTGGAATTCTTTCTTCTGCTGCCTGATCAACAGCCGTCCCTCTGGTTTTAGAAGACTTTATAAAATTCTGAGTTGTAACTGTAATTATTGCAAGTTTCTGACATTGCTGTGAGTTTCTGACGTTGTTGTGAATTTCAGACGTGAGTTTCTGATGTTGTTGTGAATTTCAAACGTAAGTTTCTGATGTTGTTGTGAATTTCTGTTGTCAGTTTCTGATGTGAATTTCTGATGTTGTGAGTTTCTGTTGTTGTGAGTTTCTAATGTTGTTGTGAGTTTCTAATGTTGTTATGAGTTTCTGATGTTGTTATGAGTTTCTGATGTTGTGAGTTTCTAATGTTGTTGTGAGTTTCTGATGTTGTGAGTTTCTGATGTTGTTGTGAGTTTCTAATGTTGTTATGAGTTTCTGATGTTGTGAGTTTCTGATGTTGTGAGTTTCTAATGTTGTGAGTTTCTGATGTTGTGAGTTTCTACTGTTGTTATGAGTTTCTGATGTTGTTGTGAGTTTCTGATGTTGTGAGTTTCTAATGTTGTTGTGAATTTCTGATGTTGTGAATTTCTGATGTTGTGAGTTTCTAATGTTGTTGTGAATTTCAAACGTAAGTTTCTGATGTTGTTGTGAATTTCTGTTGTCAGTTTCTGATGTGAATTTCTGATGTTGTGAGTTTCTGTTGTTGTGAGTTTCTAATGTTGTTGTGAGTTTCTAATGTTGTTATGAGTTTCTGATGTTGTTATGAGTTTCTGATGTTGTGAGTTTCTAATGTTGTTGTGAGTTTCTGATGTTGTGAGTTTCTGATGTTGTTGTGAGTTTCTAATGTTGTTATGAGTTTCTGATGTTGTGAGTTTCTGATGTTGTGAGTTTCTAATGTTGTGAGTTTCTGATGTTGTGAGTTTCTAATGTTGTTGTGAATTTCTGATGTTGTGAGTTTCTGTTGTTGTCAGTTTCTGATGTTGTCAGTTTCTGATGTTATGAGTTTCTTTTGTTGTGAGTTTCTAATGTTGTGAGTTTCTAATGTTGTTATGAGTTTCTGATGTTGTGAGTTTCTGATGTTGTGAGTTTCTAATGTGGTTGTGAGTTTGTAATGTTGTTATGAGTTTCTGATGTTGTTGTGAGTTTCTGATGTTGTTGTGAGTTTCTGATGTTGTGAGTTTCTAATGTTGTTGTGAATTTCTGATGTTGTGAGTTTCTGTTGTTGTCAGTTTCTGATGTTGTCAGTTTCTGATGTTATGAGTTTCTTTTGTTGTGAGTTTCTAATGTTGTGAGTTTCTAATGTTGTTATGAGTTTCTGATGTTGTGAGTTTCTGATGTTGTGAGTTTCTAATGTTGTTGTGAGTTTCTGATGTTGTGAGTTTCTGATGTTGTGAGTTTCTAATGTTGTGAGTTTCTAATGTTGTTATGAGTTTCTGATGTTGTGAGTTTCTGATGTGAGTTTCTAATGTTGTTGTGAGTTTCTGATGTTGTGAGTTTCTACTGTTGTTGTGAGTTTCTGATGTTGTTGTGAGTTTCTGATGTTGTGAGTTTCTAATGTTGTTGTGAATTTCTGATGTTGTGAGTTTCTGTTGTTGTCAGTTTCTGATGTTGTCAGTTTCTGATGTTATGAGTTTCTTTTGTTGTGAGTTTCTAATGTTGTGAGTTTCTAATGTTGTTATGAGTTTCTGATGTTGTTATGAGTTTCTGATGTTGTTGTGAGTTTCTGATGTTGTGAGTTTCTAATGTGGTTGTGAGTTTGTAATGTTGTTATGAGTTTCTGATGTTGTTGTGAGTTTCTGATGTTGTTGTGAGTTTCTGATGTTGTGAGTTTCTAATGTTGTTGTCAGTTTCTGATGTTGTTGTGAGTTTCTAATGTTGTTGTGAGTTTCTAATGTTGTTGTGAGTTTCTAATGTTGTTGTGAGTTTCTAATGTTGTTGTGAGTTTCTAATGTTGTTATGAGTTTCTGATGTTGTTGTGAGTTTCTGATGTTGTGAGTTTCTAATGTTGTTGTGAGTTTCTGATGTTGTGAGTTTCTAATGTTGTTGTGAGTTTCTGATGTTGTGAGTTTCTAATATTGTTGTGAGTTTCTGATGTTTTGAGTTTCTGATGTTGTGAATTTTGGATGTGAATTTCTGACGTTGTTGCAAAAGAATGAATTGTTGTGCGTGTCTGAAGTCACAAGTGTGCAATGTTTTTACAAATGTCTGAAGATGTTATCCACAACTGACATTGTCTTGATTTTGTTGCACTGTTGTGTCTGACACCAACACAAGTCTCTGGAGTGTCTTTTTTCCAAGACTGTTCTGTTTACAGTTGTTCCTCCACAATTGTGTCACTGGTTTGTGACATCATCACAAGTGGCTTCCTATATGCCTTGATTTGGTTCAGACACCGCAAGCAAGCAACACCATAACAACTTCCTCTGGTATCTGGTAGTTTCAACTCCTAAACAAGTCTCACATTCAAACACTTTGCCTTTTCAAAGAGATGTAAAACACCTGGAGGAACCTTTGAGTGCTTTCAGAGATTTGTTCATGAAATTTGAACATGTAGCGGAAGACGATGGATGGAATTTAACATGTTCAAACCCCAATGACATGAGAAAGAAGTACTGCAACAAGAAAGGAGAAGATCTCAAAAACAAATGGAGATGTTCAGTAAACTCCCTCTTTTTTCATTTAAGTGCGATAAAGATACTAGTGGCTAGTTAAAAGATAAACTACGGATTTATTTATCCATGTCCTGCTTCGTTTCAGCAAAAAAATCAAAACAAAAAAAAATCATCTGGATGTAAATTCAGTTGCAGCCTTTGAATTATAAACATTAAAGTTGTCCTTCATGCTCCTGAGACTCACATGACGTTCCAGCTTTGCTTATGCAATTGTCTATAAAGTGCTTTAGTTCATTATTTGTCCAACCCTTAAAATAGTATTTATAAATATTTACGATATTTACAAAGAACTTTGTTTCTGTAATTGCACTTTACTACTTTTAACTAACTTTAAAACTAGAAGCACTAACTTCAGTACTTTTCTGCCTCCTCTGACTTCATCGTTTTCCCAAAACGATCAATAAGCGTTCACACAGTTTCAAGTCGCACAGCATGAAGCGCCAACGTTGCATTTGTGTAGGCATGGAAACTCAACATTTGCACGAAAATATGAGCTGTTTGTTATGGTCTTGTTTCTGCGTGCAGCTGTGCTCTGATTAGATATGTCTCTTTGAGTTAGATACCCCCCACCCCTCTTTTTATGCCTCAGTACACACCATCATCTCCTTAAGCATTCTGGTCTGGGTTAAATGAAACCTTTAACAGTTCAGTGTGCATCCATTAACATATGCTTGAGTCTGCTCACAGCCAAGTCCAGGCACGCGCGCTTGACGTGAAGCGGCGGAAAAATCCTGACAAATCCCTGAGTGATTAGTTGTCCGTCTCTAATCCCTCTGATGCGGCTTCTCATGAATTATTAAAACAAACATATTCAGCTGATCCAAACATCCCAACGTCATTAACACAAGCAGCACAGCACAGTAAAAAATAAGAGCATATCTCTATTTAGATCCCAGTAAAATACAATCTGTATTACTGGCTTGTTGCAGCAAGAAGAAGGTATTTACAACCAAGTGCCTAAAAAAACAATAAAATATTCTCAAACTGAGACAGTTTTAGAGGTAAAGCTTGGTAGAAAGTATGCCTGCATGTCAGACTGTGTTGTTTGAAATAGATTCTCAGAAAATGAAGTGACCAGAACAGAAACCCAGACGCGGTTATTTCCTGATTTTAATAGAGCAGTGCCGCAGCCGTTCATGGCATGGCCTACATTGTGTTGACTGGTGTGCTGCAGAGCCCAGCTCATGTTGTTTAATACTATGACTGTCTGCTGTGACTGCATTTGAAGTGACAGATGTAAACTACCAACAAACCAAAGGACCCGAGTCTGCGCGTTGGCCCTCACGTGACCTGCCGCTGTTTTGACTGCTGACGGTGGAGCAGTCAGAGACGGCGGGACGGGCCTGCAGCCAACCAGCGAGTTTGAAATAAAATGTTTTTAAGGGACTCTGAAACCTGAGGAAACACCATTCCACATGTTTTCTGTAGAGAAACAGAGTCTAGAAAAGGCCAGGTGTTGGTTAGTTTTTTTGATGATGAAGAGTTTGTAAGAATTTAAAGTAACAGCAGCAAGAAGTGCTAGTTTAAAAAAAAAAAAAAACCTCTTCCAAGAGTATGGATGGTGCAATCTCAGTGTTTAAATCTATTGTAAAAGGTCTGCACTTTTTCCATGAGGAAGATTTATCTTTTGTCCAGGAACTTTAGGATAATGTTTTTCTACATGCCACTCATCTCTATGCCTTCTTTCTGAACCATTACCTACATCTCCCACTTTTCTACTAAAGATCTATCATAGTTTCCTTCTAAATTCATGAATCTTTATTTCCCTGCATGTTCTTCCTGTGTTTGTGTGGGTTTTCTATGCTCTGCGCACTCGGGCTCCTCCCAGAGTACAAAAACATGCTTTATAGGTTGATTGGTGACTCTTAGTCCTCCCTAGGGCTGCACGGTGGCACAGTGGTTAGCGCTCTTGCCTCACAGCAAGAAGGTTCCTGGTTCAAGTCCTGGCTGGGGGACTTGAAACAATGTTTCAAATGGGGGACCTTTCTGTGTGGAGTTCGCATGTTCTCCCCGTCCAGGGACTCCTCCCACCATCCAAAAACATGCTTCATAGGTTAATTGGCCACTCCTAATTGTCCTTAGGTGTGGATGTGAGTGTGCATGAGTGTGTGACTGTGGCCCCTGCAACAGACTGGCGACCAGTCCAGGGGTGTCCCCTGCCTTCGCCCATGAGTAGCCAGGTTAGGCTCCAGCAGCCCTGTGACCCCAAAAGGGATAAATTAAAAACAAAAAAAAATAAAGTTGTGCTTGTGTGGCCCCACAGCACACTGGTGACCTGTCCCAGCATGCACCCCACATTCACCCAATAGCAGTTGGGTTGACTCCAGTGGCTGCAAAATTCTGCAGGTTCTGAAGATGGATGGATTTCTAAGGTCTATATTTATAAAAACAGGGTTTCTGTGCTGCTTAACTGACAGCTATTCCGACTTTCAAAGACTTCTATAATTTTGTTGGGCACACCAAGTGGCACCCAAGCAGCCACCCTCAACCTGCAGACGTAGCAGAAGGGGTTCAACAAAACTTCTGAAAAAGCAACAGTGAACAGACAGCAGGAACTCCGACATAACAGAGTTAGTCTTTAACCGTTTGTTTCTTTCCTGTCTGTCTTTCTGTCTCAACTGTTTTTTAAACATGCGCAGAGACAGAGGTCTGCATACGTGCTGTTGACATCAACTTTTAACAGCCAATTGGTGCATTCTGATGTTAACATGCTATGAGCAGTCTGCTGTTATTTCTGCTGTTATGTTTTCAAGTGGTGCATGACTCCTCTGCACAAACACTGCAGTGTATCTAAGGCAGCTAAGCCGCCATGTGGACTAGTGAAGAGCCAGTGAGTCCTTTCTTGTCTATTTGTCCTTCAGGTTTTGCACAAACAGCATAAAGAAGTTTGTTTGTTTGTTTCTTATAACCAGAATTAGACAGTATTTAAAATTGAATGAAAGGTGGACCTAAATACCATAGCTCATTCTAATATGATGAGATTTAGTCATCCTAAAGTCACACTCCAACCATATCTTTTTCTTTTGTAAAATCATTCCCAGTAGTCTTTTGATTATGACTGTGCAGTTTTTAGCCAAAATCAAAAAGCCTTTTTTTATTTTTTTAAGACATGTTTGATGCCCAGAGGCAGTAGCTCATTAGAAATAAAATTCTGGTTGTGGGCGGGACTGTTGGCTCAGAGTAACCCCGCCCTCTTCGCCTCCCTGTTCGCTGGGAGCTCTATTTGCGCGGTCACAGCCCCAAGCTAGCATTAGCAGCATAAAATAATGGCCAGCAGTATTGGATCGATCCAGCCGTACACTTTGAGCCAGAGGCCAGCGAGAAAAATGAATGCAAACGGGGGTGGAGCGGAGGGGTACGAGAGACTTTGACACGGCCGGTCAGCAGCTGCGTCATCAGCACCAAGTTTTTCTTTTTTAAACTTGTCCTGCCCAACAGCTGAGCAAACAGATATGAGCTGAGAGCCTCTTGTGTTTGACAGATTTTATTCTTACAATCGGGGGTTATAAATCATAGCGAACACAAACTATATGTTGGTATAAGCCCCTTTTGTAATCTAAACGATACTTTATTAATATTGATTGATTTGATTTATTTATTTATTTATTTGTGTTCTTTTTGTTGGACCGGACGGAAAAGGAAAGGGGGAAAAGGAGAGAGTGGGGAGGGGGGGGTAGATAATGAATTATAGAAGTCAGAGAAGGACTACTGGGAAGGGAGAGTTGTTAATCTACCGGCAACAAAATGCTGGATCGTATACCCATTGCAATAGTGAGTGTTGGTCTACAATGGGCAGGGCCTGTCCACACGCTCAGCTGTTACATACCTGCCGGCTCCAGGAGTGTTCACAAACTTGTCCACATCCAGTTCGCACGCACACTTGTGCATACCAACCAACACATGTAAAGCATTGCACACTATTTGAGGGTGCAAAGGTGAGCCGACGCCTGTGCTCAGGTGAATGTTATGTTAAGATGAAGTGGATGATGGAATGCACAAAAAAGGAGGGAGAACCTCCAGCCATCCCCACACCAAGACCCCCGCCGAGGCGGCAGCGCCGACCAGGGCCCACACCCGCACCCATACGGTGGGGTCAACGGAGGAGATCCGGCAGCCCAGCCAAGCACCCAGACCAGGGCCCGCAGGACAGCCACACGGGCCCCCAACACCCAAGCGCAGTGAGATACGGAAGCGCAGAGCGCAAGGCCCAGCCCAGCTAGGAGAGCAGCCCTCCCACCGCACCAGGTGGCCCAGTGCGGGGCCCCACCCCCGAGAGCCCCCCCACCCCAGACAAGCTGCCCACCACCACCCAGGAGCCCCGAGCACCCCCCCACCCCAGCCCCGGGTACGAGCCGGGGCCCCCCACGGGAGACCCGCTCAAAGCCCCAGGCAGCTGCGGAGATCCAGAAGAGAGCACGATGGGAGTCAGCTACCCCCATCTAGAGGAGGGATGACCAAGAGAAGTGGGGGTCCCCGAAGGTGTACATTGCCTGACCAGGCTCTCCTAATATTGTGACCCAGAAGGGGTCCCGAGGGTAAGGACCAGAACCTGCACCACAAGGACACAGACACCCTCCAGGCTCAGATGGAATATGATCCCCTGCTCATGGACTTGCCAGAGGACTAAGGGATCCCTCTTCCTGCGCGGGGAGGGGGCCGCCGGGCCCAGGAGACCGACACACAAGAGACAAGGCCGCCGCCGCTGAAGACCCCGTTCCCTCCACCAGGGTTGGG
Organism: Oryzias woworae; assembly: GCA_016861445.1. Lineage (NCBI taxonomy): Eukaryota > Metazoa > Chordata > Actinopteri > Beloniformes > Adrianichthyidae > Oryzias > Oryzias woworae. The sequence continues at coordinate 4,537,993 of BOLG01001664.1, forward strand.
GTAGGGGACAGAAGATCAGTAGTCCCACCTTCCTTGTGTAATGTATTTGTGTGTGCGTTGAGGTGTGTTTCTTGTGGTTGAAGGGTGTGTGTAATAAAGGGTGCAGTTAAAATTGGCGAGCAGGGCACTGAGGACATCTCCTGATTGCTTACAGGGATGTCCAATTGCCCTCTCACCAAGGAGCCCTAAATGTCTACAGTGCAGTTAAAATTGGAGGGTAAACCACTGAGAGGACATCTCCTGCCTGCTGGCAGTGATGTCCTAGCACCCCCACACCAAGGATCCTACGTGTCTAAGGTGCGTTTAAAACCAAGAGAAGGGGGCGAAACTGCGTAGACCATGGGAGGCTGGACCACTGCCAAGTGGCCCGGCCCCTCGACGTATTCCGCAGGCGCCCCCCCCCCCCCCCTCCCCCTCCAACCTAAAAAGTGGTCGTATGAGGAAGGAGGGAAGGTCGGGGACAGCTACCAAACTGACCCCCGATGATGAAACAACCGTCCCCCCGCCCCCCCCAGTATTGGGCCCAAGTCTCCCCAGGGCAGAGGCCCCACCCCCCGAAAGCCAACCCCCCAGGCCCCACACCCCCCACCCCACACAAAGACAGAGGAGCCCAGAGGGGGGCCAGCCCCCAGGGCAGCACCAAGTTTTTCTAGCATCCAGTTTTCTGATCCAATGCGATTTGAATGAACAAATACTCAGAAACACAGTTTTAATACTAATTATTATTTTATAAAGGGCCTCTATTCTGAGAAAAAATGTAAGAAGATATTTTAAAAAAGCAATATTCTTCAATAAATTGAGTATTCCATATCGTGATGCTTAGTTAGATTACAAATGTCAATGTTGAAAAAACTATTCAAGTCCTGAATGGTAGTTTGAAAAATCTCATTTAAGTTTCAAAACATATGGAAATAGTGCAAAATCTGCTATTGCTACAGAAAATGTTGAATGAACTAAGTTCTCCTGGTTTACAGTTCGTTTGACAGCAGCTTTCTCTGATGTTCAGTAAAGTACGGAGGGTTTTTGGGACAAGAATGAATTGTTGCTGATAAATATTTTCCTGATCATCAGTTCATTTAACTGTTCATATTTGTTTTGTTCTACAACATCTCCATGTGTGAGTCATCAATGATTTTGTGGTTTAGCATAAATCTCTTCCACACATCACTGCTACTTCACAGCTTTACAGTCAGGTTGTCGTCGCTCTTTGAGATTTCAAAGGATTTTTTTAGGCAAACTGATGCGATTTTTCTGGCTGTACTGTCTAAACCAGAGCTACCCAATAATGGCCCTCGCCATCTACCACCCTTCCTCTATGCCACCCTTTCCTGTCACCCTTGAAGCTGATCAGCTGATGTAGGTGACCCGCGTGACTCGCAGCAAGAGAAGGAATTGTGGATCTTGAGACCAGGATAGGGCAGCCCCAGTCCAAAAAGAACGGAAGAAATGTTTCTGCTTACTGATGCTGATCATGACCTTTTATGCAACAAGCTGATATTATGCACAGATGTCAGACATTCACGAAGTACAATTAAAATAACAGAAGTGATGTATTTAATGGAGTAAATGAACATCCTGTCTACACTCCTGATCGTCAACATGAAGTCATCACTTTAAACTGAATGAAAACAACAAAAATCAACATTGAGATAGATTGAAATCCTTTTTCCTGTCTGTTGGGTCTTTTTAAAAGGATATCCTGATTTATTTGAAGCAGTTAATGTTAATGTAACATGAAAGCCTGCATTTAAAATGTCTAAATCCCAACATTTTAGAATAAAGGTCTGAGCTTAAATGCTAATAGTGACTTGGATTTGTGGGTTAGGCGTTCTTGTTTCATTTATTGTTTTTGAGCAGACAGTTGAGGAGCAGCACTAAAACAAGAGCCTCATGCTTGTCTCCTCTGATGATAGGAGATGTTTTAAATTTCAGATTTCTGGATGAAAGCTTTCTTAGCTTATTGGTGGAGAGCATATCCAACCCCCACGCAGCTCAGCAGACACAACAGTTAGTGGACTCCCCAGCACTGTGAACCAGCACTGTGAATTTGTTGTAGTTGTTTTTGTAAAGGACAGGTTTGCAGCAGCGCTTGAAGAGCTTCATCTTCACTGCAGACCTTCCTGTGTTTGTTTCTGCTGTGACTGATGCAAACCGGGCCTCTAATCTCAAACAGTCTTTTGTGGAGATGATGCCTGCAGAGCAGAGGTGGGCTCAGCTGGGATCACAGCAGACTCAACGACGGAAACGGGAAAAAACCAGGAAAGAGTGACAGACTGTGCTCTTTGAGGTGGTGGGGGGGGTTGCCTGCTGCAGCAGCCGTCGTTACCTGAGTCTCCATAGAGACAACCTGCTTGCATCTGACCAGAGCACATGCAGCTTCTTTCAAGGAGCATCTGTCTCTATCTTTGAGGAGGGCAGTGTCTTTGCAGCTGCGATCAGTAAAAACTGAATGAGTGGGCCTAAGAGGAGGCAGAAGAGCCTTCATCTGCTTTAGTTTCTGCCTCTCGATGCTGAGCGGCTACACATGCAGCAGCCACAGCTGCTGCTGTTGCTGCCATTCAAAGTTTCCAGCAGCAGCAGCCATTTTGGAGCGCTGCAGCTGGACCACAGAGACGGCATCTCTGCCTCAGAAAACTGATTTCAGAGCAGCAAAGACAGATTCAAAAGAGCATCGGCCTTCTCTCTGTTCCTCCTCAAACAGGAGATGCGCCCCCCCCCACCATAAACAGCCCCAGTCGGCCCAAAGCCTAAAGGCTAAAAATGGTTTTCTGTCCTGTGAGCTCGACACGTCGTCGTCTAATCTGACTTTACCGCCTTGGGTTTCTGATCCTTCAGGAGCATGTCCTTAAGGAGATCCTCATGCTTTTTTCCAACTCAGTTCTGCCCCCCAACACAGGCATTACCCTATCCTGCGTTGTCCTGCTTACCCCCCCCCCCACATACACACACACACACATCATGTTAACTGTTATTTTGACAGCAAATTGGTTCTCTAAAGACTCCTTTCTGTTGAAGAACGATCCAGACTTCAGTGCGTTTGTGAGATTTGCTTCTGGGTGAAGGCGATAAGGACTCGTCTCCCCCCAATCCAAAATGACTCCATGTCTGTGCTTCTAACATGGCGGGTCTACGGATGGAAAAATAAGCGCAGCCAGCCTGTTTAATCCTTTTTGATTTTCTTTTTGGGGGGGAATTTACCGATTTGATTTCACAGACACAGAATAAACCCTGACTGTAATGCAAATAAAATTAACCCAACATTTTAAATGACATTCTTGTTTTAATTAGCCTACAGTTTGCACGTGAGCAAATCCCATATTAGCAGGATGTTGCTTTTCTAATGGAGTGTATTTTTAAAAATCCCAAACAAAGGATTTTATCCTGCTTTTTGAAATAGAGTTTTGTGTGAACTGAATTCAAATGCAAATATGAGATTTAAAATTGTTGATCACATCAGGTGAAGATGGAAATGAGCTGCAATAACAGCTGAATGTTGGGAATGTGAAAATGATGCAGGAACAGAGTGAGGCCTTCCAACACACAGGATTAAAAAAACCTGCAGCACATTCATTCCAGAATGAAGCTAGAAATAATTGTTAGAATTGTAATCAGATCTTTCAACTGGAAAAACAGGAGCCACAAAAATGTTAAATAAATCAAATCCTGTTTTCAGCGCATCCTTCCTCCTCGAGCCTCTGCAGCTCTCACTCCGCTTCTTTTCTGCTCATCTTTTTTGTTTCCATGAAGGGTTTTCAATGTGCGTGAATGGCTCTTTTCCACTTGAGCTCTCTGAATATACCTGCGCGTGTTGGAGGCTACTGAGGGATGATCAAAGCGCAGGACACAGCAACAGCCTACCCGGCTCGGCCCGGCTCGGCCCGGCTCGGCTCGGCCCGGCTCGGCTTTACAAAGCAATCATTCCAAATATTCAGTGCAGGCAGAGCTGCTGGGATGAGGGTTTGGTCCACAGACAGAATGGTGTGAACTTGAAGTTGGATGTGCGCGTTTGCATCACTTACCATTCAAGATGCACTGGGAAAAGAAAAGAGCCAATATCCACATGCCCCGCTCCGTTCAAAATCCACTCTTATGCTTTTTCTTCTTCTCTTCCTGCACTCTCTTACAATTTCTTCCTTTTATTTCTTCAACTACAGCACTGCAAGAAACTGGAGCTGCAAATCTCCTCTCTCTCTGCAGCGCTCCCCCTCTCTCTCTTTCAATCCTGCTCGTTGGGAAAAAGATGAAGAGGAGGAGGTTCGAGCTTCCTCCTGCCTCTGATTGTCTTCTGTTACTGCGGCTTGATGGTCCACAACTGCGAGTCCCTTTTAAAAATATAGAATCATCTTATTGCTGTCCTTTCCTTTCCTGTCTTTCTTTCTTGGTGCAGTTTTGGCTCTGCGCTGCGCTGCGCTGCGCCGGGCCTCAGTGCAGAGGAGCGCGGCTCTGCGTGGAGCTCCGGAGGCTCGGCTCGGTGCGCTCCGGTCCAGGTGCGCCGCGCCGCCGCTGAGCGCGAGGCTGCAGACGCATGGAAAACACGCTAACTCCACGGGGGAAAGGGCAGATGAGCCCTAAGAGGCAAACCAGGAAAGCCCTCCAGAAAGAAGAAATAAAATAATAGAAAAAGAAATGAACAGAAATGAGAAGCTCGGAAAAGAGCAGAGCAGGAAAAAGCCCGAAAGTTGCGTTTGTGGAGGAAGAAGCTGACGGACTTGCTCGTTAGCTGCGCTGCAAACTCAGCCTCTCATCGCCTCTTTCCGTCCGGGGAGCAACAAGCACACGCATCCTCCCTGAGCCGCGCACACACCCCGCGCACGCTGGTCCCCGCGCTCACAACCTGCCCTGCCTCAGAGCTGTGGAACGAACCCGCGCCTTCTCCGCAGCCGCTTTGTCCCTCTCCATCGCCTTAAAGGTGCAGGGCTGGAGGGTGAGGGCGCACGAGGGAGCGCGTGCGTGGAGCGTCAGAAGGCCTCTTTTCTTAGCTTTTTGAAGACAAAGATCAAGGTGTTCGCTTTAGAAGAGGGACAATGATGCAGGACCTGGTTCGGTGGTCTGCGCTGGTGTGGAGGGCTGCAGGACTGATGCTGAGGGAGGGAGGGAGGATGGGGAGGGGGGCAGGCTACACCTGACTGGATGCTTTGTGGGCATTTTGAGGAGGCTGGATGAAAACCACATTTCTTAATTGCAGGAGATCAAATCAAATATTTGTCCTCTCTGTTTTTCAGGATAATTTATGAGCCCCCTCGGGGCATTCAGAGGTGCGCCTGCCTCAACCCAGCACTCATTAATTGACCTTGACAAATATAAGTAGCAACCACCCCCCCCCCCCCATGCACCGGGGGGCATCACACAGCAGCCATGTCAGACATCCACAGCCTTCTCCTGAGGGAACCTTCACCGAGGAGTGAGATGAGCACCAACATGGAAACCAAACAAGGAGGAGCTGGAAACGTCATGTCCTGGAAGAACTGAGGATGGCCTCCGCTTTACACCAACCATTTTGTCAAACAGAATGGCTTTGGCACAAAGGGAACGTTCTGGAAGCAGGTTTGCTCTTCTGCAGTGGTGCTGCAGCAGCATCCATGTGCCTCTGGGAGTCCAACATGGCCCATTTCTGCAGAAGGGCTTCAGCCCCCCACCCAGATTTAGTATCTGTCTCTTACACTTAGCATCCACATTAGACATGCACATGAACATTTCCCGCACCACAACTGCAGGACCTGTCACCGCCTGTCTGACCGCCACATGTGCTCTCAGCCGGCAGTCCCAAAATAAACTGATTATTATCTCTAAGTCCAGCCAGCAGGAGCCCCAGTCACAAAACATTCTGCTTCTCAAACGCAACACAAAATCATCCACAGCTGTGGCGTCTTTGAAAACATGCGAGATTTCCAGGTGGGATCTGAGAACTGAACGAGCTCTTCAGTGATGCTGCTGCTCGTATCTCTGACATGAGTCAGAGAGCGATCGCTCATCCCTCAACATCAACATGTATGCATGTTAGCCAGCTCATCACACCAATGCAAAAGGCTTCATGTTAGCAGAACAACACACTGATCTGCATCAACACATCAGTCTGAGGAGCACAAGCTCACACTGGAAGCTGCCCCTCTCAGAAGAGATCTGTGGTTCTCTTTGACTGTCTGGATGCCAAAATTAGGAAGTGAGTTTGGGATGGAGACCTGAAGCCGACACAAACACACTTCTGAACTGCATACCAGGAGGCATTTTTTTGTTTGGAAACAGTTTTGTATAAAACAAAATCCACGAGTCAATGGATCGGAGGCGGAACAGTTGCATTCATCTGGAAAAAAGAAGGAATGTTCACCTGTTAGTGCTGAAGGCTTGCCATAAAAATAAGATTCAGTCTTTACCAGCTACAAGCTGCAAGCATGGTAAAGAGAAGACCCAAAGATAGTGGTTTGTACAAACATTTCAATGTCACCAATAACAGTACCAAGAAACTGGACAGGATTCATTCGTTTTTATAGAGACAACAACCTGATGATAAAATTCTGAGGTACAAAAAACTACAGTATTTTCTAGTCAATGGGGCATTGAGTAGAAAGGCGCACTGTCAATGAATGATCTATTTTTGAACTTATGTAATGTATAAAGCACATATGCACTATAAGGCACATTAAGTGAGACAAAAGAGTCAGATATAAGTCCATCAGACAGTCAGACTTTGACTGTGGTCACAGTAACTCTACGTGTTTGTAACACGAGGCACGTTAGCCTCATTAGCAGCATTAGCCGCGTTAGTGTATTCACAATTCCTGTAACCCCTAACCTCTGCTGGACTCCGCCACGCCAGCGTTATAGCGTTATACCTCTCATGAGAGGTGTAACGCTTCATTTTATTAATGATCTGATTCAGCTGATTTGATCATAGCTGGTGATTGACTAAACAATCTATAATTGGTGTTGGTTCATTTCAAACTTCAACAGTGTGACTCAGAGGTAAATTCCTGCTACTGAACAGTGAAGTTTTCCACATTCCTTGTATTTCTTACAAGATAATCGTGTGTAAATAAATCTGTGTACAAACAAACAAATAAACAAGAATGAATGTCAAATCCGTTCACATTTGAGTTTGATAAAGTTCATTCCACTGTTTTTCCACATCAGAATAATCTAAAGGAACATTATTAGAACATTCTAGCACACTGTATGATCACATGACTTTGTAAATTCAAATTGTTTCCACGCATTGAACTGGAATGATTTTTGCAGCATCACATGTGTGTTGTCTGCTCTGATGGTACTTGGTAATTTTTATGTTTTAGTAAAATAAACCTACTGTACCTCAATCCAAATGATATTTGCCAAGATTGATTATCATCAATTCAAATCATTTGGAAATGTTTTTTTTATGTTATAGGTGGATTTGATTAAAAACTTGATTCAAAGATTGATCTGCTTAGATAAATGGATTATTCGATTCGTCATTACACCCCTAATTTGTCTGCGTCAGAATACATTGGAGATTTTTACATGACCTCTGATATTAATCTCACAGAGATGACTTAGAACTTCAAACCCAAACCGCTTGGTCATAGATTAACCATAATAACAAAATATTCAAGGTTTGGTTGAAAAAAAGGAAAGAAAAGATATTCCCACAACATTTGACCTTGATCTGTAGAATAGATGATTTCTTATAACCCTTGACTAACAACTGAGAGATTCCCCTCAAACCCATAACACTGACCTTATGTTGAAAGATACAGGATTATCTGTTTGAACAAACACTGGATTACAGTTTGTTTGCCGGCTCCTGGAGAGCATCAACCACATTTATTTAATCCCAAATCCCTACATTTAACATCAAGCTGTTTGGTCATGATCATATTAACTACATGATCTTCTTTACAGCCTTCTGTTATTTAAATGTTTTATTCTTCTTTGAAGACGGCGATCAATTGTCAAACCATGGTTTACTCGTGGTTTATCACTTTCTTTGAACCATTCCATGTCACTTCATCTGTAAATTTGTCAGAAACTGGATGAGACTCCTGATGCTAAAACTCACACTAGTGAACCCCGGGCATGTGGTTCAGGGCTCATTCACCTCTGGTTCTGTCTTAGAGCTGCTTTCTTCTGATGGATCTGTTGGTTTGTCAGGTGTAAAAGCTCACCTGAACCCTGGTTTGGACCAAACAACAAAATTCTAATTCTCTTGAGAGCAAGGATCTGTGTTCTCTGGACTTTGGTTCTGTTCACCTCCGTTTGACTGTCCACAGACCAAAGAGAAAAAGAGACTCAAAGAGTAAACACATAACATGATCTCCATGTTCGTGACGAACTAATGTAAATTGATCAAATTGTTACCCAAAACAATTACAAATAATCACATCAAATATATTGGCTCCAGCAAGAGCTGCTCATCCAGAAAGACACTTTTTTTCCTGAGAAAAATCAGCTTTCTCTATTTGTCAGTTTTTTGCTTCTAAACAACACATCTAAGTTTCTTTCAAATGGAGTGAAATCCTGAAGTGAAAGAAACAATTTTGTAGAACAGATCAAAGATTGCGATTAAAACAGATAAAATCCCCATAGTTCAAAATACATAGTTTTAGCATGTTTCCTGAATACAATGTCAGAATAAAAACCTTAATGACAAGATGGATTACCAAAAAAAGGCTTGATGGGCCCAATGTCAACAAAGGACGTCGTGTCAGTCTGAACTTTACTGCAGTGTTTGAGTTACAGTTCTAAAAAAATAATGATAAAGGAAGAAACATTCGGATTTGAAATCCTTTGATTTCATTCAGTCGGAAACCTGCTTTGGGAACAAACATGACGCCTCTAGTTCAACATCGTAGCTACACAGAGATGATCATTCCAGCTCCTTTGGGAGTCATTCCTGGCTGTTAAAAACCAGAATTAACCTAAGATCAAAATGGGATCTGTGAAATCCAGCCGGCATCTTTTTTCTGAAAAACAACAAAAAAACCATTATATCAACATGGAAGCAAAATAAATGATGTTCTGAACAAAGTTTCTGCACCTTTGAACCTTCTGATCAGAGGACAGAACAAACAAAGCAGAGATGGCTCTGCTCCACTGAGACCTGGAAACAGAAAGGGTGGGGGGCTTTTAGGACAGCCTCATCACTGTCCAACAGGGCGGCGGTGTTGCCTAGTAACTGGAGCACATGACTGACCATATCGGTGGGGTCATAAAAATGCATGAAGGCTTTTTATTCACCCCCCCATCTCGCAAAACACACTCAAGCACAGCTCAGCATTCTTCATGCATGTGCCTGGGTGCAGCAGGGGGGTAATGAAGAGCTGCACCTGACACACGCCACAGACTGCAGCGAGTATCCCTAGAAGGGTGTGTGTCGGGGGGGTTTAGAAAAACTGTGGATGGGGGCCACAAGTGTGTCAGCAAGTTACTGCACATTTCTGCTCAGCTGAAAACAGAAACCAGCCTGCAAAGGACAGCTTCTGTTTGTGTGGATATCCATATCAAACAGATGCAGATCTGCAGCTTCAGGTTCTTAATCTGGATTAAACCCCCAGAACATATTTATTGACCGGATTCTGTTGCTGTGGGGACTGTGCGTGTGCCCGCCTGGCCCTGCCAGCAGCCGTCAGCTCCCAGTCTCTGTCCCGTCGTGGCTCCACAGCTGCGCAGATGTTGGCCTTGCATCTCCGTCTTCCAGCCCTAAAAATGTCTGCACAGCTGTGCTGCTGGCTGGGGGAGCACAAGCTGCCCCTGAACTGCTGACAGTTGGGGGCAGGTCGGCACAGATGGCAGAAGTAGGGTGTCAGGAGACTGTCACCGGATGGAGCAAGATGGCAGGTAAAGGAAGGGGGGTCCCATCTGGCCGCCTGCCCCAGGGCATCCTCAGCATCTCTTCAGCAGAAGCCTGTCAAGAGTTAGAAGTCACCTTGTGCAAAACGGTGCGCTCTCTGGGATGTTAAAAAGGAGCCGGGGAGGGGGACTCATTGGGGCCTGAAATGATGCAGTCAACATACATTTCCAACTGGAAGAGGTTGAAGAAGTGGAAATAACAGATTTAAAATAGATTATCAGCAAGTGTTCTCGCTGCAGTGTGGATGTGAACAAAAGTCTGATAAAATGAAAATAAAACAGATGTTGGAGGTACAGGGCTTATAAGGCCTCACATCGCTTAATGCAGAACAGAAACCCGATTTGTACCGAGCATGTACAAACAGCTTCATGAACATCCAACAACTTCCTGTCTGTCAGAACTAAAGTTTTACCAAGGACTTTTCCGCATGTCTCCATGTCAAAGTCATGTTTATCGCTCAGATTTTATTCATCTTCCGTTTTCTCAACTCGTTATTTTCCTTTCAGGGTCATTGGGTTCATAAAGAGTGTCCTGGCAGCAGTCGGCGAAGGCGGGAAACACCTTGGATTGGTCACGAGTCTGTTGCAGGGATCAGAGATTTTTATTAATTTTTGCATGTGTTAAAGTCAAATGTGAAAAATGTATTGACATTTTGTGGGATCTATAATAAACCCGGTGAAGTATACAGAAAACAAAAGAATACATTCCTGGGTTAGAGTTTAACTGCGACAACAAAATTCTGCATTCAGTGATGTTTAAATTAAACAGGAGTTCAAAGGATGCAAAAATATTTTTGTTTTTCTGTGAAGAAACCCTGACATTTAAACAAAGATGTCTGGCTTGCTGAACAAATTACATAACAACCATCTGGGTGTACCCCACTTTTAGCCGAGTGTTGCTAGGACAGGCTCCAGGATCCCTGTGACCCCTGAAGAGGATTAAAGGGGGATGAAGAATATATGGATGGATATTGTGTAGATTAAAATCTTTAGCGTACATTTAGGAAAATGTCTTACGGTGTATGTTCCAGCTCAGCCTTACATTCTGGAATTAACAACAAACAATGTAAAGATGGACAATCTTTGACAGGAAATGTCAAATCATGCATTAATGTCTCCCTTCCATTTTTTAACATTTGTCTCATCACTTCTGTTTCATTTCTTCCCGTTGGCAAAATCATGAAAATAAAAGCTTTTTTAAAAGCAAAATGACATGTTCAAACTGATCAAAAATAAGAGTTTATTTTTGAAGACTAGAACCAGAAGCTGAGACACACCGAAAAAAAACAAAACAAAAAAAACCCTTTTTTGACCGCTTTGATAAAGCATGAACAGGCAGAGAGATATAGCTAGAAGACGCCAGGAACGTCAAATGGGCTTTTATTTTATTATCTTGTGGAGCTACTTGAAGATTCCAAAATCTCATGATGGTCAGCAGGCTTTTTTTTTTTTTTTAAGAAACTGATTTTCTTTGTTTTTCAAAATAAATCAGGGTCTCTGAAAGCCAGTACTTGAGAGCCACAGTCTAGTTTTCCAGCTCCACTTGCTTCTGATCAGATGATCAGGTGTGTTTCCCCAATAAGAAGATGCAAGGCTGCTTGGAAAGAGGCAGAACCAAAACTGTGAAAACTGGGAATGGACATCCTGCAAGACTGCTGTTTCCCTTTGCTAAGCACAGATCACAGGTATTGATGAATCCGCTTTTGTTGTCGCTTTGGTTTCCTTGAACAATTGAAAACAACGTTGGAAAGGCAGACACAGATGAGTATTCACTTCAGTACGACCTCGATGTGAGGGGGTAACGTCACAGAAGCTGTTCCATTTTCTCACAAACAGAAGTAGTTTAAATTGATCTTTTGGTTGTAATGTATTCCAACTTTGAATTGGAAAAGCTGGTTTGTAAAGTGAATCAGCGTGGCTGGGAAACCTCTCAGGATATTGTTGAAACACACAGTAACATCAATGTACTGCTGCTTGCAGGTTTGATTTGTTTTCTCTAAACATTAAAACATCCTAAAAATCCAAACGATGTTTTCTTGTGAATTGTCATGGAGAAGATGAGAAGACCTTCCTCACGCATCCACAGTGGACACGGACTGATGGTTTGGATCTTCAGCTCAGCAGGGACCTCAGGTCTGTCCTGCTCTGAATGTCCAGGGCAGGGAGCCAGAAAGAAAGCTCTTTATGAGAGGAGCATGTGTTCAGGTCAACTGGTCTTCTTTTGTCACCCCTCCCCCTTCACAGCTTCCCCTTTAATCCCAGTTTAAAGCTCCCTCCTTTGCTTCTCCCTTCGTTACTCCTCACCTCAGCCCCCGTCCTCTGCATTAAGCGTACTGGAAAGAATTGCCACCAGATGCCTGTGTCTAAGACAGGCATTATGTTCTTAGAGGATGTCCTGAAGACTCTACTTTCTGTTGGGCTGCCAGTTAAGTGAGGAGGAGGAAGCAGGAAACAGCAGGTAATCGTATCTGCAGCACCCCCACACGGTGTAGCAGACAAGATCTTATTCATCTAGAAGAGGAACACATCCATCCATCCATCCATCCATCCATCCAAAGGGTCTTTTACAGAGATCAGGCAAATGTTGTGGGTACCTTCAAACATGAATTATTTCATGATGATTTTATTCCACAAATGAATTCATGTGAAGTAGAGGTAACTGAAAAAAGAAAAACATCAAGTGACAAATCACCAACAGCAGCATTTAGTGTTGTATCTAATAACATGTTACTCATCAAGAATTTAAAACCGGAGGAGGAGGGCTTCATTTTCTATAAGAAAATATGTCAATCATGAGGACTCGTGGAGAAAGTAGTTCGTCAGGCCCTGAGGGGGCACCGCTGACCTAAATACAGTTGTCAAGTAAAGTTGTCAACAGCAATGCTACGCTGACCAACCCACAGAAGGCGCTGGGGAAATGAACGTTTAACCCTAAAACTGAGCTTGTTAAAACTGCTGTCCATCCCACCAGAGACACTTTAAATGTTTTAGTAAAATCATTCTCCACTTTGCTCTGTGAGTGACGCATGTGTTTTTAAAGTCAAATACAAATCAATCTTACAAGAGAGTGAAGGCGTCGGTGCCAAAACAGATTATGCTACTAAAAATAGCTGTCTCAGCTGTAAATCCTTCTGTTTTTCCTGCTCTGCTTTTTCAGGAGACAAGAGAGTTTTTACCCAAATGTTGTAATGGATGCTTTCAGCACAAAAGAGCAGAAAACAACTCCTCAAAATGAAAAGGGATCACACAGCAATCAGTTCAGGTGTGCTGAATCCACAAAATATGTAGGTGTGAAATAATGCCCCCATGTGGTTTGAATAGGAAATATATTTGTAATACCCATTCAAAACACACACACATATTCCAGCTTACGCGCACACATTTATACATTAATATTTATACTTACATATATACTTATGTTTATACTTCTTTACATTTTTTTTTGTTTCTGCACTCTTAGCGCCTTACATCTCTTTGTTATTATTTATCAATTAATTTTTTTATATACTTGTCTAATAATTCACTTACACGTTTATTTTGTAATTCAACTCTATTTAAACTCAAATTTTTACTTCTATGCACTTTTATGTACTGTATTCCTTTCCCGTTTTGTTTTAACGCCAGTGTTTTCCTCCAAATCAGTGACTGTGTCTTCTCAGTGAACAGGGTCGCTTCATTGGGATCTCCCGGGTCTGGCTTCCTGCATTGATCAGGGGGATCCTGGACGTGAATGAGAGGTCACTGATGTGGACAGGCCCCGAATAGATCCATTCCCACTTAGTTTCAAGCCAGATCTCGCCAGATTCATTTTCGTTTCGTATTTTTGGTGTCTCGTTTTATGCTTTATTATGTTGTGTGTAAGTGTGTGTGTGTGGGGGGGGCATTGTATGTGTGATTGTTTTTTTTGTTGGGTGTTTGGCTTTTAAATTTGGAATTGTTTTTAATGTGAAGCACTTGTTGGAGAAGTCTTCTATAAATAAAGTTTGATTTGATCTTTTTAACAAAGGTAAAAAGTTAAACATTGTGAAATATGTTTAACTCTGTTACAAAATAAATCAAACTGTAACAACCTGATCCAACTAGAAAAGTAAACAACCTGTAGGCCTACTTATGCATAATTTGTTCACCACAAAAGTAAGTATGCAAATATCACACTTTAATTTTGTAAATCAAATCAAATAAATAAGATTTACAAACTCAGACAACTGTACATCTGCACTTATTTTAATCAAATTGTTAAACAAAATTAAATGTTCTTGAAGCAAATGGAGCTAATTAAATACATCAAACTCTCATCACTTGACAGTCTGGAATTTATTTTATATTGTTCTTTCTAAAAATCTAATTGTTTATCAGACATGTCCAGAAGTTCTGTTTCTGCAGCTTGTGAGTTTGTGTGTGTGTGTGTGTGTGCATGTGTGTGAGAGGCATTTGGGCTTGTGTGTCAAAAAACATTGGCTCCAATTGGCTATTATAAAACATGACACTGGCTCAGCCAAACATTGCTTACGTTGCTGTTACCCGCCCAGTTTCTCCTTCTGCTAAAAAAAAAAATCCCATTGAAACACTGGCTGCCTTTAACAAAGCCCTGGTGTTGCTTTTAGTTTGAACAGATTGATTTAATTAATTTATAGTAACACACCACATTTAGGGACAGTAACAGCCGTAAAAACAGAAATTGTAATCAGTACAATTTTTACATTACTGAAAATCAGAACAGCATCAACTATCACTGTTTTTTTTTGCAGTATACAAACACTGCTCACCAACTGGGGGTGGGTGATACTCAGGAGTTGGGTATCGATCCAAGAACATGTAATTGAGGGATTACTATCGCCGATATCAATACCAATAGTTTTTTCTTGAACTGCTTGATTATAGAGTCATTTCAGAAATACACATTTTTTTTGCTAATGAAGCATTTAATGAAACAGACGATAGAGAAGTTCAGCAAATAAAAATGTTAATTAACTAATTACAACAACAGTAACTGAGCATACATTAAATATAGAACATGTATATTAATAATGGCATAATGCCATTATAAAAAGAAAGAAAACAGTAACTACTGCAACATTTTAAAAAAGCAACAATGTTACAAAAATAAATGTAAAGCAGCACCACAAACAAATGTAAAAAGTCACTAGTGAAAAACAAAAGCAACACTATAAGAAATATAAAAATACAAACACCACAACAAAAATCCTACTATTAGTGCAAAAATGTGGCTCTATAATGACTACGATGAAGCGGGGAGGGGTGGGGCAAGGTATGAGCATTTGTCTTCTTCTTCCTCAGTTCTGTTCTTCTAACAATTTAACTGTACATATTCACTTACGTTATTAATACACCATATATTCTTG
This sequence comes from Oryzias woworae, assembly GCA_016861445.1. Classification (NCBI taxonomy): domain Eukaryota; kingdom Metazoa; phylum Chordata; class Actinopteri; order Beloniformes; family Adrianichthyidae; genus Oryzias; species Oryzias woworae. The sequence goes on from BOLG01001664.1 coordinate 4,553,178, forward strand.
ATCTGGTAATATGCGGCATTTAAACTTAAAGAAAGCTCTAATCCTTCAGTATTTCCTGAGGTTCAAAATCTGTTTTGGTAAAGGGTTTAAGTCTTTACTTTTGGATATTTCACTTTTCAATTAATTTTCAATTAATTCAGTGTTGTTTAAACAGTTGATGTTTAATTTCCAGAAACCTCTCGGGTGCAAATACAACTGAGGACTGCACTATGAAGTGGTCAGAGAAATCACTAAAAATTGTGTAATTGCTAGCTGGTCTTCCAAAGACTAACCTTAAGAATCTTCAGCTTCTCCAAAATTCTGCTGCAAGACTTCTTACCAAGACCAGGCGACAGGCCCATATCACTCCAATTTTAAAATACCTGCATTGATTCTCCATAAGCTTCAGGATTGACTTTAAGATACTTTTAATGGTTTTTAAATGTCTTAACGGTCTTGCGCCTTCTTATCTGTCTGACCTTTTAGTTAAACATGACCCTCGCGGACCCTGAGATCCTCTGGCACTGGTCTTCTAACCATTCCAGCAGGAAAAACCAAAACTTACAGAGAGGCATCCTTTCAGTATTATGGCCCTCGTTTGTGGAACGGTCTGCCGGAGGATCTAAGAGCTGCAGAGAGCATAGATGTTTTTAAGAAAAGGCTCAAGACCCACCTTTTTAACCTGGCTTTCATATAATTTTTACTTTGTATCTTTTTACCTATTTATCTATTATCTATTTTATAATGTTTTATCAATTTACAATAAATTATTAATTTATTTTAAATTCCTCATTATAATGTTTTATTGTTGTTTTTTTTGCTTTTATCAATATGTTTACTTTTTAATTTAATTTTAATGTTGTTTCCAGTGCTTCCTCAGTTGGGTTCTCTCTCTCTGGGTCGGCTGCCGTTCAGCTGCGGCGGCTCTGGATGGGGATCTGCATTGCTGCCTATCTGTGGTGAGGCGGGCCCCTGCTTGTGTCGTTGCATTTCGTTGGCTGTGCCGCTATTCACAGAGAGAGAGGTTCCAACTATTAGCGTTTCTAAAAACAAACTGTCATGCTCAGCCTGTTTCTCATTGCCAATCTCCATCAGTTAGGGGGTGGGAGGTCTGAAAGGGGTGGGGGTTTTGTACGGATCTGGGGGAAGGGACTTTATGTTAATTTATGTTTATTTTTATATTATTATTTGGTTTTTATTTGTTTATTTCGTATCATTATTATTTTGTTTTATTTATTTTTATTTTTGTGGAAAGCACTTTGTGTTATGTTTTATATGAAAAGTGCTATATAAATAAAGATTGATTGATTTATACGATTCAAACATGAATAGTATCTTACAATTTTTAAAACATTACATTTTGGAGCAGAATAAGCTTTAATAACTCTTTTTTTTCTGGGCGTGATAAAAACAATCAATGAGGAGTAATCTACCTGGATTGTCTCTGGGTTGGTCTCCAACCAGTCTCTAATTGATGCTGGTCTCTAATACACGCCAGGTCAGCCGACATTTTTTTGAAATAAACGCCTCAGCTACTATTGGAAGATATATGGTATTTGCTGGATTTTATGCTTCTCACATTCCATGTTCCCAATGAAGGCCCATGTGAGGAAGTTCTTACTTACACAGATGATCGTATCTATTCAACTTCTTCTTTTTTTTTCCCAACAGAGGACTTTGCTCTCCGTTTTCCTTTGTTAGTGACGACTCTAGACACTAGGTCACTGATGTCAGAGGAGAAACTGGAAGAGGTGGAGGGACTCCCCTTAGCTTCAGCTGTGGAGTGTGTGGAAGCGTTGACAGGTTGCCCTCTTAAACTGTTGCAGAGTTGGACTAGAATTCTGGCTCATTATCCTCAGCATTTTCTGGGTGACTCTCATTGTCCTTTTCTTCTTTGTGGTTTTGTTTACTGCTGTCATGGTGGTCACTTGCAGACTCAGGTCCAGAAGGATCCATGTGCTCATTTTCTTCAGATACATTGGAGAAGTGTGGCTCTTCTTTAGATGGAGAAACAGGGAAGAGCTTCTTTTGGTTGGAAAGATTCATGGGTCTCTCAGTCTGATGTGAACCAGTTGTATGAGAACGGTCATCCCACTGCTGGGGAGATTCCTCAACTCCTCCGTCTGGGGTTCAACATCAGCAGAAAGCACAAGGAGACTGGTGCAGCCAGGTCCTCTGGCAGGTCAGCCATTCTTTTCTCATTTTTGCTATTATAATGCAGGAACTTGGGCAACTGAAGTAATTGTGACCCTTTAGGCCACACTGAGCATTTGGCCTCTAGGTGGCAGTCTTTTACTTGGTGGCCCGAGGTGTTGCATTTCCAGCATTTTAATGTGGGGCAATCTTTCACCTGGTGTCTTCTGCTTGACAGATGAAGGATCTGGAAACTTGGCTGGGATAGATGATCCTACCGGAGATGGAGTTAGACATCATCTTCAGGAGTCCATTAGTGTGTCTGTGCAGGCAGACCTTGTACTTCATCACTCCATTTCATTTACCATTTTTGTCCATGGGGGGCTGCATGGTGGTGCAGTGGTTAGCGCTCTTGCCTCACAGCAAAAAGGACCCAAGTTCAAGTCTCACCTGATGGACCTGAGACAGCATCACCAATGGGGGACCTTTCTGTGTGGAGTTTGCATGTTCTTCCCGTGCATGCGTGGGTTTTCTTCGGGGACTCCAGCTTCCTCCCACCATCCAAAAGCATGTTCCAGAGGTTCATTGGTGACTCTAAATTGTTCCTAGGTGTGTGATTGTGGACCTGCACAGACTGGCAACCTGTCCATGGTGTACTCTGCCTTCACCCCCCGGTGGCCAGGTCAGTCTCCGGCAGCCTCGTGATCCCAAAAGGGGCATAACGGGTTTTGAGAATGAATGAATGAATTTTTGTCCACAGGTAATACTGGAGGCTGCAGGAGATCTCAGCATCTTTTCAGAAAAAGTTCCACATCGTGTTCTGTCTCCCAGTTCATAGTATGATGATGACTGTGATGATGTCTATGTGTAAAGACGATTCGAACTCTCAATAATAGGTCATCAGGAAATGTCTAAATGGAACTTCCCGATGTAAGAAATAGTTCAGAGTCTTTTCTGTGTGGCAGAGCAATGAGGGAGTGAATATCAGAGCGGCTGATTAAGGCAGATGGGAATTATAGTTATTTTGCCACAAAGTCCCATGTGGATCCTCCTGCTTCACCAACGTATTTCAGTTTCACCCACAAGTGGTTGAATTTAGATGAATCGGTTGTGGAAGTGGTGAATGCCATTTCTTTAAGACACAATCCTTCTTTTGCTGAAATCACATGGCTAACCTCCTCACTGTAGAGAAATCACCCAAGTTGTTCATCTCCGAAACTCAAGTTTAACACGTCTTTCTGTGGTCATTTTTTAATAAATCTTTCTCGAACTGCAATAATGTCTGACTTACATGCTAAAGAATTAAGCTGAGAAGGAAATGTAAAAAAGAAGACAAAACAAAATGTGACTCCATGTGTCTGTTTTTACTCAGCGGATTTCCTACAGGGGTGGGCGATTTATGACATTTTGGGATTCTTTTCTTTTAGCTGTGCGAATGTTTGCAGATTGACTTCCTTGAAACTGTGAAGATGGTATCATGCAGCACAAACAGCAACCTGGGCCATGCCGTTTCAAACAGAACACCATGCTAATCCAGCAACAAAAGCCGCTCTTGAATGACCTTTGATGTGTGTTTAAAAAGACACGCTTGTGAGTTTGGCTGAACCGTGCAGTACTGATTGACCTACAAAACCAGTAAGAGTGCTGACGTTCATTTCCTCTGCAGCACCCTGGGGTGCTGTGAGGACTCATGCTGATCTGAGACTCTATGAAGCTTGACGTGTGACATCAACTTCACGGGAGGTGGGGGGCACACACTGCCCAGTAACAGTCAGTGACTCTCTTCTTATTGGCTGCAGAGGAATGTTGAATCGATGGGATTGTTTGGGCATAAATGCCAAATTCTTTTTCCATACTAATATGCCAAAAGGATTACAGAAACATGCTCGGTAGCTTTTGTGTGCCTATCCATGCTCTGAGGCTGAGGCAAGCATTGACACAAACATTTTCTGACACCTTCACACAGCGAATGTGATGGAGCCAAAACAGAATCACGACACAAAACCTTTGAGAAATGTCCCTCTCAAAACGAAAACAGAAACAAGCGGCAGAAATCAACCATGACATCACAGTGTACACAAAGATGGACAAAGGCATTTGAAACTTCAGCAGAAATGTTTGCAACAGTGAAAGTCATGTTTGAAACCCGGAATGGAAATGACAAGACAGGATCCCTATTTGATTAAAAATGTGAGAGCACACTCCAACGCTATAAAGTTCAGTGCACTTGCTGTCAGAACCGTTCTTTCACAGTCACCTTGTCCCAGCTCACATTTCCATGTTAATGCTCACATATGTCTTTGTGCTCTTGAAGTTACTCTTCCTCCACAAAAGAACTGCTGCTCAAATCTTTCTCTCTGATTAAAGAACATTTACATTTTCATAGCTCAACAATATGACAAGAATGTTCCAAAATGTACCTTCTTATGTTTGTGTGACCTGTCTGTGTATGGAAACCTCTTCTAAACATGTAAACTAAACATATTATTGTAATTATTTTAACAGATTTCTTTTTATCCTCTGAAACAAACAATCATCTTTCTATTTATCAAAAGCATTACACTTTTGAGTCACAACACTATTACATAAGTGCATAACATTTATTTGTTTTGTCATATGTGACTAACATGAATATTACAAAACAAACAAAAAACCCTGAAAATATTTATTCACATCCTCGAACCACTCAGTACTGTTCAATTGACCCAAATGCTCCAAATTCTCAGTGTATGTAATCAAAAATGACTTCATCTGCTCCCGAACATCTGGCTTCCAAACAATCTCAGTTTAAAAAAAAACAACCACCAAAGCCAAACTTTCAACAGTTTATTGAGAATATACACACGTGGACAAAATTGTTGATACCCCTCAGTTAAAGAAGGAAAAACCCACAATTCTCACTGAAATCACTTGAAACTTACAAAAGTAACAATAAATAAAAATTTCTTGAAAATTAAATAATCAAAATCAGCCATCACTTTTGAATTGCTGATTATCATAATTATTTAAAAAAAAAACTAATAAAACAGGCCTGGACAAAAATGATGGTACCTCTATAAAAGATTGAAAACTATTTGACCAGACTGACATGATTAACTCAGGTGTGTCCTTTAATTGACATCACAGGTGTTACCAAACTCATAATCAGTCAGTCTGCCTATTTAAAGGGAGACAAGTAGTCACTCTGCTGTTTGGTGAAAAGGTGTGTACCACACTGAACATGGACAACAGAAAGCGAAGGAGAGAATTGTCCCAGGACATCCGAAAAAGAATTCTAGATAAACATCTTAAAGGTAAAGGCTATAAGACCATCTCTAAACAGCTTGAACTTCCTGTGACAACAGTGGCTCATATTATTCAGAAGTTCAAGACCCACGGGACAGTAGCCAACCTCTCTGGACGTGGCCGCAAGAGGAAAATTGATGACAAATTGAAGAGACGGATCGTTCGAATTGTATCCAAAGAGCCCAGAACAACCTCCAAAGAAATTAAAGGTGAACTCCAAGGCCAAGGTACATCAGTGTCAGATCGCACCATTCGTCGTTGTTTGAGTCAAAGTGGACTTCATGGGAGACGACCAAGGAGGACACCACTGCTGAAAAACAATCATGAAAAAGCCAGACTGGAATTTGCAAAAATGCATGTTGACAAGCCCCGAAGCTTCTGGGAGAATGTCCTTTGGACAGATGAGACCAAACTGGAGCTTTTTGGTAAGGCACATCAACTCTATGTTCATAGACTCAAAAACCAAGCATACGAAGAAAAGAACACTGTCCCTACGGTGAAACATGGAGGAGGCTCAGTCATGTTTTGGGGCTGCTTTGCTGCATCTGGCACAGGGTGTCTTGAATGTGTGCAAGTTACAATGAAATCTGTAGACTATCAAGGCATTCTGGAGAGAAATGTGCTGCCTTGTGTCAGAAAGCTTGGTCTCAGTCGCAGGTCATGGGTCTTCCAACAGGACAACGATCCAAAACACACAGCCAAAAACACCCAAGAATGGCTGAGAGAAAAGCGTTGGACTATTCTAAAGTGGCCTTCCATGAGCCCAGATCTGAATCCCATTGAACATCTGTGGAAGGAGCTGAAACATGCCATTTGGAGAAGACACCCATCAAACCTGAGACAACTGGAGCAGTTTGCTCATGAGGAGTGGGCCAAAATACCTGTTGACAGCTGCAGAACGCTCATTGACAAATACAGAAATCGCTTCATTGCAGTGATTGCCTCAAAAGGTTGTGCAACAAAATATTCAGTTATGGGTACCATCATTTTTGTCCAGGCCTGTTTCATTAGTTTTTTTTTTAATAATTATGTTAATCAGCAATTCAAAAGTGATGGCTGATTTTGATTATTTAATTTTCAATAATTTTTTATTTATTGTTGCTTTTGTAAGTTTCAAGTGATTTCAGTGAGAATTGTGGGTTTTTCCTTCTTTAACTGAGGGGTACCAACAATTTTGTCCATGTGTGTAATTATTCAAACTAAACTTGAAATGGGCCTTGGAACCCTTCAGTGTAATTTAAAATATAAGCTGTTTGACTCTTATTTGTTTTGCGTTTTTATTTGGTAAATCAAATTAGAATCATAAACAATTGTATGCCTGAATGACAAAGGTGTAAAAATAAAAAAAGAGACAAATGCAATGTTACCACAGATCTCTGAATATCGACTGCAGGTACAGTGAACGCATCAAACATCTGTCAACTAAGGGTCTCTGTTAAAGACCTAAATCTGAGTTTGTTTTTGTAAAAACCTTAGTAAGAGTTTCATTTAAGTGTCTTGTGAGTTTTGTGTGTGAGTGTCGTGGATATTTGGGTGAGGAGGTCAGTTGTGTCCAGTAGACTCCTCACAGTCGCGCCGTGATTTTCGCCGACGGCGTCCGTGTGTTTGCTCCCAGCAAACAGTGGACTTGAAAAGTTGAATGAAACAGTGTGACTGCAGTGTTTTCACCGTGATTCTATCCAAAAGTGTGTTTTCTAACGGCATTAGCACTGTTGAAGCTTTAATAAATTGTTTTTAGGCCTTTTAAGACACAAAATGAAGAGAAAACTCGCTGTTCGCTCCGAGAAACCAGGAACCTTCCGAGATGTTTGAAGCCTCCTAAAACGAACCAAATAATTTCAGGAGGTCGAATGCGAGCGCATTTAGGACGAAAGAGAGTCTTTTTAATGTTTTTACTGATATTTTATCAGAAGATGCAGATTTTCAACGGTTTTTGCTTGAAAACCCTGGCGGAGAAAACACAAGTGCGGTCTCGGTTTGAGGAAGCAGCTCAGCGGCAGGGAGTGTTGTTTCTCCACGGTTCTCATGTGCGGTATAAGCCCCGCCTCCTGCTGCCGGCTCGCTCACGTTCAGCCGAACACCGACACGCACGCAGACATGGCAGAGGAAGCTCCCGCAGCAGCAGCGCCGGCCAAGTCCCCCAAAAAGAAGAAGGCCGCCGCCGCCCGGCCCAAGAAGGTCGGATCCAGCATCTCCAAGCTCATCGTGGCCGCGGTGGCCGAGTCCAAGGAGCGCAAGGGAACGTCCCTGGCGGCGCTCAAGAAGGTGCTGGCGGGCAAAGGCGTGGACGTGACCAAGGCCAACAAGCGCATCAACACCGCCGTCACCAAGCTGGTCACCGACGGGACTCTAAGCCAGACTAAAGGCACCGGGGCGTCCGGGTCCTTCAAGCTCGCCAAGGAGCCCAAAGCTGCCAAACCAGCCAAGAAGGTGGTGAAGAAGAAGGCTCCCGCCAAAGCCAAGAAACCCGCAGCGAAGAAGACCGCCGCGGCCAAGAAGCCCGCAGCCAAGAAACCCGCCGCCAAGAAGTCCCCGAAGAAAGCCCCGGCCAAGAAAACGGCGGCCAAGAAAACAGCGGTCAAGAAAAGCCCCAAGAAGCCCGCTGCGAAGAAGCCAAAGGCCGCCAAGAAGCCCGCAGTCAAGAAAACTGCCGCCAAGAAACCCGCAGCCAAGAAGGCAAAGAAGTAAACCACCGCTTCATCCACCAGCGTTCACCGCACCAAAGGCTCTTTTAAGAGCCGCCACAGCCCCTCCAGAGCCTCCTCTGTCCGCACCGGGACCACGAACACACTGCTGGTGGTTTAACACATGAAGCTTTACATTTGGAGCCAGCAAACCTCCAGAAAGGCTTCACTAAATGAACAGCTAACTTGATGTAACAACGGACTGCTAACGTTCTACAGCGGCTCTGACGTAAACACTGGCGTGGACGGACTGTCACACTGCAGCCGTCTGTCCGGATCAACTACTGACTCCAATATTACAGACAATTCAGGAGCAAACTACAAAGCAGTTCAACGTCCTGACATCACAGCCATGGGCATCCCGCCGTTTTTCCCATTTAAATTCCAACCAATTGTGTAACCCAAACAAAGCCCGCCCCTTCAGCTTTTGACCAATCAGGGTCCACGTTGAGCCGGATCCCTCTTTATGTCCACACATGAATCTGGTCTCTCAGTTGTTTATATATTTGTAGTTTTTCAATGTTCAATAAAATTGAATCTTATTGTTAATGCTAACATCAGACTGCAGACTTGTTTTATCGTTTCAGTTGTGCTTTTCCCCAAATATAAAGTCTCAAACATAGAAAATGTATTTTTTACTGTTAAAAATACACGTTACTTGTATAAATTAGATTTTAAGGTTTTTCAACTATTTCAGAAATGCACACAATTTCTTAAAATTCATTTTTGTTGCAAAAGGTTGGAAAACAAGTTCAAATGACTGAGTATTTATTGTTGTCGACCATTATAGGAACAAGAGATGTAAAGAAATCAGTCACAAAACAGGCGTGTTCTTCTTGACTTTCTGATTTTGTTTGGACTAAAAGCCATGAACTCCATCTCCATCAACCCCACTACCCTAAGTAACCAATACTTAGACCATGTGATATTCCAGTTTTTCTTTTTTAATAAATCTGCAAAACTGTTAAACATTCTGGGATTTGTCAATAAGGAGTGCTGTCTGTACATTAATGAGGAAAAGATTAACTTAAATAATTTTAGCAAATGGCTGTAATATAAGAAAGAGTTTAACATTTAAGGAGGTCTGAATACTTTCTGTACCCACTGTAAACTTAATGTAACTTTTGTACAAATACACTATTTTACCAAAAGTATTAGCTCACCTGCCTTAACTCACATATGCCGTCCCATTCTTAACCCATAATGTTCAATATGATGTCGTTCCACCTTTTGCAGCTTTTACAGCTTCAACTCTTCTGGGAAGACTGTCCACAAGGTTGAGGAGTGTTTATAGGAATATTTCAGCATTCTTCCAAAAGCACATTGGTGAGTTCACACACTGATGCTGGTGGAGAAGGCCTGTCTCTCAGTCTCTGCTCTAATCAACCCAAAGGTGTTCTATGGGGTTCAGGTCAGGACTTTGTCCATGTCTTTATGGACTTTGCTTTGTGCTCGGTCATGTTGGAAGAGGAAGGTCCGCTCTGAGCGTGTAATAGGCCAACATGTTTTGGTATCCTGAAGGACAGAGCTACTTTTGGACAGGAAAACAGTCCGTTTGGTAATGCATATTGCTCAAGCTTAAAGCTGTATTCACACCAAATGTGATTCAATGTGAAGCCATTAGTACAGATGGGCCATGTGACCTTTATTATATATAAATGAAAATGATGAAAATAAAGTCAATTTCAAACACATTTGAATTACAGACACCAACATATTTTGAAACTAATTAGGTTTATCGTGTTTTAAAAGCTTGACATGACTGATGAGAAATGTGTAAACAAAACTGAAATCTGAATGTTTGCTTTTTTTCCCTCAAACTTGTTGCTTTCCATTTGAACTCTGTCACATCAAAAAAAGAAAGTGTGTAATCTGTGGAGTGTGTGACGCTTGCAGATGCACTAAAAAGTCTCTGCAATCATCTTTCTCAGCTAGAGAATTCTTGCAGCCATTCCTCAGATTTCAGACATCCTCCCAGCGAAGGAACTAAAACTGAATATAAAGTAATTTCCAGAAGAGCCCCCTTCCTATCGCAGTCTACCCTGAAAACCTTTCCAAACAGAAGGGATCAGAGCTCTCAGATGAAGCAGTGGGTGGCCCTGAAAAGGGCCTTTGCTTGTCCAGTGAGAGCAGTATCTCACTTGGAGCTGGTGTACTTGGTGACGGCCTTGGTGCCCTCAGACACGGCGTGCTTGGCCAGCTCACCGGGCAGCAGGAGGCGCACGGCGGTCTGGATCTCCCTGGAGGTGATGGTGGAGCGCTTGTTGTAGTGAGCCAGACGAGAAGCCTCGGAGGCGATGCGCTCGAAGATGTCGTTGACGAACGAGTTCATGATGCTCATAGCCTTGGAGGAGATGCCGGTGTCGGGGTGGACCTGCTTCAGCACCTTGTAGACGTAGATGGCGTAGCTCTCCTTCCTGGTCTTCCTCTTCTTCTTGCCTCCTTTTCCGGCCGCTTTGGTGACGGCTTTCTTGGAGCCTTTCTTCGGCGCAGACTTGGCGGGTTCAGGCATTTTGCTGAGACTGTTGCTGCAAAAGAATGACGGCAATTGCGCAATCTCTGCTCTTATACACGTGTCATGCAAACAGAGCTGTGCGGCCTCTCATCGGTGATTGGTTCAGATGTCAGGACGTCAGAGCTGTAAAGAAAGAGGTGTGGAAAGTATGGAAGGGGAGTCTGATTAATGAACTGGACTGAATAACCCCTCCCTGATTGTCAGAATAACCTTTCTTGCTCTGAGACCTCTTTACCATGTTTTTGATCATCTCATTTTAACGGTATTATTTCTTTATTGCAAGTTATTCAGGGTATAAAGTGGGTAAGCGTGTGGTGCCCACTGCCCCCACCTGGAATGTTTGAAATGTTTAATTGACAGATTTTCACTGTAAGACAAATACTTTTACCAAGAGGCCAAATAAGAGCCAGAAATTATTGTGGGGATCCAGGCTGAATTGCTTCAATCTGGAGGACTGTCAGTAGTATTTCTTCATCATCAGGTAGTAACAGCATTGTTTTTACATTCTGCTTAGAGATTTGATTAATGAAGGAAACAGTGACCTTGCTTATAAAAAGAACCTTTGAACATTTTCACAACAGCAATCATTTTCAGTCACATTCTCCCACAACCACATTTTAAGTTTCAACATTGTTGAATGTTGAAAAGCCATCACAATCTTCTTAAGTGAGAAAAATCTAGTCTCATGGTGGCAAAACAAAGCACAGCTGATAAATGATCATCAGAAAGAGTGGATCTGTACCTGCATTTATTAAACTTCATGACTGAGAATGTTTGTTCACAAACGTAGACCCACAGAGAACCATCATCTTCTGCACACGTCTCCTTGTGTTTGATCCTAACATGAAGTGTTTTGCCAATATGACATCAGACTGCATGTCAGTGAGCTCCAGCTGAACATCACTAGGTGCATCGTCTACATCCCAGGTAAAAGAAGGAGATATCAGGCATTTCATCTTCAGTTGCTCTGAGATCTTCAGATCTCCTTAAAAACTCAGCATGGAGTGCTGAGCATCTGTGGTGTTCTGATGGTGTGACTTCTTTCAGAGTTTGAATGTGAGAGAGAATGTTGTTCAGCTGCTGGTTTGAAAGGAACTACATCTTTTCATGAAAGCAGGGTCCAGCAGTCTAATCTGCCTGAGCTTCACAGTGAATCATTTTAAAGAACTTCATTGATTTTGAATCACTTAAAACACAAATATCTAACAGTTAAAATACACAAGTACATAGAGCTTAGTGAATGCACTTTAAATACATAAAAATAGAAAGATGCAGTTTCAAAGATAAATACTTTTCTGTTACAAATAAAAAAAATTCATGCAATTTCAAATACTTAACACATTTGAAGGGAGTGAGCTTCCACGCTGTATTGAGACAGTTCTTTGCTTCCTCAGATCTGCAATAATGTTCTTAAAAAGTGTGAGATTTACATTAAACAGAAGAGGATTTGGTCCATGGAGAAATAAAAAAAAGGGCAAAGAAAAATTCTAATTTTAAACTCACAATTCTGAATTACAGGAATATGTGAGCCACTTCCTTCCTATACTATATCTACACATCGAGGTGTGATGTCACTCATAGAAATGCTTTACCTCTGGCTCAAAATGAAGCCAAATCCATCTTATTGCTTCCTGATGCGTGCGCCATCATTTTGAATCCGGTTGACAGTGATTGGTCCGAGTTGGTCTGAGTCACGTTTTTAGAGGAACTACAGTCATCAACCATGAGTGAGCTTGTTGGAAGTCCACACATTAACCATTACCATTATGTCTGCGATGGAACAGATGCCAGCCTCTGATGGACGCGTGCCTCTAATGGACGCGTGCCTCTAATGAACGCCGGCCTCTAATGAACGCCGGCCTCTAATGAACGCCGGTCTCTAATGGACGCCGGTCTCTAATGAACGCGTGTCTCTAATGAAACACAATTCTGGTTTGTGGGCAGGACTGTTGGTGCAGAGCAACCCGGCTTCCTCCCCATCACTGAGAGTTGAGCTTTTGGTCTCAAGCTATTAGCGGCGCAAAAAAAGCGGCAGTATTGGATTAATCCAGCCACACACTTTTGAGCCAGATTAAGTCAGAATTGCAATTTGCTAAAACACGGCTGTTAAGCGCTCATCATTTGTCACAAACCTAAGATTGAATGAACCGTGGTGCATGCAGACAGGACACTTTGACTCGCCCATTTCAGTTACTGCGTCATTAGTCTGAGCTTTTTCTAGTATTTGGTTTTCTGATCCAAGGCAATTGGAATTACTCAAAACTCAGTTTTAATTGTAAATTATTGTATATAGGCCCTCTATTGTGATAAAAATGCTACAACAACATGTTAAACACACAAAAAAGAGCATTTTTATTGAAGTGGGTCTTTAAATACATGGATAGAACATATTTCTCGCAGTGAAATAAACTTCTCCATGAAACGGTCACAGACTACAGTGACCACCAAGAACCTGATGGTTCTGAAGGAATGACAAGTAGTGACAAGGTAAATGGTAAATGGCGAATACTTATATAGCGCTTTTCTACTTTCATTAAAGGCCCAAAGCGCTTTACAGTCACATCCCATTCACACACTGATGGAGGCTCCACTGCCAAGCACTGGCGCCAACCTTCCATCAGAGGCAATGTGGGGTTCAGTGTCTTGACCGCTTCGACACATGGATGGGCAAGGTGGGAATTGAACCAACAATCCTTTGATCAGAGGCCAACTGCCATTTCCACTGCACCACAGTCGCCCCACAAATAGAAGAAAATGAAAATAAAGAAAATGAATAAATACAGAATTTATACATAACAAGTTGTACGTATAGGTGGGTATGGCATCCCCAAACATAATGTATTAATTATCTCAGTATAGAGCAATGAAAATACTTTTAGGCTTAACTTTTTATAAAAATGTACCAGAGGGTACCCACCTCTGGCAAGTAATTAAAAAACTTTAGTTTGACAATTTTTAAAGAGCTTTATTGTGTTCAGATCATATCAAAATACAAACAACAAACAATGAAAACACGTAGAAACATTTAAATCAAACTTTGAATATTTAAAACATTTGAAGGGAGTGTTCCATGCTGGACAGTTCTTCGCCTACTTAGATCTGCAATCAAATTCTTAAAAACAGAGTTACTGTGAATCATGATGCCTTTCATCTTTTCTTCTAAATGTGTTTATTACACACATGATCAAACAGAATAACTGTCTCTTAGAGTCAGGGAGTTTCTCTGTGAACAATCCATACATCACACAACAAAGATTGACATACATTCAAACCAACATTCCTCATGTTGGTTCTGATGTCTCTTGTTCTGTGACAGTCAATCAAAAGATGTTCTAGAGTTTTGTTTTCATTCCAGGAGGTCATTGGACAGATCTTAGTTTTATCAAAGCAGCTCCACTTTACTATGACTCTGAGTGGGAGTCTGTTTAATGAGACAAGCCAGACAGACAGTGTCTCAGGTTTTTCTGGGATTATTTTACCATGAGTATTTATGATTACTTGGGAACTGTTTTCTGTAGTACAGTGTATGGAATGTATTTGTCATTAATGTAAAGGTATATAAAAAGTTTTATACATTTTCTTTGCTGAGGAGCTCGTCCACTTTAAGATGAGACTGAAATTTAAAGTGGGGCAAAAAAGTATTTAGTCAGCCACCAATTGTGCAAGTTCTCTCACGTAAGGGAGGCCTGGGACTTTCATCAAAGGTAAACCTCAACTATAATCTTGGGGTTTCTGACTTGGAATCATAAATTCAGTCTTTAAATTTATACCATGTGCTTTGAACGGAAATATAAATAAATAAAAAAAGCAGGATGTTCTTGGGCCAAATCACACAACTCAGTGTACTGTAGGTTCCTCTTGGGTTTGGAGACCTCGTGCATCATTTTCAACACCTCAACATGAACGGGAGCAGCACCAAAATAATTGACAGAATTTTGAATGAGGGCATAAATGGAAACCATTTATGGGGATTCAGAAACATTTTAAACATCACAAACCAGAAAACTGTTGCAAAATTATCAAAAACATTCATGATCAAATATATTCTGAAAACATCACAGATACGGTTCTGTTCATCTCACTTAAAAGAGTGACAGTCAGTCAGGAGGAGCTGCTTTGTGAAAACCAAAGATCACGAAAAACCATCCTGGCCGAAAATGAAGCTCCTGAACAGTTTTGATGGAATGCTGTCCAAACAAACCACAGCCAACGTGTCATGTGAGTTTATATGTTCATTTCAATGTCCGGACTGTTCACAGAGAAACGTTCACACAAAAGACGCTTCTTTTGCTCATCAGGTGTGTCATATTTTTGTATTTCTCTGGATTTTTATTGTTTTTATTACAGAACTCTCAAACTGGATTTTATTGCCATTCTAAAGTAAAACCAGACTGGAAAAAATCAAACTGTTAAACTTTCAACCTTTTCATTGTTAAGTTTTCAATTGTTAAAAACATATTTTAGTTCCACGAGGCTTTAAGAAAGTTTGAGTAAGCAGTTTGTGTGTACTCAAATATTTCTTAA
Organism: Oryzias woworae; assembly: GCA_016861445.1. Taxonomy (NCBI): domain Eukaryota; kingdom Metazoa; phylum Chordata; class Actinopteri; order Beloniformes; family Adrianichthyidae; genus Oryzias; species Oryzias woworae. The sequence goes on from BOLG01001664.1 coordinate 4,568,298, forward strand.
TGTTAGCTCTAGTAGTTGCTTTGTTCAGTCAAACATTCTGGACAAGCAAGGAGCAGAAGGCAGAAACACTAACTGTTGATGTTACAGAGTTTTTCCAAAAGCCTGAAGTCTGTTTTTCCAGTCAAATGTTGAGAAAGAAGCTTCACATGTTTGTGTGAGAAATGAACATCTCCATATACCTACTGAATACAGTTACTGAGCACATTTACTATCATAACACCCAGTTTTGTAAACAAAAATGGGAGTTTTGTTTTTTGGTTCCAATCACTTAACTTATAACACCATAAAAGAAGTGGAACAAAGCTTAGGTTATTTTATCAGAAAGTTTTAACAAGTGTTTGACAGATAAAACCAATAAATACTTTGTTTTCTTGGATATTACAGTGAAATAGAACAAAGATGTTTTTCCAGCAGAGTTTGGATTCACTTTGACTTTGTTTGAGGCTTCGGTTCCTCATCGTCAACCCTGGGGGGTCCACCTGCTCCACAGGAGTGTCACTGAGGTCAGTCACCCCACAGTCGAAGCATGGCGTTTGGGGGTGTGGCCACCTGACCAGGCTGTCATGTGATGTCAAGGATCTTATGAGCTCAGGCTCAAACTGTTCATTTTGCGTATTCCTGCTTCATGAGCTCGCAGCGACTGCACACTCGCTCCTCCTCTTCCTGGGAAGGGTTGTCTCTGGTAGGAAGACCACGGTGGTGGGTGGAGCTTGGAGGTGGAGCAGCGGGGGCTGGCGCTGACGGAGGACAGCGTCTGCTGGCTGCCGTTCAGGAAGGAGGAGTTATTGGAGCCTTGTGGACCACGGTAGTTGCAGTACGCTTGCCAGCCCGGGCGCCGGCTCTTCCAGCGGCAGCGCAGGATCCGGATGAAGGCCTGCAAACACAGAGGTCACTTTACACTGTAGCAGCTTTGAGTTTAACAGCACTGATGCTTTCATGTTGAAGACGGAACTTTAAAGTGGGGGGTGCACTAGGAGCATGGGCGCAGCAGACTGTAGCCCCGCCTCTGCGGCCCCAGAAGAGTTTGCAGCGGTTTCTGCGCCACAGAGCGGTTGAATGTCAGACATTACTCTCTCAGACCAGAGGTGGACCATTTTTTTCTCTTCCAGTTTCCCTAAACTTTTGAGGGAAAAGTTAAGGGAACTGTTTTCACATTAAAATAGTCTCCCAGGAAATCTAGGGTAAAAAAAAACCTTTGAAACACTTTGTGGATTTTACAGAGAAGGAAGATTTAAAACAACAAAGTTGCAGCTTTTTATTGCTTTTTATGATAGATGCCAATGTGACTTTTTTCCATCTGGAATCTCTGTGTTTCAGTGTTAAAAACTAAAACCTCATAATCTTGAGTTAAAAAAAAGTTCAGCAGTTCAGTTTTCTTTAACACAAAAGGGTTTATTTAAAATCTCAAAACTTTCTCTTAATGTTGTCACAGACAAGATGTTTTATTAACAAAACAGAAGCGACAACCGTAGAAATAAATCTGACATTATCACAGTGTTCTCAAACTGCGAGTAGCCTCAGGTCCATGCGTCTGTGCTGGTGATAACTGTTGATCTTGTGTTTAACGAGGCTTTGCTGACTGGTGGATTTCCTGCATTTTTACTCCTTCACTGTAACATTGTAAAATCCTTCCCAGAGTTCTGAACTATAAATGTGCAGTTTTTAGCCAAAATCAAACAGCCTGTGTCGGTTTTAAGACATAGTTTCTGCAGAGCGGCAGGAGTTAATCAGAAATAAGCCTCTCGGCTGTGGGCAGGACTATTGGCGTGGAAGTTAGCCTCTGCTTATTTCCCATCAGCCCTTTGCTTACTTGCTCTCACGATAGCTTACAGCCCCTCAGAATTACAAGGTAACATCAACGTGGCAAAAAAAAGAGACAATACCAGAGCTCTCAAGCTGTACAGTTTGAGCCAGACGTCAGCTCAGACAAGGAAAATGAAGACGTTCACGGATCTATTTGTCTTAGGTGGATACATCAGAATGGAGCGGAGCAGAGACTTTGGCCCGCCCATGGCAGCTGCTTTTTATCTGCTCCAACACAACTTGAATAAATACCCAGAAATGCAATTTTATTCCTAAATTGTTTTATACATGTCCTCCATCATGAGAAAAATGCTACAAGAACATGTTAAAAACACAATTTTCATGGGAGTGGCTCTTTAAAGTTTTCTATGGAATATCATTCATGCTTTGCTCATGGGACTGCCTGCTTTTAGAAACAGAGACCAAACTAAGTCATGTGTGGATATAGATGTTAGCGGCTGACCTCGGGCCTTGGCCTGGGGTGTTTGGAAGGGTCCTCTCCACAAAGGGGCGTGAAAGTGTGCTCACCTGTTTGAACTCGCGGCTGTAGCACGGGTAGATGATGGGGTTCAGGCAGCTGTTGAAATAACCCAACCAGAAAATGACCTTGAAGAGCGTTTCAGGCGGACGGAGGCTGCTGTTGAACGAGCCTGAACACAAACATGTAAACGAATGCATCCATTAACGCACAGTGAAACATGAGCGCGCTGACACCAAACTACAGTCGAACACACTGTGGGAATGCTGGAATAAAAGCAGGAATTAGGAAGCTCTGATACGCACGTTCTGCTGCTGGTTTGAAGGTCACATGAACGTCTCCGTTCTGCAGAAAAGAGTTTTCACCTTCATTCAAGGTTGATTAGAGCAAGAATGTATTTGTATAACCTGTTCCACACTATAATCTGTCATCAGACTTCAGTAACAATAATCTGGACATTTGAAACGAACTGCATTAAACTGAATTCTAACAATCTGGAAAATGTGTAGTTTTTCTTGATAATGTGTTTCTCAAAGGAGAGTTTGGACTTTAATAACAAGTATTCTGTAATGATTCAACAATTATTCTGGTGGGAGATGGATGGGGAGATCCAGAGAAGCTCTAGAAGGCAGAGAGTCTAGATTGGAGCAGACTTTAACAGACATGTTGGTAAAGAAAACAGAGGAGATGAGGAAGTGATGGAGAAGTTTAATGTTCGGGACAGGAATGCAGAAGGACAGGCGGTGGTGGACTTTGCTAAAAGGACAGAAATGTCAGTGGAGAAGACTTGTTTTTTTTGTTTTTAGAAAAAAGGAGTAAAGGGAATCATGTTATAAAGGAGGGAGGAGAACACAAACTGATGACATCTTTGTAAGATGTGCTGCAGGTGTGACAGAGGAGTGAAGGTGGAGGTGGGACTGCATCAGGGATCAGCTTTGAGCTCCTCCTTGTTTGCTGTGGTGATAGACAGACTGACAGGTGAGGTTAGACAGGATTCTCTGTGGATCATCATGTTTGCAGATGACACTGTGATCAGTAATAAGAGCAGGGAACAGGTGGGGAAACACCTAAAGAGGTGGAGGTTTCCTCTAGAAAGGAAAGGAATGAAGGTCAGCTGCAGCAAAACAGAGAAAGACATAAAGATGGTTGGTGTGAGCAAGGAGGATAGCGAGGAGACGGTCACATGAAGGTGGGTAATATGCTGAGTCAAACCCAAAAGTGAGCGGCTGGAAGACAAAAATGTTTTCAACAGAATAAATGTATTTCTCTGTCAATCTGTGCTTATTGTCTTCAGAACAGAAATGTTTGAGTCACTCTGGTGAACTTCTGTTTCCAGTCATCTGCACAAAGGACTTTCATTCACCAATTTTGTTGTTTTTTCCCTTCAGATTTACGTTTGTGATCAGGTGCAGTTCACCCGAGCACCAACAGAGGGCAGCAGTTATCATTAAATAAGAAGCTGTGAGCATCATTCTCATCCTCTCCATCATTTTTTTTTTTTGGTAAAAGTTTTTTCTTTTAGTCTTTTAGTAGTAGTAGTTTCAAATGTTTCCTCCTCTTTTCACCTCTTCTTCCTCCTCAGGTTTAGCTCATGTTCTGTTCGGATACTTCCTCTGACTTCAGTTTTATTTCTAGGAATACTGACGTTTGGATCTGCTGAATTTGGACATGTAAGGCCATGCTACTTTTGCCTCATCAGGACTTTAGACGTTGTAAATGAAAGCAGAGGAAACGCTCTGACTCCTGATGAGAAGCTCGGCCTGATCCTTTGTGTTTCTCCTCTGTGGGCGGGGTTTCCTGCTTTGGGAGGGGTTCAGGTTTAGGTCAGTGTGGTGCTGCAGATGTCGACTTGAGTTCTGGCGGTGAGCTCAGCAGTAAAGGCAGCTGCAGTGAGGACGCAGTGCAGGCATGACTCAGCAGAACAGGAATCTCTGAAACAGACAGTAGAAGCTCCTGCACATCCTCAGCTCTCCTGAGGGGGGCGTTCTCACAGGAGGACACTTGGAGGTGCTTTAAACAGGTTTGGCAGAGCATGAACAGAAGCCGAACAGAACCTGAGCAGCAGATGTTCAGACACTGAGCTTCGGTTCAGTGTCCCTCAGCTGCTCACAGAGGTCTAAGGCTGTCAGATTTCCAGATGTGAGGTCAGGAGGAGTTTGTGTCTGCTCCTCCTCTCACTCAGCAGACACCGTCTGACATTAGGATCATGGCGCTCAATCCTCTGATCCTGGAAACGTAGGTGGAGGTCAGGCGGGTTCCGCTCCGATCTGAAACACCTTATTGCTGATCCAGATTCACCCAAACCCAAACCCAGAACCCGGGTTTCTGAAGAACCACAGCTGCTGCAGAGCCCAGAATGACAGAAAAAAGCTTTTCAGGAAGGTGGTTTGATGGACTCCCATCACCATTTTAATGCACTTTTTAGGTTTTAATCACCGAGTGTTGAGTTCCTAAAGTCAGGTCTTTATTGTCTCACCAGAAGTTCCTCCTGCGTGTTTAACAAGATTGTTTGCAGTTTGTGACTCAGTAAAAACTGGGATATGGTCGTGAAGAATTTATACAGCAATTGAATGTTGTCTAAAGAAAACAAACGTTTTAGTTAAATATTATTATTATTCATAAAGTTATTCCGACTCCCTTTTTGAAAAACTGGATGTGAACGTGATCAGACTGTTTATTTAAAACCGTAAACAACAACATAAGTCTGTTATAATGAATGCCATTTATGAAGCTAGTTGTGATAACAATGTATATTTATGAAACTTTTATTCACGTAGAAACATTTGCAAAAGACAAATAATTTGCATAAGTCTAAATGAGTTCATAACTTTGTCTGGCAGAAAAAGACATGAATGACTTTAATAAAGAAGCAGCTTTTCTTCTCACTGCTGAGACCGAATCAAACCTCTGTGTTCTGTAACAGGGACTCTTCTTATTGAACATGGACTGTTTCTGCTGTTCCTGATTCAGGAGCAAACACTTGTTGGTTCAGTTATTAAATAAGCACAAATGATTCCTAAATGTTCATGTTGTTCCTCACTGACTGCTCTGGTTGTGGTTTGGAGTCTGAAGCAAACGTTTGTATCCTTCTTTTCTTAAGCAAACTGCTTTTCAAAGTAAAATGTTGCAGTCAAATGCATTATTACATTCTGCAGTCAGCAATGCGATTAATCATAGTTAATCCCTTTCATCAATTGAATTCAGTTTATTTCTAGAACACCAGTTAACAATCTCGGTTGTCTCAAAGAACTAAACGCTAAAATCATCAAACTTAAAAACTGTGGTTGCAACAATTAAATAAGGTCCAGATTATCTTGACAGTAAAGGAGACCAACAGCTGGACACAGACAGGTTTTTGGTGTAATCTCTGTCGTGACCAAACAAAAGAAAAAGGCAGAGAGGAAGACTCCTGAAGCAGCCAGAGTCTGAGACTCAGACATCCCACCGTTGTCAACAAAGACAGGCGGCTGCGGTGACATCCCAGAAGTCACAGAGCCGGACTTGGTTTTCATGAAAGAATAAAGATGGTAAAATAGGTTGTTTTGATGTCATTTGACAGCCTAAAGACGGGATTTTAGCTTTGACCGCTACAGCATTGAAAAACAGACTCCTGTGTGAAATAAGGCACTAGAGGCTGTCAGCTGAGATGTGACGTTCACAAACGAATCGTTTCTTTTGAATGGCTCATTGACATGAATGATGGGAATCGAATTCGAAATTATAGTGAGGCAACAAAGTATTTGAAGACCCTGTGATTTTGCAAGTTCTCCCACTTAGGAATCATAGAGGAGTCTGACATTTCTGAGGGTCATTCAATAAATAAGGTGAATTTTTCCGTATAAAGACTTCTAATACAGATAAAAGTTTACTTTTTATTTTCCAGCGTAGTCTCCCAGCACTGTCACACTTTTTCTCATCTTTGCACGTTTCCCCTCAGCATAAAACTTTTTGGACTGATGTCTCAGTCGTCGTTCATAATACTTTTTTGGGCTATGCAAAGCTCAATCCCCATTTCATACCTTAAGAAAAGGAAGCACTGTGAACAGCGCCAACTACTGTGAACTGCTGAGGCAGGTCAAGAAAGACAAAGAACAAACGCAGGGGCATCCGTCAGGAGTCATCTTGCATTATGACAACGCCAGGCCTCACACAGCAGCCCAAACGGTGCAGAGCATCAACAAGCTGGGCGGGGAACTGCGCCCTTATCCCCCTTACAGCCCAGACCTTGAAATGAATTTGGTGAAATGATGTCTACAGATGTAGACTGTGACCCGTCTTCTGATTCTGTTTTCTAATCTAATAGTGGTGTTTATCAGGACAAAGCTCAGCAGGATGTGTAATCATGATTGAACAAACAGGAAGACGTTTAAGAAAACAAGAATGGTATCAATTTTCAAAATAAAAGGTCAGTAAGCCCCCTCCTTTGGAAGCGTTTCTGCTGCTGTTTCACATCCAGCAGGATTCACAGAAAGAGCAGGAAGTCTTGGCAGCTTTCTTGTTTGTTATCTGTCTTCAAGGACGCTTGAGATCAAATGAATAAAGTTCTGATTGGCTCGGGGACATTTAAACAGGTGTACGATTGTAATAAGTGAGCAGAACCTACCAATGGGCAGAACCAGGAAAAATGGCAGCCAGCAAAGGATGAACATGCCCACCACTACGCCCAGCGTCTTGGCTGCCTTCTTCTCACGCGAGAACTTGAGCAGCTTGACAGTCAGAGCACTGCGGCCGGATGAGGCTCCGCCCCCTCCCTGCCCGGAGGATGTGCAGAGCTCCTGGATCTGCTGGTTTCTGCAGTGGATCCTCAGCGTGAGCTCGTTGGAGTCCTCGGCGCGGTCTGTCATCATGCCAGCCTCCAGGTTCTTGGTGGTGCGCTTGGCCACCACGTAGACGCGGCAGTACATGGCCAGGATGACGGCCAGAGGGATGTAGAAGGAGCCCAGGGAGGAGAAGAGGGCGTAGAAGGGCTCCTCTGTGATGAGGCACACGGTGTCATCCTGCAGAAGCATCAACCACTCATTACCACGTTTGCTCTCATGGCGCTCTGTGTCACACTAACGCAGACCAAGTCTGCTTCAAAGTAACCAACTGCAGCCTGAAAAACCAGATAAACCAAGTCACCAGCCTGAAGCGAAACTTGAACAGGCCAGACCAAAAACACAACATTTTATGGCTTTGGTGAGAGAAACATTTCTGTTTATGTGTTGTGAAGAACAGTGATGCTGCTATAGCAGAAACCCAGAAACTGTGACATCTTTCAAGACGTCTTCCACAGTGGAATGTGGACCTGCTGGTTAAGGGTTGTATTAACCCTTTGTGGCCACAAAGCATGAAATCTGATGAGCAGAGCGGCAATCTGCCGAAGTGCAAGACACTCAAACCGTAAACTGTGGAAGACGTCTTTTAAGACGTCTTCCACAGTTTCTGTGTTAATGTAACCCTTAACCAGCAGGTCCAGCTTAATAACAGTTATCAGCTTTTTATCTGTGTATGTGTGTGTATGTATGTGTGTGTGTGTGTATGTGTGTGTGTGTGTGTGTGTGTGTGTATGTATGTGTGTGTGTGTGTGTGTGTATGTATGTGTGTGTATGTGTGTATGTTTGTGTGTATGTATGTGTGTGTGCATGTATGTGTGTGTGTGTATGTATGTGTGTGTATGTATGTATGTGTGTGTATGTATGTGTGTGTGTGTGTGTGTATGTGTGTGTGTATGTTTGTGTTTGTATGTATGTGTGCGTGTGTGTATGTGTGTGTTTGTTTTTCTACCCTTCTGGGTTCCATAACCTGAAATTTCACCCACCTGATGGGGTCCAATTTTTCCCGTGGGGACCGTGCACAACCATTGGAATCAATAGAAAATAGCCTCCTGATATGCCTAGTGCAGTTTTTTTTTCAAAGTAAAATTGGTCCCCTGAAGGTGACTTTTCATGACGGGGTGTGTTTCGACATGACACCCTGGTGGTCAAAGAGGGTATTGCAGTGTGTGAAGTTAGACTCATGGGGACATTTTCCGGACAAAGTGTGAATTTATTTTTCTTTACATTTTATAATGAAATTACATCTAGACAGTAAAACTTATGTATATTGTCAAATAAATAGACTTAGTATAAACAAATATTTAATTTTTAGAGCTTGGATAAACATCAGCAATTCCTACTCAAATTTCAAAGAAAAAAAAAAGGGGAAGCTTGAGTCCTCGTCCTGAAAAAACATATTTTGTGGTCCTGTGAAGCCAAATTTGATCACAGAAGGTTCCAACTTTGTTCACTAGTTAGGGTCAATGTTCTATTCAATACTGGTAAGTTTGGTAGTGCTCGCTTTAAGGAGAGCTAAGAATTTAAAGGAAACACCTCATCTGGAAAGTCTAGGATGAGCTGAATGTGAACGTTTGGGACTTCCTTGGTGGCTCAGTTAATGCAAGTGACTCAGCAATTTTCAACCAAAGGGTTGCCGCGGTAGCCCCCGTTCAAAAAAATGTTGCTTGTTGCTAGCATGATGCTAGGACTAACTAGCTAACCGAGCCGACAAGCAATCTGTAATTTGATCAGCCTTTTATTTTATTTCAGAAGGGGCCCCAATTTCAATTTTCTGCTGTTTTCAACCAATATTAGTGTCACAGTTTAGTCCACAACTCCAGCCTCCAACCACAAAAGGGAGCTCTCGCAGGAGAACTGACTCCTCAGTTTGGATTTCATAATGGACTTACCTTGCTCACATGGTAACACCAACATTCTGTCTGTTAATGACAGCTTTTCCAAGGCTTGTCGTCTCCTACCACTACCTAAACTGCCCAACGCTCTAAAGAGCACAGAAGAACTCCTCATGCATGTGTTCTGTTTTCATGGATTGTTTTCCTCTGCGTTTTGGCCTCGTCTCCTCGTCATTCTGCCTTGCCTTTGTGATTTTGACCCTTGTCTGGATTTTCACTACGTTTATGTCTTGCTTTTGCTCTGAGTCATTAAACCGTTTGCAAATGAATCCACACGTGCCTTCCTCCTCATCACAGAAGACTTTGCCTGACCAGGATCCAGCAATGAGTGTTCCCATGCCCTCCAACACAGCGGGCTACTCTAGCATGCTACTGGAGCATAGCCAACAGCCTCACCATATGACCACAGCCACCAGAAGCCATCATGTAATGACTGAAGGCTAACCAAGTAGCAAGCCCAACGGCTTCCGTATCATCATGGGCAGTTCCTGTCTCACCAGCAGAACCAAGAAGTTCCTCCGCCTAGTCCTAGTAGTAATTCTATGTCTGGTCCACACCTCTCACTACCAAATAAGTTCACCGGAAAGCCTGAGCACTGTACCTGGTTCCTAATGCTATATCAGCTGTTTCTTCATCAGCAAGCACATCCCCACCCCACCAAGGAAGCCAAGGTGTCATTCTTGTGTTAACTGCTGTCTGGAGAGGCGCTGGAGTAGTTAGCCACAGTGTGTTCAGGAGGTTCTCTGCCATTCCATTCTTATGAAGTGTTTACTCAGCTGTGCGTTTACTCAGTTTTAGCATGCCATCAACGGAAAGGAACCTGGTGAACAGCTCATCAACATAAAACAATGCAAAGACACAGCTGCTGCATACATTCTACGTTTCAGAACTCTGGCTGCCCAAACAGCATGGTCTCAATGTAGCCTAAAGACTGTATGTTGTCGAGGACTAACTTTGGTGCTGCAACGTCAGATCACTTGCTGAAGAAATGGATCTAGACCAGTTCATCACCATGACCATTCAACTGGACAATCTACTTCGTCTACGAAGGATCAAAGACTTTAAACCCAATCACAGTATGGAGTCTTCTGTGACATTTCATCATGAATAAAGCTTTTGTGAACCTATGCAGTTGGGGTCTACCCATCTCAAACCAGAAGAAAGAGGAAAACACATGTGCGAGTACATCAGCCTCTATTGTGGTTGGCCTGGTCATCGGAGAGCATCCTGCCCCGATCATCTTCCTCGACGATCGGTCTTCCTTGACTCTCCTTACTGGCCATCATACTGGGGTTGCCCTGGCATGAGACACACGATTTCACCATTGTGTGGTTATCCAAAGAACTCACCTTCAGCTCTCAATCCTGTCAGAACTGCCATCAAGGTTGGTTCCACCAGCAAGAGCAATTGCGCCAGGTGCGCTATTTCACCAAGCTAGACCTTTGCAGTGCCTACAATTTAGTCTGCATTCACGAAGGTGACGAATGGAAGACTGCATTTTCCACTACATCTGGACATATCAAAAATTAAAGTTGTAAGAATATTATATTTTGTGAATATCTATCTGTCAGTTTTGAGTTCACTCAACAACAACAAAATATTAAGTTAGTGAAACTTTATACTGAATGCTGAGCATTCTTAAAAAGCTGCACCCCCACCCAAAGAAAGGCCAAGCATTAGAGGAGAAACAGCCAGCATCAAGCAGCTAGCTCATTTAAGAACTTTGTTCTCTGGTAAGTAATTCTTTTCAAAATGTGTTTTTGTCAATACAAATATTGTAAATATTATAAATTTTGTCAATCAATAACAATATGAGCTTTCAACTAGGTCACATAAGGTGCAGGGAGAAAAAAAACTTGCAGCAGCAGTCTTGTTCACCTATCATAGACTTTTAGCTAGCAGACTGTCATAATTTCATTGCTCTGGGAGCTAGCGACAGGCTGTTATATTTTAACAAATATAAAAAGTATACTGAGTATTCCGTGTCATTTTAATCTGAAGTTCAATTTAATAAACTATTGGACTTTTCAAATTCCTCCTCGCAAAATCTTTTTCTTCTTCCTTTTTCTGACATGTTGAATTTGTTTTTCCCTGAGTTTGTTATGTAACTTTTCCTCCTGTTGCAAACACAACACTAGATATAGAGCATTACCTACGATAATGCAAGTGTGAATGCTATAAGCTGAATTTGGCCACTGAAGATGCTAGTGCTGATAGCTGAAAATGCTGAAACTGATAGCTGAAAGTTTACTAAAATTTTAGCTAATAGCTAAATTAGCCAAAGAAACTGGCAAACTGTAAAATATTGTTAAAACAGTTAGCATAATGCTAAGATGATATCTAAACTCCAAATTAGCAGAAATAACTGACAAAAAATCTCTAAATTAGCTAAAACAGCTAGCATAATGATAAAATGTTAGCTAAACACTAAATGACATGAAATATCTGGAAAAATATCTAAATTAGCCAAAACAGCTAGCATAATGATAAATTATTAGCTAAACTCTAAATTAACTGAAATAACTGAAAAAATGTATAATTTAGCCAAAATAACTAGCATAATGCTAAAATGTTAGCTAAACTGAGATTGCTGAAATAACTGGAAAAATATCGTAATTAACCAAAAATAGCTAGCTTGACACTAAGTTATTAGCTAAACTCTATATTAACTGAAATAACTGACAAAATGTCTAAGTTAGCCAAAACAGCTAGCATAATTATAAAATGTTAGCTAAACTCTGAATTAGCTGAAATAGCTGGAAAAAATATCTAATTTAACCAAACCAGCTAGCATAATTCTTAAATATTAGTTACATTCCGAGTTAACTGAAATAACTGTGAAAATGTCTTATTTTATCCAAAACAGCTAGCATAATGCTAAAATATTAGCTATACTGAGATTGCTGAAATAACTGGAAAATATCTAAATAAGCCAAAACAGCTAGCATGACACTAAATTATTAGTTAAACTCTATATTAACTGAAATAACTGACAAAATGTCTAAATTAGCCAAAACAGCTAGCATGATACTAAATTATTAGCTAAACTCTAAATTAACTGAAATAACTGAAAAAAGAAAATTTATAATTTAGCCAAAATAACTAGCATAATGATAAAATGTTAGCTAAACTCTGAATTAGCTGAAATAACTGGACAAATGTCCAGTTTAGCCAAAACAGCTAGCATAATGCTAAAATATTAGCTAATTACAAAATGGGTTTTAAAAAACCTTAGTAGATGTAAAATTCGCTAAATGAGCTTGCATAACGATAATATTACAGCAAACTGACAAATAGTTTAAATTTAAAAAGTTTTTAAATTTGCCCAAAAAGCTAGACCTATGCTACTATAAAGGCTTAATGGTAATTTTGTTCAAGTTCAATAAACTCATACAAAGGATTCACACAATAATAACAACAATAATAATAATAAAGAAATAAAGAAAAACAAGAACACTATAGTGTAAATGCTTTACAGCATTCACACAATTAGCATTTTGAATATTTTATCTTGACAGGAGAAAACACCAATGGCTTTGTCTGCGACAGTTAGCTCACAGGCGGGGTTATTTATCTAGTTCTGGAGTTTTTTACCTTTAGAAGAAACAATTTGCAAGTTTATAATATTTGACTTCACTCTGTTAATTAGCTTCCTAATCAGAATAACTTAAAATAATGAGTCATACATGGAACATTACTTTCAGTAGATTAATATTGAAGCACAATTTATGTATTCTCTAAGGCAGCTAATTAATCTGTGGTCATTTTTATTCAATTTCTTACTTTTAGCTAGTCAAATAACTAACCGTTTTGTCAAGAAAGATCATTCTGAAACCGTTGGAAAAATATGTTTTTACTCGTCATCCCAGCTTTAGTTTGAAATACCTTTATTATTATTGTTATTATTATAGTTTAGCATTTGCTAAAGCTGATCAAAGTTTTGGTTGTTTGTTTGTTTCTTTATTTTTGTATTTATAAATGTATAAATGTAAATATATAAATGTAATGAATGATGAATGAATATAAATGTATTAAAAAAATCAGTGATTACACAAGTGAATAAAGGTGCTGTTATAAAGATAAAGCATTTATAAGTAGATTAGTTTGTAGTTCCTGACTTTTTGGGTTCCCACGGTGACTATCTCCCTCCCCCACCAAGAGTGCGATGAAGACGAAGCCCTGCAGGTAGAGGATCGCACCCCCAGCTCAGCAGAGCAGAGCAGAGCAGAGCAGAGCAGAGACGGCTAATCCACTGGAGTCTCGGATATAACGGCGATTTTTCATGAAAACTAGGTAAGTCCTGGCAAAAAACATTCAATTCAGACACTAAATAACTTTGAGACCTATTTAGTCTGGGTTTAGGGGCTTTTCGTCGGTCGAAATAGTTCGAGAGCACATGGTGATAGCTAGCTTAGTTCTTCGTAAGCTAACGCAGCATGTGCTTATGGCGAAGCTAGCTTTCAAAGTGATTTTGGTCAGAGTGTCTACAGATCTTTAAAACATTTTAAAGGTTTTTAACTTAATTTATTAAAGTGAGTCTTTAAAGTATTAGATTGTCTTAAGTTTTGGTTCTTAATTTTGTTTTCAGACCACCTCATTCGCCACGCGGCGATTTTTTTTCTGTTCGTCCCATGTCTAAAAATGTCTTCATAAGCTTGACGCCTCACCTGCGTTTTGGAGGAGCTACCAATTAATGCCTCAGCCTGATTGCTACATGGGGCAGTGTCTGTGTATTTCTCATTTACAATGCACGGAAGACACGGGTACCGTTGAGAAATCTGTTTATTAATTAAAGGAGCTCCACAAAAACATCGGTAATGTTTGGGCTCCTAACATCATCCAGATAGTAGTTGCGTTTGAGATGACAAAGGGCCTCCCCTGGATCGTCGGCAAAACCAGGCGGCTGCAGATGGGGGCGGGGAAAGGCGCCGAAGGTGAGGCCGGACACTGAGCTGCAGCGAGAATGAACAGGACGTTGGGGTTGCCTTTAACATTCGATTGAATTTGAATATGACTCTCCCACTTAGTATGAATCACAAATCATCCGTGGTTTTGTTTATTGTTGTTTTTAAAAGTTCGCTTCTATTTCAATTGTATTCATTTATCTGGGACAGAGCACATTAAAGCTCTAAGCGGCTGTTTTTCATCTGTTTTCCAAGACAGATGTTCAAATTGTCTACCCACAAAGCTGAGAATATAAAATAAAAACACAGACATGAGACGGTCAATTGAAATATCTATTTATAAAAAAAATACATACATCACAACAATTAAAAGTAATACAAAACACATAATAGCATAGATCGTACTAAGTGAGAGAGGCTTATTAAAATGAAACCCAATGTTAAGGACAACCCTAAACTTCCTGTTCTCGTTCATTCTCGCTGCAGCTCAGTGTTCGCCTTAATCTCAGGTGCTGTTCCCTCTCCCCCCGACTGCAGCCGCCTGGTTTCGCTGACAATCCAGGGGAGGGCTCTGGGTTGATTTCAAACACCGCTTTTTATGGCTGAGCTGGCTTAGGTAGGCACCTTGCTCCCACCCCTTTTTTGCAATACTTTTTGTGATGGTGCACATGTGACGTCGGTTCTAAAAACGAACCAGCATGCCCCGCAATCCAGGCGATCTGCGCAGCATTCACCTGGGTGATCTCAAACATGTCTGTTCTCCCGGTCATATGAGCCTCCTCCTGCTATGAGAGCTTGATTTTAATGGTGGCCGCGTGAGCCACTGTTCGCTAAGCTGTGGTTAAGCCAGCCGCGCTTTTAAAATGGTTTGCGTTCAAATTCCATGGTTTAGGGCAGACCATAAACCCAGATGACAGTCCTATCTGTTTACACATTAAAATTTATGATCTGGTCTGAATACCACTAAAACTTAAATATACAAAAGAGAAAACTATCCCCTAACAGAACTATGTGCACTTTAATTGTTTATTTGTACTGTTTATCAGTTTGATTTCATAGTGAGAGCAGTTAAAGTTGTCAACTCTGAGATTAAATGAAGTGACTTTGGCACATAATTCCAGGGGAAATGACAGACTCACAAAGATATGTGTACTTTGCCACCATATCTTTTTATTTATTACATTTTAAACACATTTTACTGCACAAACAAAATTTTGAGCTGCGCCATGCCGGTCAAATTTGGCTACTGACGTCCTGTCGCGCTGCGCTCATTGCTCAAATTGCACTGCAGGACTTCTGCGCCTGTACCATTGACTTAACATGAAACTGGCAGCTCCTGACCTGTAAATTGCATTGGGCTGAATGCAGCTGTAGATGCTGAAATGTGCGGAAATTTAGAAGAAGTTGTAATAATAACAATCAATCTGGTCTTTGTACACTAATCTGATGGTGTTGCAGTGGGATAGAAATATTCACATCAGTGTTTTTTTATTTTGTAATATTTGAGAAGCGCTACATTCTGCTTTGTCAACATGACATGTTCTTACATTTAGTGTGTGTTTGTATTTTTGCTAAACTACACATAATGTTCATTTTCTTTGTTCATATGGTTTATATATTTTAAATCTTAAAAAGGTCCTGAAGTCTTGCATTTAACTTTTATAAATCTGTAACCATGTTGGCCGCATTTGTTTTTAAATTTGAATATACTCACCATATTGATTTATTATTTAATGCAAACGTTGATAACTACTCAGTTTTTTGTTTTGTTTTTTTAGCTTGTAAAACCAGTATCAGCTCAGTTTTTGTGGTCTAGGTTTTTAGAGCTACACATGTAATAGTAGAAAACAGTGGTGCTCTGTTGAACTGTGATCAAGTGCATTTAAAATGTATGTCTGGTTCTGACATCTAGTAATATTCTGTACCTGTCTTTTGTTCAAAGCTCAAGTACTGCTTGTGTTTCCATACTTGCTTCTTCCTGGTCTGTTCATCGTGCAGTAGTCAACCATTGAGCACATTTATTAATGAGCATGTATCTAAAAGATTTAAATCAAAAACTCAGGGAAGTCCAAAGCTCAAGTTCAACTTGGAAACCTCATCTTCACAGACTGTCATCACTAATATTCTGGTGTATAATAAACTTTGTTTATATAAATAGTTTATTAGTGGGGACACTTAACTGAGTCTATCTTTTATCTAAGTGTTTTCTGTTTGATTGACAGCAGAACCTTAAGGTTTAAAAGGCGTTTGACGATGCTCAGGGAGCATCACAATAAATGCCGTGCGAAGTACACAGCGGACCTAAAGACCACACAGTCATCTGTGCAGGTAAAGTGTTTTTACCACAGTTGTCAGGATGCCATTTATTGGAGATCAAAAAACACCGATATAGATTTCTCCTTTATAGAATGATATGCTTTTAAAAGGCATATATTAGGGCTGTCACTAATGATTATTTCAAAAGTCGATTTGTCACCATTTATTTTTTTCTACTAGTCAACAATTATTGTTGACGTAATATGATGTGCAATTTTTTTCCCCAACACGTGATAGTGCGGGTACTATCACGTTATGGAAGTTCATGTCATGTATGGGACCACTGGTGCTCAGCATATGCTGCATTCACAGAAATTGAAAATGTACATGTATAGTTCATGAATTTTAATTTCACTTTCATGAAATACAAAAAGCCAAAGGTCCAAGTTCAGCGATATACTAGAACAAAAAAGCCTTAATTTGATCACAAGTTAGTGTTCCTGATCCCTGCACTAAATCATTGTCTGAACGTCCCATTGAAGTAGTAAGCAGAAATATTTTTATGAACATGATTTTACTTTATTTCAATTGGTAAGCAATAAAATATTCTACAGTAATTTTTCCTTCATTAGTTTGTAAGGGTGACTCGGGTAGCAGTCAGGGTGCAGCTCCACAATCATGTCTCTAAATCTTCAACCATTGACAGAGGTCTAATTTCTTTGAAAAACACATTTAGGATCTTCTGTATTTGTGTTGCAGCCTCTAAAAGAACTATTTGGTCCAGTTTCTTACTGTCAAAAGAGATCCACAAAATCTCACTGCACTGTTGATTAAAAATATATATTTTTTAGACCATTTATTTATAACACGTAACTTTTAAATGGTCATGATAATTACACAAACAGTGTTATATATTTCAGAAGGCTTTATAATAATTTTGATTTATTTTAGTCTAACAGAAGCACCTACAAGTTCCTTTCAACATAAAATTCAGTGTCAAAAAAGAACCGCCCAAAGCAGTAAATTTACTCGCACTTATGATGCAATTGTCTTTGCTTCTGAACAGAAACTTAAGGTACTGCTGTTCAGCAGAAGATACAAACGTGCTTTAAACTTCATCCAATAATAAACAGTTCAGACAATAGATTTTACTCATTCATCTGACGTGTGCATTTTAGAGGATTGATAAAACACATAAGGCCTCTTAATTTAGTGTCATGTCAGGAGTGTTTAAAAACACATTTATTTTACTATTCTAAGATCATCTGATTAAGAAAAAATCAAATTAAATAATTTAAAAAAATATAACCAAGAAACCCATTATTGATCCACAGTAAGAAAAAAAATCAGGCTTCTCTGAAGCTCCATGCAAAAGCTTCTGGTGAAACATTTGAACAAAAGAACAATTTTACAATCAGAACACGTCAGACTTTATGCACATGCAGAGAGACTGAGCACCCCTCCCCCCTGTTCTTTCCTCCTCACCCCCACCCCTGCAGCACTCATTGCACGGCTCGTTCTTCTCCTCTTTTCATCCTTCATGGAGGTACTTTTGAATCAGGTGTTAAACTCAGGTGTTATTTGTGTCTGAAGTTAGAAGGATGAGCTTGTTTAAAGCAATTATGTGAATGTATAAAGCTCAGGGAAAAAAGAACGTTCCTGTTGTGCTTTGCGATCCAATAAAAAAGAGAGAGAACGACCCATCGGTTATACCAAATTAGCGTGTCAACGATGTTTTATGGTCGATTAATCAAATAATCATTGACAACCCTTATATATATATATCCAAATTTTCGTTTTGAATAATGTCAAATCTATTAGATGTAAATGCATTGCTGGCTACATTTCTGTTAAACTGATGTTGTAAAGAATCATTTGTTTCCCTCCATAGCCCTCTGAATCCACTGAAGGATGTCACTCTTCAGTTGGATCTTTAGACATTCCGAAGAGTGAAAATGCTGTTGACAACAGCAGGGTAAGTGTCAAACTAAAACTGTATTTTTTGCATTGTGTTGTTGAATCTGTTACCAAGTCCCTATCAGCCAGAAACAATTTGCTGTCAGAGCCATACATTTTAAAAGGATAAATTACTTGGATGTAAAATAAAATGTGGTTAAAAGTATAAAAGATGTCATAAATCAATTTTAATAGGTAAAAATATGCAGGCCTAAATTATTTTAAAAAATTAATCTGAAATATGATTAAAATGGCATTGAACAAGTTATACATGAACTTATTTTAAAAATTAGAAATAATTTTTGCAGGAACGGTAATCAGACACCAACACCACTGCCTGTGTCCAAAGAGAAGAGTCAGATGAAGATGAGCCCAAGGTTCCTCCACTAACGGGAACAGACAGTGTATTTGTAAGTGGTTATCATGTAATCTATCAGATATCAAGCTTTGCTTTAGACTGTACTATAACTTTAATAATATGTTATGTAAAAAGTGGTGTATCAGGATCTAAAATAAAAACGACTCATTTCTTTTCTCCAGCTCACTAAAGACTTCTTTATCAAGCGTGACAAGGTTCAAGATCTGTCGGACAACCCCTCAAGCTGCATCGAAATGACAGATGATGACACTGGTGATGATTATGTCCCACCTAAGATGCAACAAAGTAGTTCTGATGAATCTGAAATTCCAACTAAAAAGAAGAAGCCAGTGAAAGCTCAAAAGTCATCCAAAAAGATAAAGCAAAGCCACACTCCCTCTGTCGTTAACTGTTCAGAAGATGAGGAGCCACCCTTGACCTCAGAAAAGATTTCTGTATTGAAATTAAAAAAAAAAGGAGATGGTGGCAGAGTCTACAATAAACGACATTACTGTCTTTATTGTCCTGTTAGTTGCCATAAAATGGCGAGACATTTAGTCAGAAAGCACAGCTCTGAGTTTGATGTGGCAAAAGCCATCAGTTTTCCTCTCAAATCCAAGCAAAGGAAATTGCAGTTGGACCTTATAAGAAACAAGGGGAACCGGGCTCATAACAATGAAGTTCTCAAATCAGGGACAGGATTAATGATTCCAAGTCAGCAGTCGTCCAACCCTGGAAAACCAAGTGACTACATGCACTGCATAAACTGTGAGGCTTTACTAAAAAGAAAGTCTTTATGGAGGCATATGTCACGGTGTAGACTGGCACAGAAATGCAGTGGACAGAAGCCTGGGAGAAGCCGAATTCAGTCTATATGTGCATTTGCTCAACCTGCTCCAGAGGGTGTGAGCATTAAAGTTTGGGAGTTAATTAATGCAATGCACCAGGATGAAGTCTCGCAAGTAATAAAGGGGGAAAGAACCATTGTAAAACTGGGAGAACTGTTATTTTCTAAGCATGGACACGACAAAACGAAACACGAATACATACGGCAAAAAATGCGAGAAATTGGAAGACTGGTTCATTTTTCTCGAAAAGCGGGAAAACTCTGCAGACTAGAGGATTTTTTCAAGCCGTCAAACTTCAACGTGGTCGTGGAGATGGTGAAAAAAGTGTCAGGCTTCAATGAAGACACAAATACTTACAAAACTCCGTCTCTGGCTCTGAAGCTGGGCCACAGCTTGAAGAAGATTTCTGACATTCTTGAATGTGAGACACAAATGTCAGAGTCTCTTGATGAGGAATTTTTGGAGAACATCAAAAGGACTCGTAGTTTGTTTGAGAAAAAATGGGATGTGTGCATTTCATCTCGTGCTCTTCAGACTTTAAGTGAAGGCAAATGGAACACTCCTCATCTACTTCCATTTACAGATGATGCAAAGAAAATGCACATCTACATCAACGAATGCAGGAAAACATCCCAAAACAACATTAAGGCTGAACCAACTAAAAAGAACTGGACAAGACTAGCTAACATCACTCTATGCGAAGTTATTCTCTTTAACCGCAGACGAGAAGGAGAAGTGTCAAAAATGCCTCTCAGTGCATTTACTCTAAGAGACACCTCAGGTGTTCCATCTGATCTGGCGACCGGTCTGTCAGAGTTGGAGCAAAAACTTTGTAAACATTTTCAACGCATTGAAATCAGAGGTAAAAGAAACAGCAAGGTTCCAATCCTACTTACACCTAAAATGCTGATGTCAATGGAAACCTTGGTTTCTCTCCGTCGCACATGTGGGGTGTCAGAAGAGAATCCCTTTTTTTTTGCAAGACCTGAGGCAGATACGCATCTGAGAGGGTCGGATGCGATAAGAGATGTTTCTCGGGCGTGCGGAGCAGAGCACTCTGAAACTTTGTCATCGACAAAACTGAGGAAGCAAGTGGCCACACTATCGACAGTTTTGAACTTAAAGGATAATGAGATGGACACACTGGCAGACTTTCTAGGACATGACATACGAGTACACAGACAATACTACAGATTACCGGAAGGAACAATGCAGTTGGCCAAAGTAAGCAAAGTTTTACTTGCCATGGAACAAGGCAGACTCTCACAGTACAAGGGGATGAACATGGATCAAATTCAAATCAGTCCGAATGGTAAAGAACAAAAACTCAAAGATAGAATATCATCATCAACGGTATGTTCAGTGGTTTTGTGTTTCTATTTTTCAGAGAAAGTGTCAGAATGTGCAGTCAGTGACATTTCAGAGACGGAGGGGGATTCAGCTTGGTGTTCAGCTGGAGGTGTGTAAACCTAATATGTTTTTTTCTCAAGTTTTTTTTCTCTCCAAAATTAAAAAATTAATGTTCTATTTCAATAGGATCCTCAAGATCCAAGAGTGGCCCGCCATCAGCTGATGAGGACTCTGATTTAAACGGCTCTTTGAACGCAGGTATCTTACAGATAAATTACAGGCTTTTTATTTCTATAAAAAGAGAGGCTCTTGATCAGCGGTGCTTATACTTTTTTGGCATGCAAACTACTTTTGAGATAACAAGCTCCAAAACAATGTACATATAAATTATGCACCAAAGTCACTTTATTTAAAGCTGACAACTTGTACAGTGTTTTCAGTCTGAAATTCTATTATGTACTAATAATTGAAAATTTCACAGTAAAAGTAAACAAATCTGTGAGGTGAAAGTATGGGACGCGTAGAACAAGGATATAGTAGACTAGACCTGGAATTATGAAAAGTCACATTATTCAACTTTAAAGTGGATAATTTATGATTATCTTATGATTAACTGTCAGCTCTATCTGAACAAAATGGAAGAGTTTGGGGACAACAGCAATTCAACCACCCAGTGGTAGACCATGCTAACTACTAGAGAGCGGTCATTGGATGCTGAAATGCATAGTGTAAAGAGGTCACAGGCTTTCTGTAGTCAGTTGCTACAGAGCTCTAAACTTCAAGTGACCTTCAGATTAGCCCCAAGTCCAAGTACACAGAGAGCTTCATTGAATGGGTTTCCATGGCTGAGCAGCTGCATTCAAGCCACACATCGCCAAGTGCAATGCAAAGCGTGGGATGCAGTGGTGTAAAGCACGCCGCCACTGGACTGTAGAGGAGTGGAGACTCCTTTTCTGGAGTTACAAATCATGCTTTTCCATCCAGCAATCTGATTGACGACTCTGGGTTTGAAAGTTGTTTCCATGCTCCCTACCTTTGGGAACAGTTTGGAGCAACCTCTTCCTCTTCCAACATGACTGTGCACAAAGCAATGTTTATAAAAACATGGATGACAGTCTGGTGTGGATGAACTTGACTGACCTGCACAGACTCATGACCTGAACCCCATAGAACACCTTTAGGATTAATTAGAGTGGAGACTGAGAGCCAGCACTTCTCCACTAACATCAGTGTGTGACATCACCAATGTGCTTTAGGAAGAAAGGTCAACCATTACTACAAACACACTCCTTAACCTTATGGACAGCCCTCCATAAAAGTTGAAGCTGTAATAGCTGCAAAAGGTGGACCCACATCATATTGAACTCTATGGGTTAGGACTGGGATGAAACTTCATTTCAATTGTGGGTTAAGGCAGTTGAGGCGATACTTTTGATACTATAGTGTAAGTTTATGTACTAATAATTCAAAATTACACTGTAAGATTAAAACATTTTTTTTGAGGAGATACTTTTGTCATGTGTTTTAATATTATTGTCGTAATAATTCATAATTTAAACAGATAAGATGTTGTATTATGAAAAGAGAAAGCAGTGACAATTACATTTCATGCTCTGCTGTAAATCGTTTAATAGGGGGGAGCAGAACATTTCTAAAGCACAGCTTGCTTAACCGTGTTTGGGTTAACTGCGGCTCCTGGGTCATTGGCAGGGCTTAAAAAGCATGGGCTTCTAGAGGACACCACTGCCTGAGTAGGGTTGGATCCCTTGAGCGGGAACCACAGACTCAGCAGCAGGTAACATTGCGGGGTGTCTGGGTCAGAAAAGGCATCTCGGTCTTCCAATCAAGAAGTGACGCAGGCTGGCCTGGGCCTCAGTAAAATGCTCCCATGGGTTGGAGTGGTCCTCCACCAGGTTACACTCGTGCAGCCGAGCTGGCAGAGGCTTTGCGCTGGCAGACAAAATGTGAGCTCAGTGTAGTTAAAAATGCATGTGCAGAGAAGTTTGTGTCAGAGGATGTTCGATTGGCCATTCTACAAGTGTTGTACTGTAAGGATGATTATTTTGCTGACTGATTAAAAAAATGTTGAGTTTTTTTAATGGCCTGTGATCTGCACTCATGTCCAGGTGATTATGATCGATGTAATGAGCAAACTGTTTTAGATTGTTAAACAGTTCTTTTATTATGTTTTTTACAGCGTCTTCAACACCTCCAACCAAACATCAAACTGAGTCGAAAAGTGAAGGCAGTGAATCAGGTATTACACACACACAGTACCCTAAATAATATCACAGATTGTAATGTAAATAACTTTCTAAAGTAAATGGTTTGTTGCCCAATTTAAAAAGCCTAATCTAATAGAATTTAAAGTCCTACCAAGACCCCCCCATATCTTGATTTAATCTTCTTATCCAAGCGTTTCCAGTTGTGTTTTAATCATGATCATGGCATTTTTTTTTTATTAAAAATCACTAAATCTGTTTTGTTTTAAAGAAACAGATCTTGGACAGATCAGTCACTCGTCAGTAAACATATTCTGCCACAAATTTTGAGCTAGATGCAGCTCAGACAAAGAAAACAGTCGCTGTTAAAAAGACCACTCAGATGAAAATAATCTTTTTTGTGTTTTAACATGTTCTTGTAACATTTTTCTCAGAGAAGAGAACATACAATGCATCCGGTAAGTATTCACCGTTTACAGTTCAGTTTGTGGCATTTTATTGTGTCACAGCCTTATTTCAAATTGAAGTAGATCAGTTTTCTCCCTTTAAAAATCTTTGGGAAAAAAAACCCATAGTGACGATGTTGAAAAAGTTCTTTTGAAATTGTTGCAAATGTATTAAAAGTAAAAAAAACTGAAAAATGACATGTACAAAAGTATTGACAGCCTTTGCTATGAAGCTCCAAAGTGAGTTGAGGTTTATTCTGTTTCTGTGATGAGTCTTGATGTTTCAGCTGCTTCATTGAAGCCAACCTGTGGTCAATCCAGTGGATTGGACATGATTTGTCTACATGAGATCCAGGGTTGGCAGTGCATGTCAAAGCACAAACCAAGTATGAAAGAAAAGGAATTGTCTGTAGATCTCAGAGACAGGATTGTCTTGAGGCACAAGGCTGGGGAAGGATCCAGAAACATTTCTGCTGCCTTGAAGTTTCCAATGAGCACAGTGACCTTCACCATCCTTCAAGTGGAAGAAGTTTGGAACCACCAGGACTCTTCCTAGATCTGACCGGCCATCCAAGCTGAGTGATCGGGGGAGAAGGGCCCTGGTCAGGGAGATGACCAATAACCCAATGGTCACTCGTTCCTCTGAAGAAAGAGGAGAAACTTCCAGAAGGACAACCATCTCCAGCACTACACCAATCAGGTCTGTATGTTAGAGTGGCCAGACGGAAACCCCTTCTTACTACAAAGCACATGGAAGCCCGTCTGGAGTTTGTTAAAAGGCACCTGAATGACTCTCAGACCACGAGAAACAAAATTCTGTGGTCTGACCAGACCAAAATAAAACTTTTTGGAGTGAATGGCAGGAGTTATGCTTGGAGAAAACCAAGCACCGCTCATCACTAGGCCAATACCATAGCTACAGTGAAGCATGGTGGTGGCAGCATCATGCTGTGGGGATGTTTTTGGGCAGCAGGAAGGAAGACTGGTCAGGACTGAGGTAAGGCTGACTGCATCAATGTACAGATACGTCCTGATGAAAATCTGCTCCAAAGCGCTCCTGACCTCAGACTGGAGCAATGGTTCATCTTTCAGCAGGACAATGATCTAAAGCACACCGCCCAGATATGAAAGGAGTGGCTTCAGAACGACTCTGTTAATGTCCTTGAGTGGTTCAGCCAGAGCCCAGACCTGAATCCAATTGAACATCTATGGAGAGATGTGAAAATGGCCGTGCACCCACGCTTCCATCCAACCTGATGCAGCTTGAGCGCTACTGCAAAGAGGAACGAACCAAACTGTCCACAGAAAGGTGTTCCAAGCTTGTGGCATCAAATTCAAAACATCTTGAAGCTGTAAATGCTGTCAAAGGTTCATCAACTAAGTATTGAGCAAAGGTTGTGAATACTTTTGTACATGTCATTTTTCAGGATTTTTTCTTTTAATAATTTTACAACAATTTTAAAATAACTTTTTCAACATTATCATTATGAGGTGTTTTCCAAATAGTTCTTCAGAAGAAAACTGATTTAATCAATTTAGAAATAAGACTGTGACATCATAAACTGTGGAAGAAGTGAGGTGCTGTGAAAACTTTCCGGATGCTGCGTATGTAAACGAATTTACATTTAAAACTGTTATTTCTGAGTATTGTATGCTGGGCATTTCTTAATTCAAATCAGGAACGGATGTAAATCAGAGGCTGGAAATGGCTCTGATTAATGATGCAGCTAATGAAATGGCGTGTCAAAGTCCCTCTCCTCCTCCCAAACGCCCTGGCCCGCTCATGCTTAAGTGTGCGTGACCTGCTGAGTGTTTAACATTCGTAATGTAGCAAATTGCTATTCTTGCTTCAGACTGTACGACTGGATTGATCCAATATTGCTGGTCATTATTTTTGCGCCGTTAATGTTATCTTGAGGCTATACGCTTGCACGTGAGAGCATAAAGAGAGCTTTCAGCAAGGGGAGAAGGGCAGGTTGCTCTGCGTGAACAGTTCCACCCACAAACCAGAATTGTGTTTCTAATGAGCTGCGGCAGCTTTGCAGAAAATGTATTTTAAAAACGACAAAGGCTTTTAGATTTTGGCAAAAAACTTCATAATAATAATTAAAAGATCACTGGGAACAATTTTACAATAGGAAAAATATAATTTGAGTGGGTCTTTGATTCAGAGAGGACAAAAAGTGTATGATTGTTGATTAAAAAAAAAATATTTTGTTACAATAATCAGGACTCAGAAGACTGAAGAACAAACATCACAGTAAGACGTCTGAGAAGCGACCCTTACAAACAGGTATGCCTCCAACTAACTACATCAGCAACGTATAAAGAGGCTATGAAACTTTTGTTTTTACTTTCAACATTTTTAATGCGCTTTTTCTTGGCATGAACTTCTGCCTCTGCATCTTGCCAAAAGCTTTTGCACATTCTTTCACGTGTGGGGAATGTCAGCGTTGCTTTTTGTGGCATATTACTACTTAAGTAAAAACAATGGTATTTGATTAACTCTGTTACAGGTAGTCAGACTTTTTGCTGAAGTTTGATACTACCCTTACCAAAAAAAAGTATACTTCAAGTATGTGTTTGAAAATATACTTAAGTATAGAAAAGTGTATACCAAGTACACTTTGAAAGTATACTGACAGTATACTAACAAGTACACGAGTAACAAGTATACCTAGTAGTATACTTTCAATGACCTTCCTCAGATATTCTTACATCGTTGATAAAAGCCTATTTAGTTTTCAGACTTATACAGAAAAACATTTATTCACAGTATCTTAGTTTTTGCAAGTAAGAAAGTGTCATTACTTTGAATCGGGTCTGATCATGTCTTTTGTATTCATGACCTAAGATATTTTTTCTCTCTTTTTCCTAAGGTGCTTCAAAAAGATGGACCTGGTCATCAACGGAGTGCCAAGCAGTGGAGAAAACTTTAAAAACCTACATTGAAGGTGGGAGGGCCCCAGGAAAGGATGAATGTCTTGCCTGCATAAAGGCTTCACCGAAGGAGCTGGAAGGCCAAACATGGCAGGCAGTCAAGTTTTTTGTTAAGAACAAAATCACAACGCTAAGGCGTGAGAGTTCAAAAAGGCTTTAGAAGTTGTTTTTTTTTTTTTTTACTTTAGAAGTTAATTAACATTATTATTTAATTTTAGTTGAACTACATTTTGTTTTTTTTTTGGTTTTCCCGACAAGTCAAAGGTGACTTTTCTGAAGCATTTGATTTAATTGAAGAAAAAGATTTTGCGAGGTCAGAGGTGACTTCTTCTAAAGCACTGGATTTGATTTAAAATTTGTCGTTTGGTCTAATGTGACTTTATGAAGTACTTGATTTAATTTAAAAACATTTTTTACCAAAGGTGATATATATTTTTTTTCCTTAGAAGCACTTGATTTAATTTTGAAAAAAGAATTTGCGAGGTCAATGGTGACTTTTTCTGGAGCACTTGATTTAATTTAAACATTTTTGGCAGGTCAAAGGTGACTTTTCAGTAGCACTTGATTTAATTTTTAAAAATTGTTACGAAAGGTGATATTTTTATTTTTTCAGAAGCACTTGATTTAATTTAGAAAAAGATTTTGCGAGGTCAGAGGTGACTTTTTCTTGAGAACTTGATTTAATTTAAACATTATTGCCAGGTCAAAGGTGACTTTTTCTTGAGCACTTGATTTAATTTTTAAATTTTTTTTACCAAAGGTGAATTTTTTTTTCTTTAATCAGAAGCACTTGATTTAATTTAGAAAAAGATTTTGCGAGGTCAGAGGTGACTTCTTCTGAAGCACTGGTTTTAATTTAAAATTTCTCGTTTGGTCTAATGTGACTTTATGAAGTACTTGATTTAATTTAAAACCATTTTTTACCAAAGGTGATTTTTTTTTTTTCTCAGAAGCACTTGATTTAATTTTGAAAAAAGAATTTGCGAGGTCAATGGTGACTTTTTCTGGAGCACTTAATGTAATTTAAACATTTTTGGCAGGTCAAAGGTGACTTTTTCAGTAGCACTTGATTTAATTTTAAAAAATTGTTACGAAAGGTGATATTTTTATTTTTTCAGAATCACTTGATTTAATTTAGAAAAAGATTTTGTGAGGTCAGAGGTGACTTCTTCTGAAGCACTGGTTTTAATTTAAAATTTCTCGTTTGGTCTGATGTGACTTTATGAAGTACTTGATTTAATTAATTAATTTATTTATTTTTACCAAAGGTGATTTTTTTTCTTTTTTTTTTTAATCAGAAACACTTGCTTTAATTAAAAAAAAAAAAAAAGATTTTGCGAGGTCAACTGTGACTTTTTCTTGAGAACTTGATTTAATTTTTAAAAAATTGTTACCAAAGGTGAATTTTTTTTTTTTAAATCAGAACCACTTGATTTAATTTAGAAAAAGATTTTGCGAGGTCAGAGGTGACTTCTTCTGAAGCACTGGTTTTGATTTAAAATTTGTCGTTTGATCTAATGTGACTTTATGAAGTACTTGATTTTATTTAAAAACATTTTTTAACAAAGGTGATCAGATCTTTCTGCTCCACCACCTCCTAAATCCCCTGCTTTGGTGTGTCCAGCCAGATAGAAGCAGTAATGGGTAAATGAGCAGCATTTGTAAAAGAAAAAAAAATGTTTGTTTTCACCACTTTCTGCTTGTATTTGGCTGTACACAACTAGCCCAGGTGAACAGCAGGAAGTAGAAGGAAACCCGGAAAACCAGCAGGTCAACCCTCCAAGACTGGAGGACAACAGTACTGCACTAATCATATGACTGCATCTTTAACAGGTCAATGGTAAAATGTTTCTGTTGAACAGCACTTTATTTTATTTCATTTTTGATGCAAAACATAAATTTCCCATGTCTCCTAATTGCTGTTCACAGTTTGCTTCTTTACAAACATTTAGTGACAAAGAAAGATGCTGTTTGGCAAATAACTTTATTGCTGAGGAAGCTATAAATGAGCACTACACTTTCATTGCTTTAGTTACTGAGCTGTTAAAAAGTTAGTGTAACAAATGTATAGACGGTCCCCATGAGAAACCAAAATTCAGGCTTATTTTTTATGTAAGTGTTATCAGTATTTGAAGTGATCACACTCCTTTAAATTTTTGTTTATTATTTTAGCAGTTAAAACCATGTCAGGAAACCTTGTAGAAAAGGTGGATCCCATCAGGACTCTTGTAGTCAGGTGTCCCCACCAGGTCAGAAATACAAACAGGTGTGCATGTGTGTGTGTGTGTGTGTGTATGTGTGTGTGTGTATGTGTGTGTGTGTGTGTGTATGTATGTGTGTGTGTGTGTATGTATGTGTGTGTGTATGTAGCTGTGTGTATGCGTGTGTATGTGTGTGTGTGTGTGTGTGTGTATGTGTGTGTGTGTGTGTAATTTATGAGGGTTCTTTCTTTAGAAAACCAAACATTTTCACTCCATCATGAGAAACATTTCAGTACATAATACATCAGTAAACCATAACATGTGTAATTAGTTGTGATGTGAGAAGTTTTGGTGACTGAAGCTTTAGGATCTTCAGAGCTAATGAACATTTTTGATCAGATGTGATTCAAATATACAGTAAAACAATGAAATTTTTCCAACATTGTTGTTGTAGCAAGAATTTGATCATTAATTTTCATTACTACTTAATGTATATTAATGTAAGCATTCATTAGCTTTGGTTGTTTTTGAGAGATCATGGATTTTTTTATTTAACTTTACCCAGAGACAGCACTTTGCAGCCGTCTCACTGCCGACTCTTTCAGCAGCACGGAGAACGCCGTTTCCATTAAACAAAAACAAAAACCTGATCTTTTTTCTGTTGAAAGATGGATCATTGTTTGTGTTAAGACAAATCCATAGAGACGGATACTTTCAGTTTTAAATGTTTATTAAAATAGCTTTTGAGCCCCCAAATCTGAGTCTGGGAATATCTTGCTAACTATACCAAGCTGTTCTGGTGCTCTAACTAGTGCCATATCCGGCTGCGCTTTCAAAGCAGTATATTTTTTTTTTTAAGTAAAATGTCGGCAGTTAAACCTTGTTATCCAGTCATGATATGCAGTCTTCTATAATAGTTTTGATCTGTAATAATAAGCTTTAAACATACAGCACTGATCAAAACAATAAAAACGGTAAATAACGTTAACTGTGTTTTTCTACCTTCCTTGAAGACCAAAGGACTTTGCAGTCCCGTTCACCCATCCACACACATTCACACACACTCACACACACATTCACACACCCATTCACACACACACATTCACACACACACATTCACACACACATTCACACATTGATGGTGGTGCCAGTGTCTTGCTCAAGGACACTTTGACAAAAAGCGGGAACCAAATCTGCAATCTTCCAATCAAAGGTTGAACGCCCTACCGCTGCACCACAGCCGCACCATAATAAGATATTTCTGATCCCTGATCGAGATAAAACATCTGATATTGATGGCACTGATGACATGATGGGGCCTGGATTCCTGTCTAACCTCATCTGTCAGTCGGTCCATCAGCACAGCAAACCAGAAAGAGCTTAAAGCTGATCCTTGATGCAGTCCCACCTCCTAACCCTCACCCTAACCTACAGCACATCTCAACACGGTTTTTCTCTTCATCTTCCTCACACCACCAACCTCTGCTGTCTGGCTACACTGTCCAGCAGAAACGATGCGGTCACTAACTGCTTTTAGTTCGGGAGATGAAATTTGTAAAGTGAATGAACTGAACGATGAAGTCTGAACAGGTCAGGAGTGTGTGAATGATTCCTTAGGTCATTCTCAGGATCGCCTTGTCTTTGGTTTTATGACGGATGCCCTCCCTGACACAACCATCTGCATTTAACTGGCCTATGGAAACAAAAGAACTTGACTGATGAATACTTTTCTGAATTTATCTACATCGTTGGAACTATCGAGAGTGTGAATCTTTATTCTTTATGGCAGGGGTCCCCACATGGCAGACCGCGGTCCGGGTTCGGACCCTGACAACCTTTTATCCGGAACATCAAGCATTTTTAATAAAAACTATGATACTAAATTCATGTTTACTCACAGCAATTTTTGAATAGGCGCGTGTAAAGAGAGCTGTGTGTAAACAGGGGTCCTTCAACAAGCAAAATTTAAAATTTGTCAATTTCAACATTGTAATTAAATAAAAGAACAGAAAAGTGAATTATTGTCTGAAGTTTATTGCATGTTCGGACCCTGGTCTATCAGTTGTTGGACCTCTTGCCAACTTAGTTGGGGACCCCTGCTTTAAGGTAAACAAAGACAAACAAAGGAATTTCTAAAACGTGTCAGCATGTCTGCCTCGAATGACACAGGACCTTGTGGTGGATTGGTGCTGCCACTGCAGCAGAGTCTGGCTGAGGAAGACGAAGATCTATTTGTTGACTTTAATGTTGGATCTAGATCTGCAGAGAAAGTGTAGAAAAGATGAAGAGGATTAAAGAGGCAGTTCTTCACTTTTGGATGGTGGGACTTGGCTCATGGGATGAACAGCCAGAGATGTTGAGAATGTTGAATGAACGGTTACTGCTGCTCGTCTGTTTTCTCTGCAGGAACAGCAGCGGGCTGCAGGACTGAAAGGGTTAGTTGGGAATGAAAGGCCTCATTGATGCAGACTCTGTTTGCCAGAATTAGTCTAAATGAGATCAAAAAGTGAGCTGGGGGAGAGCCGCTGTGGCCTCCTGTGCTGACGTGAGTGTTGGATAACAGCAGACTGGCAAAATAAGATACACGGCTCCTTATTAAACCTTTCTAAACACAAACTCGTCTTTGTAATTGCGACTTGTTCAAGTTTTGCAGGAAGAGCTGCTGATGGACTGAGAGGACCGTCTACTCCCACAGAGATCCAGGAAACATTCCGATTTACCTTGAAGAAAGAGTCTAGCTCCATCCTCCTCATTATGACGAAAGAATCTTATCTGAGAGCTGCTGCTGCTGCTGCTGCTGGAGACGTCTGCACATTTGTGCTTCTCAATATGTAAACTCACTAATTCTTCTGTGGAAAATTTTGAAACGTTTCACATTCAGAGGTCTAAGTCAGAAATCTGTGAAAATATAAATGACGTTTTGTGACATTCGTTTTTTTTAAATTCATTTTTATCAAACTGCCCTGAATTTTTCTGGGTTTGTATTATTAGATTCTATTAATCTCAGAGTACTGTATTTGTTTGTGTGTTTTTTTTTTTGTTGCATCTCCAGGAAATTAAGGTTTACTAAACTGAATTTTCCCAAATGAAAGGAATTCAGTTGATTGAATGATTATTGTAGAAACAATGGTAGAACGGTTTTTACATCCTACATAATCAAATGAACCTGTTGATGCATAAACTGTCAGCAGCATGATGTTTAAAGAGTGTTTGTTGTGCATGTACTGCCATGTAAAAACTGAGATGAATAAAGTGACATTAATCAAACGATTAATTCTGATGGAAAAAGCTGTACTTGGGGTGAAGCACATAAAACATGCAGAACTTTGAATCCCCTCTAAAGACCTTCAAACTAAAACATCTTTGGAGTTCGAGCCGCCCATACATGGAGTTGCTCTTTTCCTTCCCGCCTCTCCTCCTGTGTGTACTGACCTGAAAAGAAGCTTCTTTGAAGATAGGAAACTTTAACCACCAGGAGTTAACAATCAATAATTAAATCCAGCTGATTAATAAACTATTCCAAGTCAAGGAATGCATTTAAATGAACCAGCAACTCTGGTTCTTGTCATTAAGCACATGGATGGTTCAGAGGAGTCCTATAATCTCTCAAAAACTTCAGGTGATCCAGATTTTGTATTTGTGACCATGACATGATTTGCTCTCTAGGCTTTACACTTCCTGTACTCTTTAAAATTGAAACTTCTTAACCATAACTAGATAAAAATCTGTCTGATGTTAGTAGAGCTTTTACTGTGAAAGATGCAGCAGCAATGATGGATTCTAAAAGGTTCAAAAGACGAACTCAAACAGAAGAACAATTCTGACAAAGTGTTTCAGGAACTACATTTTAAAATGTACATTTTCACAATCAAAACAACAACAACAACAAAAAACTTAAAAAACTAGTTTCTTCCTGTGATGCAACTTTGAATGGAAGCCATATAAAATGAAGTGTGTTTTAAACATGAAAATCTGTCTTTTCTGTGTTTGGTTCAGAAACTCCAGCTTGTCTCTGGAGTCCAGGCAGCTTTCCAACCCAACATTTGGAGTCTCCAAATGGACCTCGGTCACCAAATGTTCTCCAGGATCAGGAAAAAGACAATTTCTTCCCCGGAATCTGTTCCGTGTCTAAGAAACCGTTTCTAGACTACTGGGGAAAAAGGTCCCACACAGTGAAGCATCATGGGAATGCTGAACTACCAAATACTACCAGAATACTTCCTGGAGCTGATGGAGTTTTAATCAGTGGATCAATGTTATATTATATTATATTATATTATTTGTTATATTATAGAATAAATCAAACTTTTATTTTTTTTTAATAAAAAAAAAAGAATGAGATTTGTTTTATACCCAATAATGGGATGTTCCCGTACCTGTGACGGAGGCTCCTTCCAGCCCAGCAGTGGCCCAATGGAGATGACGAAGGACAGAATCCAGACGCCCAGCATGGCCAGAAGTGCACGCCTCCTGGTGACAATCATGGGATACTGCAGTGGATAGCGAACGCCAATGTAGCGGTCGATGGAGATGGCGCACAGAGACATGATGGACGCCGTGCAGCACAGCACGTCCACCGCTGCCCAGATGTCACAGAAGATACGACCAAAAACCCAGTAATCCAGAACCTGCGGAAACATGGTTAGCGATGAAGGCTCGTTCTGGTGAAAATTGTGTTTTTGGTGTTTCTAACATGCTCTTGTGGCATTTTTCTGACAAGGACAACATACAGTGGGTACGGAAAGTATTCAGACCCCTTAAATGTTTCACTCTTTGTTATATTTACAGCCAAAATCATTTAAGCTCATTTTTTCCTCATCAATGTACACACAGCACCCCATATTGATAAAAAAAAATCAGAACTTTTTACATTTTTTGCAGATTTGTTAAAAAAGAAAAGCTGAACATTTATGGGGGTCTGAATACTTTCCGTTGCCACTGTATGTACCAAATGATGTCCTATAGATTAGCAGCAGTAGTAAGTAGGGAAAATAAAATGTCTCACCAAAGTAGACTTAATGTTTAAGCTGAAAAAATGTTAATACTTCTACTTTATACTTAAGTATAAAGTTTAAAGTACAAGGCGGTGAGAGGCTAGTTGTGAGTCGTGACCATGGGGAAATGTAAATTTAACAAGGCGTAAAAGCAGAAAGCGTGTTGTTGGAGGTGGTTAAAACCGATCCCGGCAAACTTTTTTTTTTTTTTGTCCTGTCCAACAGCTGAGCAAACAGATATGAGCTGAGAGCCTTTTGTGTTCGACAGATTTTACTCTTACAATCGGGGGTTATAAATCAATGGACACACATGGTGTATATTTGTATAAACCCTTTTTGTAAGTTAAATTAAACTTTATTTATATTCATGTTTGTATCCTTTCTTTTTGTTGGACCAGACAGAAAAGAGAGGCGGAGGAAGAGAGAAAGATGTCGGGGGGCACAAAAGACTGGGGAAAAGGGTGGGTTACAGTAATTGGAGGACTACAGGGGAGGGGGGGAAGAATTATAATACAACAGGCCACAGAATGCTGGAAGTTTATAATCATTGCAGTCAAGTGTGAATGTTAGTATTAAATGGGCGGGGCCTGTCCACACTGAGTTGTTCCAAACATACCTGTTGGCTCCACAAGTCTTCACAAACTTGTCAACATACAGTTCACAAGCACACTTGTGCAGACCAGCCAACACGTGTTAAGTGTTTCATTCTGATAAACTAATTATGCAAAGGTGAGCCGACACCTGCACTCAGGTGAATGTTTATGTTAAGCTTAGGTGTGAAGAGGGAGAATTCCCAGCCATCCCCACACCAAGACCCCCACCGAGGCAGCAGTGGCGACCTGTGATCCCAGCTCCCAGGTGCAGATGGGCAGCCCATCCGGGGCAGGCAGATCCCCCAGGGTCAGGGCCCCATGCCAGCCCCTCCAGCACAAGCAAAAAGATCATCCCCCCCAGCCAAGCCAGACCCCCAACCAACAGAGCCAAGGAGGGCACCAGGGCATCAAGGAGGCCCTGGCCCCGCCCCCGCCCCAAAATCTCAGCAGATAGTCAATGTGCGGTGACACCCAAGAACCCGCCCCCTAAGTCATGGTTGGCAAAGGTTTTAGATGCGTATTGCACGTAATACCTTGTGAGAGACTGGCAACCTGTCCAGGGGTGTCCCGTGCCCTCGCCCATTAATGAGGAAAAAAATGAACTCAAATTATTTCAGCAAATGGCTGCAATATAACAAGGAGTGAACATTTTAAGGGGTTCTGAATACTTTCTGTACCCACTGTATTTAAGAGACTGGTCTTTGATTTGGCATCTGGATGGACACAATAAAACCTCTAATTTGCTTTTTCAGACGTGGATAGAGCTAAATCTGCCTAATGTGCCCGTCTCACTGCAGGCTTTATTTTCTCTAGCTGTGGTTCTTTCCCACCTTTAACCACCGGAACAATTTTACCTGCTGTGATGTGTTCCATACTAGCCCCCACCTTAACCATGGGTGCTCAAGTCAAAGACCGGATGACATATCATGGTGGAGTGTTCATGGAAAATGTTGTTACTGCTCTTAAAACTAAAACACAAAAAACTTCATGAAAATAAGCTGACTAAAGCAAGCATGATTTTGCTCACCAAACTATCAACTCAGCTTTTATTTGAACACACTACAGTGGGGGCAGAGTTTTTCAATTATCCTGCTCTCAATCCTGATCTGGGTGACTGTTGAAAATGTACACACGTGGACAAAATTGTTGGTACCCCTCAGTTAAAGAAGGAAAAACCCACAATTCTCCCTGAAATCACTTGAAACTTACAAAAGTAACAATAAATAAAAATTTATTGAAAATTAAATAATCAAAATCAGCCATCACTTTTGAATTGCTGATTAACATAATTATTAAAAAAAAAAAACTAATGAAACAGGCCTGGACAAAAATGATGGTACCTCTATAAAAGATTGAAAACTATTTGACCAGACTGACATGATTAACTCAGGTGTGTCCTTTAATTGACATCACAGGTGTTACCAAACTCATAATCAGTCAGTCTGCCTATTTAAAGGGAGACAAGTAGTCACTCTGCTGTTTGGTGAAAAGGTGTGTACCACACTGAACATGGACAACAGAAAGCGAAGGAGAGAATTGTCCCAGGACATCCGAAAAACAATTATAGATAAACATCTTAAAGGTAAGGTATTGTTACTTTTGTAAGTTTCAAGTGATTTCAGTGAGAAATGTGGGTTTTTCCTTCTTTAACTGAGGGGTACCAACAATTTTGTCCACGTGTGTAAGTAAAAGTGTTTTAAATTGGTGGTGAATTGTTTAATCTTGTTCTACTGTACAAAGCTAAGAAGATCTTTTGTATGTGACAACCCTAAAGAAAAGCAATTTACAATAAACACATCTCTCATTTATAACAAAAGAAAATAAGTCAGTCAATATTATTGATTTTAAGGTACTGTGGAAGAAATGTGATAAAAAGTATGTTACATTTAAAAAAGAATCAGATTTATGTCTGGAAAATTTTACATTTCTGGAAAATGTTGTAATGTTTAGAATGTTAAAAAAACGGCCACAAAAATACACTGATAATGAGGAAAGAAACTAATATAAAAACTAAAGAAAAAAATGTAAAATGTAATTAGGGAATAAATGAAATTTAATCGAGTAATCATGTAAGTTTTTAAACTTTCTGAATATCGTTTTAAATGTAAATTTAAAACAAAAATATAGCAAATAAAAAAATATTTCTTTGGACCAAATCCTGAAAATTCAATTAAACTTCAGGATAAACAGGAACAGGACATTCTGAGGATTATGAGTAAAGTAATGTCATTAATCTTTCCAAAATGTCAGCGAAGCAGAAATGGCAAACCTGCGAAAGTGATGGAATAGAAATAGTTCTTTCACAAAGTTGACACACCTCTCTGTTCTACTTTCTTCTCTTCAAATTTCCCAGAGAGATAGAAACCAGCAAAGACTCTTCCTCTTGACATAAACATGACTCTCCTTAAAGACTTTCTCATTTCCTAAAACGATGATTTATTGAAATGAATTATTGAAGGAGACAATCTGTACAAGTAAATCTCCTTCTGATGAAAGTTAGAGGCAAATCTGATAGAAAGATTGACCTAAAGCTATGGACATTTTTCATGGAGAATCTTTACCATCTAAATTACAAACATGTGAAATTAAAGGTCTGCAAACATTCTGGTTCAGACACGAGAAAGCAGAATGTTTTTGTTTGCTGTTTTCTGATGAAGTTGTGCTTTGTTTGGCTTCATTTCTGAATAGCAGGTTTCAGTTTGAATTTTCCTGTCAGCAGAAGTCTGTGGTCTTTTATTATTAGTCATCTGCTTTGTCACCTTCTTATTGTCCTTTGTCTGATGTTTTGTCACAATCTTCATTTTTCAGTGTTGTTTGGGTTCATTTTCTCTCTATTCTTTAGGTTCTGAGTGCTGTTATACCAATTTCCTGATGTGTCCAGAGTTCCACAAGGCTCACTTTTAGGCCTTCACTTATTATTTTGCAGTTTCACAAATTTCAAGTGAATTATTTTAGCCTACATCTATTTATGTTTGCTCTGAAATTGATTGAAATACTTAAAAAACAATGAAAAAAGAAAAGTCCCATTTAATAAAAAGAGAGACTGAAGTCATCATCTATTCAAATGTTATTGAAACAAAATGTACATTTTTTGCAAACTTAAAGGAGGACTATCACCATCCAACAAAAAAAAAATCTAATTTAACATTGACTAGTACTA
Source organism: Oryzias woworae (assembly GCA_016861445.1). Classification (NCBI taxonomy): domain Eukaryota; kingdom Metazoa; phylum Chordata; class Actinopteri; order Beloniformes; family Adrianichthyidae; genus Oryzias; species Oryzias woworae. The sequence continues at coordinate 4,605,516 of BOLG01001664.1, forward strand.
GCTAAGATCTTGCCATTATTTTGTCAATTCATTCGTGACATTTGCTAAATAAAAATAAATTTGAATTTCCCGCGACAGTCATGGAAGCCGCCATTTTCCTGTAATTTGCCAAAAGAGACATGCAGCGCCTCTTGCAACAGGAATGGGAGAAGCCGATGGGGTAGTACACATACGTCATTCGGGGACAGCAGCGTGGACTGTTCACGCTTTACTGTGTACTATCAGAGGATTGCTACTGGTTGTGTTGGACTAGAAAGGTTATTTGACATAAAAAATGATCTAAGAGTGTTACCAGGAAGTATACCAAGCTGCTGTGTAAGAACAATATTTTGCTTTGAGTTTGTTTATGACGATCCAAAGAAGGTCCAAGACGATTGTAACACATTTAAACACATTTAACACATTTAAATTAATGGCTGATAATTGAGACTGTCGTGTGTTCTAAGTAAACTGCAACACTTTGTAGGAATTCTGGCGTCTTTTGTATTTTTCTTTTGGTTGGTAATGGATGCTATGAAGATTCTTACTCTCTGGCGACCGGTCGGCATTGGTCCACACACGCTGCATGAGCACCATTCAGTCTGTCCGATCCCCCAGGCCTCGTCATCACTTTGATCGTCGCTTTCTTCTCCCTCTGAATATTCCGGTTCATACGTTTATGGTTGAATCCCAAACGCTTCAATATCATCCAAAAACTCCTCTTCTTGTGACGTCACGCATCAATGACACACATTTACGCACTCTGACCGCTGAATGCGAACATTGCAGCTCCCATGATTGTCGTGGGAAATTATAAATTATTTTTATATTGCAAATGTCATGAATGAATCGACAGAATAATGGCATGATCTTAGTGAGTCAGTGTTTAATGGGTTTTTATTTTGCTGGATGGTGATGGTCCTCCTTTAAAAGGATAAACCTCCTCATGGTTATGTTGTGTTTAAATTGAATTTCTATTGAAAATGAATCTTAACAGCATGTTGATGCTGCAGAAAATATACCCTAAACAGAGATCTGCAACAGGCAGAGAATGAGGGGGCAGCCTTGCTCTATGCTCAATGTAAACCTTGAACCATGAAGAAGACGGCCATTGTGGTGAGGAAGAAAATTCACATACAGCTCAATGTTTAACCTCTTCCATGTTGAGGTACACCTCGGTCTGCACACTGCAGTAAGGAGTCATTGGCGAGCCCACTCCCGGGCCAGACAAGCGTCAAACCTCCGTGAGCAAGTAGGCAGGAAACTGTGCACTATTGGAAGATATACGATATATTTGTCACAGGTTGAAAGTTCATATTGCGTCTGAATAATAAATTACCCAATATACAACATTAAATTTGTTCAAATCCAACATTGTTCCTTTTTATTTCTGCAGTAATTGTTCTTTGGAGTCAGGAGGCTTTTTGACTTACTCTGCATTTTGGTTCTTAACTGGAGCTTTGTTTATTTAAGTTGTTGTCTGAAAGTGTTTGTTCTTAATAATTGATCCTTTTATTTTAGTGTTGCAAAAGACATTAAATAAATATATATTGTGTTTTGATTTGTTCTAAATCAAAAAGTTTTTCATTTGTCTTCTCCCTCCTGGTTTTCACACAGAAAAGTATCAATAAGAATGCCGATATGATGTCGGATCAATAAGCAGTACAATAAAAAAAGTAGTATTGATAAAATCTTAACGATAACCATCCCTACCGGGACGTGACCTTGTATCCTTTTACATGTAGACTTACAATTTACTACATGTATGGCTCAGATTGGGTGTGGCATAGTGTGTTGTAGTGAAATAGTAAAGAAAAGAGTATTATATTACAGTCCTATCAAAATGCAGTAAGTTTATTCTAGTCTTGAAAATGCCGCAGAGGGAATATAATGCCGTCTTCACTTTACATGACATCTGGTAGCATAATCGGCCTCACCAAAAACATGATTGTCCACAGATGCTGGGGTCATAACTTGTCATTTCGATGACACTTTCATTGACATAAATATTTGCTCAAGAAGATCAAATGATCCATTTTGATTAAGGGACTTGCTTTTGAAGTATCAATTCCCATTTTGAGCTGCTGAAGTGCTTTTGAGCAACAGACTTTGCATTCTGAGAAAGAGACTCGCTTGTGCAGGTTGTGTTGTTTTGCAGTTTTAACAGTGGTGCAAACTCTTATGCTGTTGTTACAGCATAAGTTACAGCAGAACCTTCCTGAACGTTGCCATTTCCAACATGTTTGGTGTTTGCAGGTTTCTTTGGAAAGTGTGAGGAGGCACAGCACAGACTGATTCCGTCCTCTGTCAGGTAATGAAATAACGCGCTTTAATTGCATCCATGTGAGAAAAGCAGAACATTTGATTCATGAGGCCAAAGACGCAACAAATGCTTCACATACTTCCCTCCAGAAATCACATTCCAACACATCTGTACTGTACTTCATTACAGTCTGACTTGTTGTAAAAAGCAAAGTCCAGAACTTCTGCATCAAAGTGAACAAGTGACCGAGCAACTGTGGAACGGTCCGACCATGTATAGGTCGGGATCGAACAGCCACTGACCTCCAGGGTGGCGGACACCGGCAGCACGGTGGTGCTGAGCAGCAGGTCCGCGATGGCCAGGTTGATGATGAAGTAGTTGGTGGGGATCCGCAGGTGTCGGTTACAAACCACCGACAGGATGACCAGGATGTTCCCCGCGATGGCGAAGGCGATGAAGGAGGCCAGCAGCATGCCCACCGGCACCGCCCGGCTCAGGTCCAGCGGGGCGGCGGCGCGGGGGTCCCGCTGCTGGGAGGAACCGTCGGTCCGGTTGGAGGAGTTGGTGTCCGGCATGGGTGTCTGCGTGCCGGCGAACAGGTCCGGGAAAGAGCCGTTGTTCGTCCACAGACTCATGGTGAGAGGCGAAGGTGAACGGTCAAGTTTTTACTCACTTAGTTTGAGCAGAAGCGGCCGCATGGCTGCGTCTCCCCCGCAGAAAGTCTCCGCTGAAGCGGGCCGTCTTCATCCGTGTCCAGAATGTCTTTCTTTCCTGCTTACACGCGGTTCTGCGGACATAAACGCCACTTTTCTTCGTTCAGAACGCCCCGGAGCGAGGCTCGTGCGCTAAAGGCGCGCGCGAGTAGCAGCAGGTGGAGTGAGGGAGCCGCTCGGGTCCGTTCGGGGCGGTTCGGCGTCGCCTCCGCCGGGCCACTGAGCCCCTCCCCGTGTTCAAGTGCAGATTTAGGTGGAGGGGGCAGAACCGAGTCCTTTTATGGTCCAAGTGTTTCATGTGAGAAAGTTCCGACAGCGGAGGAGACTAAGGAAAGTTGGGATGGATGGAGGGATGGATGGATGGATGGATGGACGGACAGAGATTCATTTTGAAGGATACCATATACACCCACTTGAGGGCGCTGTAAGTGAGGTGTTCCTGGAAGTAGCCATTTTAGCTTAACAAACGTGAATATGCTTTAATTATATAAATAGACTATTTAAAGTCCCACTCCAAACATCTTGTGATCTATTTTCAAAGCGTTCACGTTGGCCTTTTGATTATGATTTTTCAGTTTTTAGCCTAAATCAAAATTGTTGTTTTCCAAGACATTTCTGCAGATCGGCAGGAGTTCATCAGAAATTCACCTCTGAGTTGTGGGCAGGACCATTGATGCAGAGCAACCTTAAACCTCTCTTTTTTTAGGCATTCTCCCACTAGCTTACAGCCCCTCATACCCTCAACCTAACAATAGCGGGGCAACAAAACTGATGAGCAATAAGCAATTAGAGCTATCCAACCATACAGTTATGAGCATTGGCATCTAAACAATGCACGAATAGAGGTGTGATGTCACCCATAGAAAATGCCTCCGGCTCTCGCGAAATGAAGCCAAATCCGTCTTCATTGCTTCCTGATGCGTGCGCCGACCTTTTGAATCTGTATATCATTGATTTGTCCGAGTTGGTCTGAGTCACGTTTTAGGGGAACTACAGTCACCAATCATGAGTGAGCTTTTGTAATGAAAGCGGTCTCGGGAGAAGTTGTCAAACATTTGAGATGGGACCAAGGACCAGTGGACGCATCAGAATGCAGCGAAGCAGCCCAGCATATTTTAAATGCCACAAATACTATCTTTTTGAAATGATATTTTTCATCTGCTCCTGATTCACCTCTGAAATGCCTTTAAAAACATCCTAGAAACTTAAAAAAACGATAGCTAGTTCTAGATTAGATGGATAAGTTCTGAAAAAAAACAAGCTTTAGCTCCAGTGTTTACATTCTTTGGGTTATTGTAACTCTTCAACAGTTGACGCAAATAATGTAATTCCAGCAGATTCTGAAGCGGAAGAAACCTCTGCTCCGCTGCTCACTAGTGATCAACGTGAATCAGCTGATTCTGTCACGGATAAAAGCAGCTTTTTATTCCGGCTTTGCACCAGTATGTAAGGCTTAGAACGTAAAGTGTTGAAGAACTTTGAGGATGGAAAAACTATGGAGCACATTTTCAGTTTTGCTGTGAAATGATCCAAAACAACACTATGTTTATGTTTTATTGTTGATTATATTACTGCTGACCTTAAGCTTGACCTGATGGGGAAAAAATAACTGTGTTTAAAGTTACAAACACAGTTTGATCTCCTGTCCTAAAAAAAAAGATATAAAAGATGGTGATTTAATACATATAATTTCAATTTTTGACATCCAGTAAAAAGACATACATATAGCAGCAATCATTTAAAAACGTAGGCATCGGTGAACTTGATTCATGAGTCGAATTGGATCGCCACCAAAGTAACGATCCACAGCCCTATTGCTAAAAACAATGGGATACTAAAAGTTCAGGAGATCTAGTAATACACCTTTTGTTTTCGTTTTTTTTCTTTTTACTCCTCTCAATATTTAGCTGACGATGCGGCAGAGGTAACTCAACCCCTCCCACAGACATCTGAATCAGACTCCTACATAAAGTAATGAAATTGCTGCAGGCAGAAGACAGATACATTCACTTTACTTGGATTTACTTGGTTGATTTGTCATAGTGCACTTTTAGAATTAACCTTAATATATTCAAACAAGTACATTTATGTCAAACATACAAATCAAAACAACAAACTTACTTGTTTTCATAGTCCAGCTTTAAAGTTCTTACAGGTGTGTCCGACAATAAGCAGTGAATTACGAAAAGCCTTACATTCAGTGTGTGTGGGCCTTCACTGTTTCATAAAACCCTGTTTTGAGAGGACGGTTGCTCAACAATCGTTCAGCCACTGTTGCCATGGAGCCATGATTGTCATGGTATTGACTGATCAAAATGGAAATCATCCCAAACCTTCGTCAGACACTGCGACGTGATTGATAGATAAAATAAATGTTGCTTTGACAAGAGAAGCTTACAACTGAAGCATTGCTCATTTTTCATTGTAGTTTAACGATCAGTTTTTACCATAAAAAGATTTCTTTGACATAAATGTGTGGACTCAGAGATGACTCAAAGGCCTTAAACGCTGCAGCGTTAGTCTGTGATTGATTGGTTTGAAGCTGAATTTGTGACCACTGAGCAAAAATGAGACAAAATGCCGCGTGTTGCATTCATATCAGGTGCGAGTCGGCCAGATTCCAAAATCTGTGTTAGCTTTGTAACAAAAGAGTCATCTAAAAGGACAAAGTCGTGTTAAGCACAGGGAAGCCAAAGCAGCTTTTTGTCTGTTTTCTGTTTGGCATGCAGCTACTTAAAAGTTAAATAATTCGAATCCTGATCATGGATTCAAGCTCAGCAAGTTATGTTTCCCAAATAGGTATTCAGGTAAACAGACAGCAGTATCTAACTTCTTCTAAACCATCAGTCTAAATGATATAACAAAGAGTGAACAATAATGGTGGATCTTTTCTCTCAAATGATTGTTGTGAACACCTCATTTCCAGTTAGGAGCTGCTGCTGTACGACCTCCTGTCATTTGTAGACAGTTTAATTGATGGACACCTCAGTTGATTTACCACAAACAGCAGAATCAAATGTTTTGCTTTATAAATATGAAGTCTTGTGATCTATGATCAAAGAACAAGGAAAGAACTCTCCTCTCTGTGAAATGCTCACCCTGATTTGCTTCTGTTTGAGCGTTTACCTGAAACAAACTGACCTGAAGCAGAAGCAAATGCTTTGGATTCAGTCAGAGGGCATGAACGTTCCTGACTGAAGTGATGGAACCATGTTTTGTTTAGATGAAGCTGGTCTTCATAGAGCAGAGTTCTTCCGGAGTTCTTCCATCAGTGCATGACCCAATTCCAGAGTCTTTGGAGATCTTTAGCTACCGTGTTGGAAGTTCTTTGAATTACTGAACTATAACTCTTGACTGTTTTAATTCCAGCAGATTTTGAAGCAGAGAAAAGTGCCTTTGGATGGATATACAACACTTTATGTGAAGTGTCGCATATCGGTGCAAAGCTGCACCACTGGAATAATAATACTATAAATAAGACGTGGTATGTGAACATAATTGCATCAATGTTCAAGGAGTCGCGGTTTTCAAAGAGTGTGTATTATTTTGATGGCATCAGTGTCATCTCCAGTGTCAAAGACCCACTCCAATGAAATTGTGTTTTTAACATGTTCTTGTTGCATTTTTCTCATGATGGAGGACAAATGTAAAAGATTTAAGATTAAAACTGCATTCCTGTATTCCTGAGCATTTCTTTATTCAACTCGTGATGGATCAGGAGCAGATGAAAACCTGTTAGAAAAACTCTGGTTTGTGACGCTGCAAAGCCATGCGCAGGCTAAAGCCTTGCTGCTCTGCTCCAATTCTGAATCATCCACTTGCAGACAAATGTACGTCTTTGTTTTCTGAGCTGACATCTGGGTCAAAACTGTACGGCTGCATAGCTCCGATATTGTTCGCTGTTTATTTCCTACACCAATGTTGGCTTATGGTTGTGAGGTCTTTAAGCCAGCAGGAGATAGTGCAAACAGAGGGATGCTGGGATATAACGTAGGGTTACTTTCACACCAATGGTCCCGCCCACAACCCAGAGGTGAATTTCTAATTGGCTCCTGCTCTGCAGAAACTATGTCTCAAAAATGACAGGATTTTTGCTAAAAAATGCATAATCACAATCAGAAAGACCACTGACAACACTTTTACAATAGAATAATACAGTAGGAGTGGGACTTAAAGGGTTTAATGTTTATTCTCTGCCACGCACCATGTCTGGGACACTCATCAGGAAAAGAGCGGGGACTCCTACTTCAACCTGCCCCAAATTCTTCTTGTTTTAGTGATATCACTGATATGATGTCAGAATTTCAGCAAACCACTGAAACCACAAAGGTTTTGGAGATCAGTTAATCAAGATTGCATTTTTGGAGACGAGAAAAGCTGAAGTACTTACTAAGAGAAAAGGAAATTGTGGGGTTTTGGATCCAAGACACTAGTTGTTGTTATTTTGTTATCACTTTATTTTGTTTCGTTTCCTGTTGTGTTTCCTGTGTTCACTATTGCCTTTTAGGTCACTTGACACTTCCCTCCTAGTGTGTGTTCCCTCCCTCCTTCTTGGCACACCTGTGTGTAGTTACCTAATCTTCTCTTCCTGTTATAAATCCTCGTCTCCCTTGCACGGGTTGTCGGGTGGTTCTGTTCCTTCTAGGAATGTTTATTCTAGTCCTTCAAGCAAATAAATGAAAGACTATTAATTGCAAATTGCCGTCTGCGTTTGTGTCCTCACGCCAACCCTGACAGAAATAGTGGAACCACGGTATAGTGAAACACAGTTGTTGTACCTTTTGACTTCTGTCTTTTATGTTATGGTGAACTGGAAAAAGTTTGGTATGGTCCAACGTCCGCATTGAATGCGAACACAAAAAATGTCATTTCAGGGTCACATTTGGACTCTTTATTTCAGATTGTTGTCTGAAGACCTGAGCTTAGCATTTATAGACTCATTTAATGTTCTTTAGACTCTCGTGGTGTTTGCACTTTGTTGAAAGGACATGTGGCTGCAAACTTTAAATGAATAATTGAGTAACTGTAATTGGCTGCAGATTAAAGTAATTGGAAACCATAGAGTGCAGTTGAAGTCAATCTCAGAGGGTCATTTATAGTAACCTGAGATTTTGTTATGTAAAAGCAGCTGAGGAGTCATTTATGGAAAATGAATTGAACAGATTGTCAGGTGGTGGTTTCAGGAACCATCTGTCCATCACAGTCTCCAGAGAGGATCCACTGAAATCACAAGGAAGCACACCCAGCTGACAAAAAGCTCTACTTTTCATGGAGACAGGTGTTCTTAGGTTGGAGATGCCAGAGCAGTTTGAGGGATCATTTCAACAAAAGGATTTCCAGACCAGCTGCCCAAGTGGCAGAAATGAGTTTCCTCTATAAGTCTAATGGTTTACATCTACAGGTTCAATGAACACCTTCCCAATCCAAATATGTCAGCAAAATAATTAGAGTTAAACAATTCGACATGTTAATTAACAAAACCACGGTGTATTTACCAAATCAGAGAAAGTCTGCGGCTGTCAGTAGTCCAGGATGCAATGCTCTAGCTTTTCTGCAGCTACTGAAATGGTTTGTTTTCATTCCATTTTGTTCCATTTTCTTGTCAAAAAAGGACTTCTAAGAAAAATGTCACTCCTTTCACAGCAATGATGATGGACTACAAAGCCCCATGAATTTGTGGATTATGCAGTGTTACACAGACTAATACTGCAGGCAGAAGGACAAAGTTGTGCTGTATTTTCACAGATGATTGAACACTTAAGAGCAGTGTGCAGCGTTTAAGAGGACAGAGCTAAACACGAGAATGACTTTGTGTCTGTGTGCTGCTCTGCAGAAAGCATTATTGATTATCTGTTTATCTCTTTAATGTCTCTGACAAGCAGCTCAATGACACGCGTGCACAACACCACAGTCACTTTTTGAAAGCATGTTTTGAAGGTTTGTGTTAATGTATCAACAATATGAATGCTAAACATTCAAACTGTTCTAACTGTGTTTTTCTTTGTAGAGAGGAAAACAGTTAGCTCAGCTAACAGTTGCAGCTCAAAATGACATGAAAAGGGAAATCAGAAAATCAGGTCATTAACTGTCAGTAAAGTTTAATCAAACATTTAATAACAAAACATGCGCAGAGCATCGGCTGTCCCTGCAGCATCTCTCACACCTTCCCCTTTTATCAGACTCTGTTATGCTTCCTATCATTGTCCTCTGACTGTCCTCCTCAGGGTCAGAGACAGAAATCAAGATGACAATGAATTTCACCCAAGTTAGAAAAAAAAACTTCTTACCTTAGGTAACTACCAGAGGCAACTTACACAAATACATCTACCAATTTACTGAACAAATGCCCCAACACTGAGCTGTTGGAATGAACCGTCATTTACGGGTTCGTTTGAGCCCAGAGTCTGGTTGGTTTTTCTGCTGTACTCAGAGACGACCAAGTTTCCAGGGAGATCCAGAGCACGATGCAGACGACTCTGGTGCCGCACTGACTCTGTGATCGCTAAAAGCGTTGATTGTCCAAAGCTTTGATGTTAGTTAACATAACAGCAGTTTGACGTAAAAGCAAAACTAAACTACAAATAACATTATACTCTGAAGATCGACCAGAATCAAAAATGTAAAATAAAACTTTAACGTGAGCAGACCACATTCTCAATGAACCCATTCAGAATTTCATCAGTAAACCAATGAAAAATGGAAATTATCAATACAAGCTTCTTTAAGCAAAGTAAATGCTAAATAAAAGCGTTTAAAACGTATTTCCTTTGTAATGGCCTTCCACGTTCTCATTTGTCACCCTTCTAAACTCTTCTATTAAACAACACATCGCCATACACTAACGTGCTCTTGGTTTTAGTACTTTACACTGATCTTACTCATAGAGGCACCAAGTTGGTGTCTTGTCTGAGTTTTTATTTCATAGAATAGAATAATCAGATTTTCAAAGTTTTGATTGAAATAAAGTAAAACTTTTTTCTTCACAAACGGAGGAAATGTTTCCCTTTCTTTTTTTGTTCTGATCTTTTCTCTGATGATCTCAGCTGTGTTTTTGGGTCGATGCAGACTCAAAGGCAGGTTTGTCCACCAGCAGAGCGGAGAGGTCACTTTCCTGCTGGAGGCTCCATAAATCTGCACTAATAAATAAATCTGCTGATTCTGACGCATTACTGTCCAAAGGCAGAGCTGATTCAATGGATGGGTCAGAGGCGTCACGGGGTGGGTGCTGGATTATTACCACTGGTAATTATCCTGCAGGAGCAAACATTGTGTGCATCTGTTTGCATGTGCTTATGTCTGTTTTTGTATGATTGTGTAGTTTTGTCTTTTTTTCATTTGTGTGTTTGCGCAAGATTTAATCCTGAAGCAAAACCACTTTCAGCCAAGGTCGCCCACTTTTAGGTGATGTAAGCAGCCTGCTGGGAGCGCAGTCTATTTTCAGGTCAGTCAGTAATGTGAGGCATGCCACAGGCCGTGCAGCAACAATAACTTTTTGTCGAGAAGTTGTGCAGCCGTGCCGGCAGCCAATCAGAGTGCAGATCAACAGGTGAAAGGTTTACATCACAGCAGCAGGCTCTGGTTTCCTCAAAGCTCGTCTCCATCACACATTACACACCGCTGTTCGGATCATCTCAATGAATGCGCAACTGTCATGTGATCCTGATCCTCAGACAGGGAATCAGAAGGAGGTGAGGCGGCGTATCACAGCTCTACACTCATGCAAACTCCTTAAATCAGCTGATGACAAACTGATGGCAACGACCGGGAGGGCAGGAGCTCGGAGCAGACCCAACACATCATCGAGGTCCCCCAAGCCGAGGCTTGCTGATGTCTACATGATACTTATGACTCATTTAGCTGTTGTTAGTGATTCTTAATTCATGAATGATGAAAGGAAATCTTTCTGCAGGTCACCGACAGAGCATGAAGATGAAAGGCAATGAAAGAGGCTCAGAACACGACATGTTACTTATCGACCTGACACACAGGCACACCAAAAAGAGCCTTTCAGAAAAAGAAAAGATCTTCATGATATGGTGCTTTCATGATCCGAAGAATATCCTGAATACTGAAAACATAGGGTTTCATAACAGGGCAAAGTTGAAGAGTTATAGTAGTTGTTGCCTGTGACAGCTCCAGTGTTGAAAGATTAAAACCACTGCGATGGACTGGTGAACTGGCAACCCTTTGACTGCATAAGAGAACTGGACTGAGTGAATGTGACGTCACCCAAAGAAAATGGTTTTCTTTTGCTTTAACTAAATAAAGTCGATTCAGTTGACATTTTTTCATGATAAAGACGCTGCCTTGTTGGAGCCAGACAATGTCAGTAAGCAGCGATTGGTCTGAGTCAGTCTGAGTCAACTTTTCTCGTGGCAAATATTCTCTCGCCAAGCAGGGGTGAGCTTGTTGGAAGACCACACCCCTTTCACTGAAAGCAGGCTCAGGAGAATCTGTCGATCAAACGTTTGGAACTTTCAAAATATGGGGCCAGTGAGCACCACCTTCTTTTTGAGACATCTGATTGGCCAGTTTATACGTTGTATAATGTGTTTGCATTCGTTTTTATGTTGGACTGGAGGGAAAAGAAGAAGAGAGTAGGAAGTTAGAGATGGGGGATACCGGTACAAAAGAAAGGGGAGAAAAGATAAGGAAGGGGGGAGTGGGGGTGGTAAGAAAGTAAGGGAGGGGGTAGAATCACAAATCAACAAGTCCCAGATGTTTATCATCATTACTGTCAGGTGTAATGAAAATGGGCGGGGCCTGTCCACACTCACGCAAGTGTTGTAAACGTATCTGTTGGCTCCAAAGATCTTTACACCCAAACATGTAATACAGCTACAGCTCACATGCACATATTGTGCATACAAACAAACATGTCAAGCATCACACATGCGATTTGTGTAAAGATGAGCTAGCGTCTGTGTTCCGGCGACTGCTATTGTTTTACTGCGGTGTGTGATGGAATGTAAAAGAGGGAGAGTGCCTGTTCACCCTAACACAAAGACCCCCGCCAAAGGCGACACTGCAGTGGTAGCTGTTGCCACACCTGCGTAGTATAGCAGACAGAGGAAATCTGCCCACCAGGGAATTATTTCAGCCACCCAGACCAGGGCCAGCAGGACTGCAACAGGCCCTCCCCATGCCAGAGAGCAGGGGGGCACAGGAGCAGGGAGTGCAAGCTCCAGCCCCGCCAGAAGAAAAGCCTCTCCCGCTGCGCCAGGGCAAGAGGGCTATTCCCAGCACAGGGCCGTACCCCTCGAGAGTCACCCAGACAAGCAGCCCACCACCATCCCTGAATTCTGAGCATCCCACCACACCAGTCCCAGGCACGAACCAGAGCTCCCCCAAGGGAGACCCACCCCATGCTCCAGGCAGCCACTCGTCCACCCCACAGGAAGTCAAGTATAGAGTACAGCAGGGGCCTCATGGGGTTTTCCCTCGCCTGAGAGAAGGACGCCCAAGAAAAGTGGCGGTCTCCCATGAGCATGGTAAACATGGGCGGACCAGGCTCCCCCACTGTTGGAATTTTGGAGAGGCCCAGCACCCGAGGGTAAGGACCAGAACCAGCACTACAGGGACGCAGACACCCCCAGGCTCAGATGGGATGTGATCCGCAGCTCGTGGTCTTACCAGAGAATTTCGGGATCCCTCTCCCTGCACGGAGAAAAGGCACTGGGCCCAGGAAGCCAAAACCCAAAGGACACGGCCACTGTTGCTGAGGGCCTGGTTCCCCCCACCAGGGATGGGGTAGGGGACAGAAGATCAGATGTCCCACCTTCCTTGTGCAATGAGTGTGTGTTGGAGTGTGTATTGTTGTGAGGTAAGAGGATGTGTGTAATAAAGGTTGCAGTTAAAATCTTTGGTAGGAAACTGTGTTTGCTCACAATGATGACCAAGTGCCCCCTCACCAAGGGTCCTACATGTCCCAGGTGCAATTAAAACCAAGAGAAGGGCCCGAATTTATGCGGCCAATGTGAGGAGGACCACTGCCAAGTAGCCACACAGCCAATGTCCATCGCAGACTGCCCCCCACCCCCACCCCAACAACCTATTAAGTATTCGTATGAGAAAGGACGGTGGTTCTGGGAATAGTTATTCTGACAGATAAAGTGACTATTTTATTTCTCTATTTATTTCTCTATAGAAGTCTGGGATTTTGGCTTTCTGGAACCAGCAGGTACTTCCTGTTTGGAACGGGGGGGTGGTGGAGTCCCTTATGGATGGATGGATGGATGGATGGATGGATGGTTAAACTCACACATGGATAGCTACATTTCTTATCTGAGACATTGCTGTCATAATGGTACATGCTGGTGGGCACAGAGGTAGAGTGGTTGTTTCTTGCTCTGCCCGTTTATGTGGAAAGACAGTGAAAGCCACATTGCTCCATGGCAGCTCTCAGGTGAGTGTGTGAACAGGCCTGTGACTCTAAAGCACTGTTAGCAAGGAAGCAGGTGGAAAAGCTTTTAAACGTTTATCCTAAAAGAAATAATTATTTTGTGAACCACTGAAAAAGGCTTATACTTTTAACTTAAAGCTCAAAAAAGCAGCAGACCTTTGTCTGACAGGGGAGTCTCTTCGGCTCAATGATTTGGTGATGGAGAGCTGGAGGTGCTCAGGAGCTGCTCGCCTTCATTGGCAAACATTGTTGAGCGGATGTTGCAGCAGTGTGCTTGTGTGTGTAAGATTGTGTGTGTGTGCTTGAGTTCAATATCATCTGCAGGGCTCCTCTGACAGCGAGCCAGCGCTCTGTCAGCACGTCTTAAAGGCTGGACTCTGCAGTGCAACACAAAGTGCAGCTTCACAGCAGCTGTAATGCACTATGACAGACTCCCCCTCCTCTCTCTAACGTCAATTATCCCTTTAATCCAAAATACAAATACAGTAAATTATGAGAGTTTTTGGGGGGAATGGAGTTGGAGCACGAGAGGCTTCTTCCCATGACCTGCAGGGCTTTGTGTTACCAGAGCGTCCGTCATGAAGAGGTTTCAGGCAGAAACAGAGAAACAAACTTCACTTCTCTGCACTAACTTCCTGAGGGGCCCTAAGGCAGATATGGTGGCAGGGGCCCTCTAACCCCAATTATACATGTCAGTCTCTTTATGACTGAACAAACATGAAGGACACGATGAAATTTAATTTAACATGCACGCTTTTGGACAGAGCTGCCTGAGCACAGTCAGGTTCCAAAATAAAAGCTCATGTTGGGTCTTTGTGCTATTTTGAAGTTTATTTTGCTGAAAAACATTGACTCTTTATGAACTTTAGCAAAAATCCTTCAAACAAGAAAGTCTGCCTAGTTTTACATTTTCTACAGAAAAGTGGGCGGAGCTTGATCAGGCCACTGGAGGTCAGCAATCATAGCAGTTTTCCCGAAGGAGCATCCAGTCCTATTTCTGTTTTCCCTGGCAACCGGCAAATTCACAAAACTATCGTTTTCCTGCTTTAAAATTGATGAGAAAAAATCTTCCTAAAATGTTCTTTGTGTTTTTTTTCTTTTTGATGGAGGGGCCTAAACTGAGCTTCTTTCTATTTTAATTCTGTAAATGGATTCAGGTTTGGTCGATTAAAGTGTCAGTTTTGCTGTGTTTCAGTGCGTTAAAGGAGCACTGTGGTCAGCGTCCGTTCAGCAGAGCTCGTGAGTCTGAGAGTTCACCTGTAGGGGTCAGCATGAGTTTTTCTATGGACATTCAGCCAATTCTCTCAGAATCACTGATTCAATTTTTTGTCTTCCTTAAAGATTTAGTGTCTGCTCATTCATGCTAACACTTTTGTCATTAACACAACCCAGCGCGGGGGGGGCAGACTCCCTGCCTATCTTTGAGCCGCTGCCCACCTCACAAACACGTTCAGCGTGAGCATCAGTGATGAAGTGCTGGTCAATACCATACTGCAGCACAGAATGGTGTGTGTATGTGGGGATCTGCTACAGCAAGACCAGCAGTACCGGTGATCAGAAACACAGCAGGAGGCCAGCATGGTCCCAGCTGCAAGCTCACATCAGACCAAAAACACTTCAGCTAGATGGGGAAAAATCCTCTTCTGGAGACAGTAGAGCGTCTTCTGACCTGAAATGTGACTTGGATTTGATTCTGTTTCAGGTTCACGTCCCTTCAGGAGTGTTTTCAGATGTTCTGGTTGATGATTGGACAACCTCCACCTAAAAACTCTGACAAAAACACTGACGAGCCGTTTATGAGAACGTTTCTGAAAGTAATTCGGAATTACTTTGGTCAAGTAGAGCTCTGAGTTTAGTTTTTAGTGTGTTCTGATATTGTTTTCTAGTTTTTTATAAACAGAAGAGTTGATTCCTGTTGAGGATTTTTGTGTCTGGAGGTCCAAGGACTTCACCAAACTTGCCTTTAGTCTGTCACTTTAGTGAGATCTCATTTTCTAAATGTTGATTGTATGGATTTTAAAACTAGATCTGTTCATAATGTCCATATTTCCAATCAGTTCATGATCTCTATAAGACACATTTTTGTTTGATCATTGTTTATTTGTTTTGATTGTGTTTAGGCTCAAACTTGTGCCTTTTTTAGAGGCGTTCCTTCTTGATTGACAGGTGGGCGGACCTGTGGGTGACCCACACCATTCCTCCTATTTTTAGATCACAACATGTTCTGTCGAGTTTCTATGTTGCAAACATTCTGTACATATAAATGAAAAATGTATTTTCTAACAGTTATTGTGTTTCGAGTTATCAGTTGAACACTTTGGCCTTTTATAGTCAGATATCATGCAGGTTTGCACCAGAATCTCTTCTTCTTTCCACTATTTTTTTTAACCTCTGCAAAAAGCGATATTTAAATGTTTACGTCCCACAATAGTTTTAGTAGGACTGGACTACATTTCCATTAATTTTTCAATTTACATTTCTTTCACTGTCCTCCTGAAGCAAGAAGATGCTGCAGAAGTTCAGCAGACTTGTGTCTTATTAGCAGACATGTTTGGAGTTTTTTGTGAGAAATCTTTTCTCCCAGCAGAGACGCTCATAAAACAGGAATGTCTGACTATTGTTTGCCTTCTTGGGTTTTAACCCTTTCAGAAGAAGCCGAGATCTGCACTCAGTGGAGAACATCTCCAAACGCTCAGAGCTGCATGCTTAGAGGTTGTTGGTTTAACTCCTGTTTGAAATAAACCAACATGAGACAGACATTTTTATCTTCCTTGTTACACTTCTCTGGTGTCTTTGAGCAAGGCACTTGACTGACATTGCTCCAGCGGAGCTGTGCAGTGTGGTTATATTGGACAGGTCCCTGGATGAATGTGAACAAATCCCCTCCCTCCCTTCACACACACACACACACACACACACGTATATTTTCCTCAAATGTTTTACATCTGTATTAGTCTGCAACAAAGAAAAAACAACTACTTTCTGAAATGTAATGGTAAGAGCTGAGGAGATAGATGATTCTTTACAGATTTATATTGACACAAAAAACGACAAAATAAATCCCAGAATTTCCGGGAAAAGTTGATGTTCATCATTTTCAGTCTGTTTTTTTTTCTTGTAATCATTTAAAGACCCACTCCGATGAAAATTGTATTTTTGATGTTTTTAACATGTTCATGTGACCTTTTTCTATGATGAAGGAGATTTAAAAGGAAGAAAATGAAGCTCAAACTTATATTTCTGAGTGTTCTTTATTCAAATCATGATGAATCAGAGGCAGAGGAAAAATGCAGTCTGGAAACATTTGTAGTTGTGATGTAGAAAATACACCATGTGGGCTGAAGCTCCACTCCATTGTGATGCATCCATGAACGTCTTTGTTTTCCTCCCTGAGCTGGAGTCCGGGTCAGAAATGGATCACTCCAACATTGCTCACCATTTTCATTGCACTGGTAATGTTAGGTTGGGTTGTGAGGGACTGTAAGCTAGAGGGAGAGCATCCAAACAGAAGTGTGACAGGAAATGAGGGCAGGCTCACTCGGAGCCAACAGTCCCGCCTGCGGCTCAGAGGTGAATCTCTAATAACTTCTTGTTGCTCTACAGAAACTATGTTCTAGAAAATGACAGAGGTTTTTTGATTTGCAATTAAAACGGCATAATTATAATCAAAAGACCTTGAAAAATAGATCACAGGATGATGGCAGTGGGACTTTAAATTGCTAGTATTTCCTTCAACATGGAAGCCTCTTTCAAGTGGTAATTAGTTATTGTTTAGACTGATTGACCCTGAAGTCCCTCTCAGAAGAACAGCCAGGTGTTTGAATACAAAAACTAAAGAGAGGAGCTCGAGGGAAGTCCCTCCGACTGTGGGACAGTCTCATGGTTTGGCTGGAAAGGGTGGGAATAAATGTCCCCCTTCCGCCCGCCCCCCTCTGGCTTGGTTTGGCGCTCTCAGGAGAGAACCAAGGAGAAGCGAAACACTGTGCCAAGAAAAATCACGCAGTTCATCAGTTCCAACAGCTGATCATTTGGGGGCACTTTAGGAAAATCTTTTCTCCCTGCTACAAACGGGTTTAAAAACAAATGATTGTCAGGGCAGTTCACCCGGTAGCCACTACAAAGCATCTTTCTCAATAGATCGTTTCATCTGGCCAAAATAGTGACAACTCCAGAAGTGAAACAAACCTCTAGATCATGTGACCATATTGGTCCACATCTGGATGGCTCTGGTAGCTGGTCCTGTTAGTCCTCTGACCATCATGTTTAAAGAAGCCCCCGTTGCGCCTCACTGCACCAGGTTTACCCAGAAAACATTTTTAAACATTGTAATGATCCTGTTTCTTCAGATTTCCACAGTGGGAGGGTTTTTTTCTCCTGGCACACTGCTGATGTGTTGCCCTCCATTTAGTTGACTTTTATCTGCATTCACACTGCAGTGAACTGCACCAGAGTTTATCTGCAAGAGAACAAAGACCCTCGCTCTCAGACGGACATGTGTTTGGTCCAAACCAGAGAACATTCTCCCCTTCCAAACCCAGAAGACCATCAGAGGAAACCAGATCGGGATCAGACCAGGACTAGATCTACCAGAGGGAACCCTGCATTGGTAAGTTAGTGTTGAGGCGTGGATCCCTTTTTTTCATTAATTGGAATTATAAAAGCTTTGCATTTACCAGTTGTCAGCAAACAAAGAGAGGTGTGTCAAATTCAGGTTTGGCATTCTGTCCTTTTGTTCATATCATAGTCTGGAAATGTCTGGTTTTAATTTTCCACATTTCAGTTTTTCACATATGTTGTTTGAATTCAAGTGTCTTTTTTGTTGTTATTCTTAAAAGACACATTTATTTGCATTTTTGTAAGTGTTGACTCTTGAATTTACAGAAAAAAAGAAACACGTGAAAATAATTTTATTGTATTCAATTATTATAATTTCCATTGCGATTGGAAAAATAAATCTACTGTTTCATCTTACTAATTTCTTTACAAGTACAAGGAAACATCAACAGCTGAGTTTATTTTCAGAAATGTCTGTTTTTACTTTCATTCAAAGCTGAAAAGAAATAACTTCATCAGTCAGGTAAACTATTTTTAAAAAACGGCAACAGTGTCATTGCAAAGTGTTGAAAACTGAAGTTACTCCCTGAAACTTGCTGAAACAGCAGAAAACATTCCTGATGTTAAAAATGTGTAAACAGAAGCTGCATGACTCGATTTAGATGATAAGGGATGATAGTACTAAACTTAATCAAGTCTAAATATTCCCTAAACTAATGTATACGGTGGCCCAGAAGGGTCACAACACAACACTCAACAATTTGTCACAACAAAAAAATTCACTCACAACATGAAAAACTCACGACACATTGTGTTTTGACAAATTCTGTTGTGAATTTCAAGTGTTGTGTTGTAACGCTCTGTGTTGTGAGTTAATTTTTCTTAAGTGACAACTTGTAGTGTGTTGTGTTGTGACCCTTCTGGGCCACCGTAAATTTAAGACAGCCGGTGTCTTAAAGTTACCCCCCCCCATCACTGCTTCAACTTGCAGCAGAACCTCTTTGACTCTGAAAAACACTGTCAGAAAATCTTCATCACCTCTGCGATACCTGCTCCAAATACTTTAACCTCTGAAGACGCGAGCTCATGTGAGCTCACCCTCTAAACATGTATGAAGGTCACAGGGCCCCAGTTAAGCAGAATTAACTGCTGTGGTCAAATAACCCACAATGGGATGTCCATGCATGTGGACTCCAGGTCTTAGTGGGTTAAAATAGAAACACTGTGTTCCTCTCTTTTACCTGCTTTTCCTGGTTTTTATATGTTAAATGTCTGAGTCTGAACTGAACTTTTTTGCTTCATTGAACTGTTTAAAAAAAAAAAGTTGTCATAGAACAGATAAAGTTTTAAAAAGTTAAATTAATAGTAATTAAAAGTTAATAGTAGAAAAAAGATAGAACTAATAACTGGATAGTAAACAATAAAACTACAAAAAAAAGGGGGAAGAAAGTACATGCAGAAAAACATGTAATGTAAACCAAGTAAAGCAGAACTTTAAATAATGCTTCAAACATGTTTTTTTAAGAAAAAAAAGAACCAAAGGTGATCAAATTGTCAGAGTGTGATCCACTTGAAGAACTGCCAGAAAATGCTGAAAGTCATGAATGATTCCATTAAATTCATTCATAAAGTAGCTGTTTACAACCGGGTTTGTCTTAAGGTGCTGCACAAAAAGCAAAAAGACTGTGGACCGAGCTTTATTAAGCAAAGCTGCTAGAATTTCATCATTTTTGGAACAGTGTGATCCAGTTCAGTGGAAGTTCTAAGCCAGATTGTCTAAACTGTTTAACAGTTTGCATACATACAGTAGATGACTGCGGCGTCCTCAGACTTAGAATGCCAAGCTTGAACGCATCTCAACCTCATAACTAGAGTTCAATCCCCAAACTTTTAAAAAAAATTGAGAAAATGATGTTGCAAAAAAGTCATTACAAACATGAAAACGCATAATACGTGAATGTGGCTCTCACAGTAATCATTCTACTCAAACAGCTCAACTGAGAGTTTGAAAAGACATGGTGATGGGTGAATGTCAGCTTAGTTCTGAAAGCTCCACCTCACTGTGGAGTGACGTGCATCAGCCTCAGAGCTTCTCAACAGTTTGTCGGTTTTCCTGTCGGGTGCCGTTCGTCCTCCTCCGCTCCAGCCGGAGCTGAGCGATGGTGGCGAGCAGCAGCAGCTCGTGCAGCTGGTGGGAGTTTCTCAGTGATGGGTGGAGGATGAGGAGGAGGTGAAAGTGCTGATATACAAGAAGAGGAGCTGTCAGCTGGGAGAAGCAGAACAAATACTGGAAGACGCTTTCATTTAGATTTCTGTGGAAACATGACAGCACAGGCCCAGAGCTTCAGACGAACACAGGAGAGATGAGCAGACGGAAGGATGAAGGGTGAAGAGAGTTGTGCTGCTTAGTTTGTAAAACAGATACTTACATAAGCCGATGATTCAGACAAGAAACGGGAGACAGCAGATTTAGCCGTGAAGATGAGGAGGGTGGAGTTTAGCAGCAGGTGGAGGTCAGCATGAAGAGGTGGAGTGGTGAGAATGGTGATGAAGAGGAGGCCGAGCTGTACGCTGACAGATAATCGAGCATGGTTTCACACACTGCTCGCACGCATGTCTGTCAGTCTTTCTGTGGACCCTCATGTAAGAACTTCAGCTCAGGACCTTCATCAGGAATCTGAACCCTTCACAGTCGACCTCACAAAGCGCTGAGCAGAAGCTGGCTCACATTCACATGCATGCGGACGTGCACTGTGGGTTTGCAGCTCTGAGACTATTTTTAATCTCCACTGAGACATTTGAGAACTTTACAGCAGCATCTATTTTCTCTGCTGCTGTCAGTAAATCATGTAAGAGTAACTTCAATTAAACCACACGAATTATTATTCAGTTCTTTAAGATCAGTCTGCTGCTTACTGGTCTGTCTGCTTTATTGATTGGCTGGTTTGTTGCTTGGTTTTTCTGCATGTTTATGATGCGTCACTTGAAATGACCATACCGTTGCTGAGAGCAAGCTTTGAAGTTGAATGGAAAGTCTTTGCTCCAGAAAAAAGAGATCATTGATGTCAATACAACACAGGGCTCAAATTATATGTATATATATACATATATATTATCACATCTATTCCATTCATGAGCAACACAAAGGAGGGCATTGCTGGAATCCCAATCATAGGCATTGGTAGAGATTCCAGAGGAGCCAAACACAAACTCCTGGTTGACAGAAGGGTCTCTCAGAACTGCAGGTCATGACACACCAACCTGAGAACAGCCTGGATTGATTACAAGAAAGCCTATGACTCAATGCCACACACGTGGATCACGGAATGCTTGGAGCTGTACAACATCAACAGGACTCTAAGAGCCTTCATAGCAAACTCAATGAAGCTGTGGAAAAACCACCCGTGAAACCAATGGCAAGCCATGTGCACAAGTGTCCATCAAATGTGGCAAATACCACAGAGACGCTCTGTCACCACTGCTGTTCTGCAAAGGTCTGAACTCCGGAACTCAGTCACCTCCTCTACATGGATTAAATCAAGCTATTAGCTAAGAGCAAACACAACATTGACTCCATGATCCACACCACCAGGATCAACAGTACTGACATTAGGATGTCATTCAGACCTGAGAAATGCAGTCGGATGGCGACAAAGAAAGGCAAGGAAGTCCACACTGAAGGGGTCTCACTCCCAGAAGGAACAACAGCAGACATTGAGGACAGTTGAAAGTACCTTGGAATTCCACAGGCAAATGGCAACGTCGAGCAGGCAATAAGGAAAGCCACAACAGCCGAATACCTCCAACAAGTAAGGCAAGTCCAGAGAGGCCAGCTCAATGGCAAGAACAAGACCTGGGCAATAAACAGTTACACATGCCAGTCATCACAGTCATATACCCTGCAGGAATAATCAGATGGCCAAAGGAAGGGATACAGACCACAGATGTTATGACACGAAAGCTCCTCACCATACATGGAGGGTTCCATCCCAAATCCAGCACCCTGAGACTGAATGCTATCAAGGAAGGAGGCTGAGGACTAGTAAGCGTGGAAGCCACTATCCAGGATGAAACATCCAAAACATCAAGCTCAAGGCCCCAAATGACAGTTTGCTCAGTGAATGTCTCAGGAAATGGACAGCAGAGGATGCGATGCTGGAGGACAGATCCTCATGGAGGAGAAACCCCTGAATGGGATTTACCAGAACCATAACTGAAGTGGCTGATATCCAGAACTCCTACCAAGAAACTCGCTAACAGGACAGCACAGAAAAGCTTATCCTGGCAGCACAGGAACAAACCCTGAGCACCAGAGTGATAGAGGCTCAGATTATCAAACACAGCTGGACTCAAATGAAGGTGTAAAACCATCTCAAGGATGGTCAGAAGAAATGGACAGAACCTGAGTTAAATATGAGTGTCACAGCAAAGGGTCTGAATACGCAGGATCATGTGATATTTCAGTTTTCTTTTAATAAATCTGCAAAAATGTTGTGTTTTTATCAATATGAGGTGCTGTGTGTACATTAATGAGGAAAAAAATGAACTTAAATGATTTTAACAAATAGCTGCAATATAACAAAGAGTGAAAAAATCTGAATACTTTCTACAGGAAATTAAAATCGAGAGGACGCTACCCAGAAACCTTTACAGGACAAGTGGCCTCTCTATCTATGAGGACATACTTCAACCACTTTCTCCTCTAAAAAGACTGCATCTCAAAAGCTGAATCTACATATTACTCCAGCTTAATAAAGTCACGCAAAGGAAATTCCAAGGTCCTCTTCTCCAAACTCTAAAAGATGGCAGAACCGCCAAATTCACTTCCTCCTGACCTGAACGCCTCAGGATTCTGCAACGCCTCTCATCTTTTTTCACTTCTAAAATAGAGCTCATCTACCAGCAGCTCATACCTATCCCTGGTCCTTGTTTATTATCACTTTTTAATCCACACTCTGCAGCCAATCAGAATTGAGTATTCACCTGGACCGTGGTTGAATCACAATCAAAAGACCACTGTGAAGAATGTGACATTACTGCTGCAACAAAAATGGTGAGCAATATTATGTGGCAAACAAATCCGAACCACATTACATTCAGCCCATGCAGAACACGGTTCACACATGAGTTACGGATCTTGCAGCCTTGAGCAATATCAGAGCTATCTATCCGTACTATTCGTTTGATGCAGATTCCAGTTCAGACGAGGAAAACAAAGACGCTCACGGATCTATTTGTCTGTAAGTGGATGTATCAGAATGGAGCGGAGCAGAGAGCCTGTGACTGCAAGTTTTTCCTAATACAAGTTCTTTTTAACAGCATTTTTTGTCTGTTTCTGATCCACGATGATTTGACTATAGTAATACCCAGAGATGCAATTTTAAGCTTAATGTTTGTTTAAATATGTTCTTTATCATGAGAAAAATGCTACAAGAACATGTTAATAACCACTAACATCAAGGTGAGATTTGAACCAGGACCCTCTTGCTATGAGATGAGAGCTCTAACCACAACCCCAGCATCCAGCCTTCTGATGGTAAAATGTCTTGTTGAATTTGACTACATTTTAATTTTATTTAACTTGATCAAACTCGTGAAAAATATATTCATAAGGATGCTTTTGTAATAAACATTTCCTGGACGCTTTCCTCGGGTGAAGAACTATTTCTGTTGCAGTTCTGTGTGAAATCCCATGATGATTCCTTATCATTACAAATCCTAACACAAATAAACTGACAGAACCCAGAAGAAGACAAGAAGAAACATTTTTCAGGAAAGGCTTGAGTTGCAGAAAATATCTCTTCCCACAACATCCGGAGGACAAAACCACCTCCAACTGTGAGGGTGCTCACACTGTAGCGCTGCAGATGTGATGACTTCTTTTTCTTTTTTAAACATGGATATGAATCCCACACACAAGATTGTGCAGCTATTTCTGTCAGGACATTTTCTGTGCTTCCATTGCTAGACCTTTCTCACTCTGACCTTTTCCTGACCCGTATCAATGCCTCCGTCCTGATCCCGAACAGGAGCACAGAAACTGCATTCTCTGCATTAGGATGGGTCAAACATCCTCATTAAGCCTGATTTAATCTTAACGTCCTTGATTACTGTAGAAATGGTCCTAATAAGGCTAAACCCTGGAGAATGAACGGGATCAAATTTGGCAACAGTTACAGTTACAGTTTTTACATATTCTTGTTTTATTAATCTTTTCCTTCTTTTTATTTTTTTTTTATTATGGCCCGCAGCAGCAGGGTCCTGTCTGCAAGGACCATATTGTTTTTACACTGACCAAAAAATGAAAAAGGCCTTTAAAAGCCTCAAAGGAAGAGCCTAAGCCCAAACAGACCTGGCCATTGTGTAGAATAAGACAAAACACACAAAAAGACACACACAGGCCTCGGCGCAAAAAAGCTTCTATATTGTTTTTGGAATGTTTATTATTATTCCGTTTCCTAACGACACCGGTTTGCCTCAATTTGACCCCCACCATATACCCAAAAACTCACCAAAATTTCCACACACCTGGGAAAATTGTAAAATATATACTTTTTTAACGACCCCCCCCCCCCCCACGACGACGACATCATGGAGAGCAACACCACCAACAAAATGAATGAGCCGAAATGTGTTTAAGGAGCCAAAAGAAATATTTCAAAATACCCAAATAAAACTAAAACACGTGTTGGGGGTATCCAGGAGGGCCTTTGAAATTATTATGGGGGGGCCATGTTGTAGCAGAGATTTGGCGATTTTTGCGCTGTTGTGGTCGGAGATCATTTCCTGATCAGTTTTTGCTGCTGCAAATTTTTCCTTTAATTCTGTGTTGCTTAAGGTTTTCCTGGAGGTCTTTTACTTCTTTGGCCATTATATCATTTTGCTTTTCCAAATTTTGAGCATCTGATTTTAGATATTCCTGTTTTAACTTGAAGAGCTGTTCCTGGTCCTTTTTAAGGTTGTCCCGTTTCTTCATGAGGTCACCGTTGGTTTGTTTCAGTCCATCCAGGTTGGTGTTGATCCCATGGACCTGCTGAACCCAGGGTTTGGCCTCCTCACACTGCAAGGTGAGCTGAAGGATTTCAGAGTCCAGTGTTGCGTTCTGGTCCTCCAGAGACTTGGTTTGGTCCAGGATTGAGGCACAACGTTGTTTAATTGCTGCCTCCTCCTCACAATATCTCTGGAGATCCAGTAACTGGGTTTGGAGAAGGATGTTTTTCTCTTGCAGTGTTTGGAGGCGATCTCTCTCCTCCTTCAGCTGTTCTTCCTGAGGTTCAAGGGCCAAGATGGTGATTGTAACACTAAACCTCTATCTCTAGATCTTGGTTCTCCTGATTGAGATATTTGGTGGATGAGTTTGGCTTTTTATAGCTTACTGGTTAACTCTTCAGGATCCCAAACTCTGGTCTGGAGTTACTGAAGAGTTGCTGTGAGTTGGGTGTTGGTCTCAGTCAGGAGGTGGATCTTCTGCTGCTGTTCCTTGCAAATGTCCTCCAGAAGTTTTTGGTCCTGGAGTTGCTTTTTGACGTTTTGCAAGTCTTTTTCCAGCTGCTTGGTGAGTTTTGTGGCTGATGTCTTTGCCTGGGAGAGTCCAGCGTAGGTTTCTCTAAGGTGTTTTTTGCCTTCCAGATCAGCGGCGAGGGTTTGCAGGTGGCTGGTCAGCGAGGTGATGTTCTGGACTTTATCTTCAAGATCAGAGAGATTCTGTTTAAGGGTGCTCTCCTCAACCATAGAATCTCTCAGACGGCAACAGAACATTTTAAATGACGTTTTTCTGCAGAGCAATGAAAAACTTTAAAATGTTCTTGTTGAAGTGAGAGTGTAGATGCAGTCTTCTGTAGCATGTAGAGAAAGGCTGTGTGTTCCTTGCGTAGGTCGAAGGCACTTGACAGGAACGCAAGACTTCTAGTACGAGTGGATCATTCAATCCTGTCTCCAATCCCTGGAGAAGAGCACAGGATGCGAAATATGAGCAAATGCGTCCTTCCCCCAAAGATTTGCATCTTCAACATTGATGTATAAGACAGGATTGGGCGTCACGTGACATATCAGCCCTTTGAGGTGTTTTTATTAGGAAAATGGCTTTGTAACTTATTTTTGTAAAGTTTATCAACCATTCACGCCATTGAACTTCAATTTCCTCCTTTCTGGGCTTGGGTTTGGAATCTACAAACTCAGTTATATGGATTATATTATACAGGAAAAAAAATCACAAATCACAGATATTTAGAAGCTATTAATTTAACAGCAATGCGTTACCTGTAACACTAGAAGGCGCAGTTCTTGCACCATTTAAAGATTAATCTTTAGAGATAATAAATAATCAAAAACACCACAAGATCAATAATTTTCCAAGCCTTAATTTGAGCCATGTTTTGCAAAAATGGGTTAAGATATGAGGGAGCTAGCTTGATTTTTGTGGTTAATACCTGCCTGTCCGCTGGAACAGCAGCATTTTGTTGATGTGAACGGCGCTTGTGTTGCATAGCAAAGGTGCACCTCACTGGGTATTGCAGCGAAGAAGCGAAGGCCAATCCAGTAATATGTATCAATGATCTTTAACTACAACCCTGCCCGGCTGGTTGTGAAGAATGCCTTTTTTGAAGCTCTCTGATAGATAGCTATTTATATATTGTATAATATTATACAATATGTAACATACAATATGTTGCATATCATGGGTTTTTTTTCTCAGTTAAGCTAACTGTCATGGGCCGCTCGGCCATGGGAATTGAACCACAGGACAAAAGAGAATCTTTAAATAAAGGGTTGTTCATTTTACCCAACAAAAATGCATGGACTTAAGTTAAAACTGGGGTCAACTTAACAAAATGTAACTAAGAGACTCAGAAACAAAAGCTCAAACCAAGTAAACAAAACTGACCCTCCAAACAGGAAACAGGGAGAATTTATACTGGCTGATCAGACCAAAGACACAAAAGGGAGGGGACAACAATACAAAACATTGAAAACATAACCATTAACTAATAAAGTAAATTACTAGTAATTTAAACATTAACAAAAAGCATTAACAAACAAAACTAACATATACTTCAAATCAAGTTAAACATATTTTAACAAAAGAAACAATAATTCAACTAAAGAATAAACTTTTGTCTCCCCCCCTCCATCATCTCCAAATGAGAGTGTCCAGGCAGATTTCCAGTTCCTCCCTTTGCCACTTCAGGCTTCAAGGAGAACTCAAAAGAAAATAATTACTCAACACATCAGAACAAAATTAACTAAATGTGTGCACAAATCATGAAGTTAATTTTGTTATTCAAGGTGTAAAGTAAAATAAATTTGTGTGCAAGTATAAATGATAAATTCTACAACAAATTTGAAAGAAATATATCAAACTTAACTTTTAAATGTGGGGCAGTGGGGTCTGCCCTCACACTAACATTTTAGCAACATGCTAACTTTTTCCGCTATTTTGTCATATTATAGGCTTTTTTGGAGAGAGGAGCTTGTGCGAAGGCGGTGGCGGCGCATAGAGGCGGGAGGCGAGGGCGCCAGTGGGGCGTATAGAGCAGGGCAGTAGGGGCGATGGGTAGCGCCTCGCGCCTTTAATTTTATTTTATTTTTGGCCATTGTAATTGGTGCTACCTAAAGTGAGCACACAATAAATTGTCAGATTAATTTTGAAAGCTCAGCAGAAACTAGTTTCTTGGGTTCTGCAGGGTTAAATACAAACACACACACTCCCATGTATGACTTTCTCCTTCTCTTCTCCCACGAGGCCAAACTTTCTAACTATAAACCAGGTTTTCATTAAAGGTATTTCAAAAATTCTTCATTTTATTTATTAATTCATCTGGTTTTGTTTTCAAAGAAGGTTTTAGGACATCTTTCATGTTTGAAGTCCATTGCAGTAAAGCTGTCCCTTGCGATAATGTGTTTTTTTTGTTGCTGTTTTTAGTGTATTTTGCATGGATTTTTTCACTCACTTTGTTTTCTGTGTCCTGATTGGCTGTGGACCATTGTCAATCAATCTTCTGTACAGTACAAAATGCATTCAGCTCCTCAAAGTTACATAAATCTTTGATTGCTACTTTTCTGTGAAAGTTTGAACATTCAGAGTTTAATTGAGAAAGAAAAGCGTGAACATGTTAATGTCAGTCTGAGAAAAGTGTTTAATTAGAAGTTTTACTGCCTTAAAACATCTACAATAATTGCAAAAATAAAGATGAATACTTCATAGATTTATAAAGACCCTAAAGGGACATATAATTAAAAAAAATATAGTACTTTCCTCCATGCAGGAGGAACCAGTGTTCCCTCTTTTGTCAGGGGGATGCATTTCATAAATAACCTGCAATAGGTGAAATCTGTAGAATTATAGATGTTTAAGGTTATAAAAAACCCCTCACTACACACTTTATCCACTTTTCTCAGACAGTAAATAAACATTTTCTCACGTTTCTCTCGTTTTAACTCTCAAAACTTCATAGAAAAATAAGACCAAGATTATGCAGTAAAAATAAAGATCTGATTGAGATTTAAAATGTATGTAACTGTGCTGCACAGAGATTGATGGACAGGCAATCTGGACGCAGAGCCAGTGCTCTATAGAGAAAAGAGAAGAGAAAGTCATGCATAGAAAAAAATCTGTGAAACTGCAAGACGATGAATGGTGAACTGTGATAAAGCAAGGGAACTGTAACTGACCCAGAAAAAAGGTGTACATGCCCACTTAGTTTCTCGTGAGGACCAGTTAGTTTCTTGTGTGCACCAGACACCTTCGTGTGCACACAAGAAACTAGTACTTTTTTTTTCTTTTTATGTCTCTTTATGGTCTCCATACACATCACCTACTACAGGTTACTTTCTTAACCTAATGAGGGACCTCTGTAAGTCACTCCAATATCCATCCATCTTCAGCTTTTCCAGGGTCGGGACAGGGGGGCAGCAGCCTAAGGAAAGTTGTCCAGAAGCAGAAGCTCCTCCTTTCATAAAATGGTTGAGTGTTTTCTTCTGCCAGTAAACTTTTGTCTTTAAAGTCCCACTCCAATTCTAAATGTATATCTAGTGTTCCCAGTGGTCTTTTAATTTTGATTAGGCAGTATTTTGCCAACATCAAAGTTTGTGTCGTTTTTTCAGACCTGTTTACAGCAGAGCAGCAGAAGTTCATTGAATATAAGATTCTGGTCCTTTGGGGACCCCCTCTTCTCTTGGTCGCCCCTCGTCTTGGTGGGGGAGACTGACCCCTGCTGTCCTGGATTTCCTGCGGTTGCCTGGGGCTTTCAGAGCGGGTCTCCCTTGAGGGGGGCCCTGGCATGTACCCGCGGCAGGGGAGATGCTCGAAACTCCTGGGTGGTGGTGGGTTGCTTGTCTGGGATGGGGTGGGGGCTCTTGGAGGGTGGGGCCCCGTGCTGGGCCCCCCTGGTGTGCTGGGAGGGCTGCTCTTCTGGCTGGGCCAGACCTTGCACTCTGCTGTCCCATACCTCACTGCTCTCGGGTTTTGGGGGCCCATGCGGCGGTCCTGCGGGCCCTGGTCTGGGTGCTTGGCCGGACCGCAGGGAGAGTGGATATCCTCCATTGGCCCCACAGTACAGGTGGGGGTTCTGGTTACCGCTGCTGCCTCGGCAAGGATCTTGGTGTCGGGATGGCCGGGAATTCTCTCTCCTTCTTTCCTTTCTTTCCTCCTTTCTTTTTTACATTCCATCATCCATCTCAGCAAAATATATACACTCACCTGAGCACAGGTGTCGGCTCACCTTTGTAGAATTAGTTTGAAAAGCTTTACATGTGTTAGTTTGCATCCATAAGTATGAACTGTGGTTGTGTTGTGTGTATGTTGACAGGTTTGTATGTGAAGACTCTTGGAGGCAACAGGTAAGTTTAACAGCTATACAAATATACATCTGGTGCATCCGGAGATTTAAAATCCCCGATTGTAACAGTAAAATCTGTCCAACACTAGAGGCTCTCAGCTCATATCTGATTGCTCAGCTGTTGGACAAATGTAAAGGACAAATTAAAAAAGTCTCTCCTGCTAGATTTCAATGAAGAAATAGTCAGAAACGCAGCTTTCATCTTAAATTATTACATATCCTCCATTATGCTAAAAATGCTATGAGAAAATGTTAAAAACACTAAAAACACCATTTTCATTGGAATGGGTCTTTAAAGTCAGAGTTTAGAAATGGCAAACAAAACTCATGGATAATAGGGGGATATTTTTAAAGTTTTTTTTTTTTTTTTTTAACAAAAACAACTGTTAGGTGCAACACATTTTTGTAGTTTCCATGATCAAAACTATGAACAAAACTGAAATTACAAAGCTATTCCTAATATATTATGATTGTTTTTGTTATGTGTTTGTTTTTAGGTGTCAACCACAGTACATCACTTACATCACTTTACTATGATCGATAAAGGAGTATGTCCTTTGTTGTTTTTTTCTTTCCTGTGGTTGCTTCTTTACATCACTGCCTTTTGAGGGACTTGAGTCTGATAATTCTAGGTGCTCCTTTAAACCTGTTACTATGGAAACGCCTGATTTGAATAGGATTCCTTTTTATCGTCCTTTGATCATCTCATTCAATCAGTTTTATATTGGCCTCCAGCTGACAGAAGTCAATGGATCCACCATGGTGATGACTGAGATAATGAGGATGAATGGGGATGAACAGACCTGCAGCTTCGCTCGCTGACACTAAGTAACCTGCCGCTGTAAGCACTTTATCTGTGGGGTTATGGACCCAGGACACTAGTTGTTGTTATTTTGTTATCACTTCCAGTTTTATTTTGTTGTGTTTCCTGTGTTCACTATTGCCTTTTAGGTCACTTGACACTTCCCTCCTAGTGTGTGTTCCCTCCCTCCTTCTTGGCACACCTGTGTGTAGTTACCTTATCCTCTCTTCCTGTTATAAGTCCTCGTCTCCCTTGCACGGGTTGTCGGGTGGTTCTGTTCCTTCTAGGAAAGTTTCTACTAGTCCTTTCAAGCAAATAAATGAAAGACTGTTCATTGCAAATTGCCGTCTGCGTTTGTGTCCTCACGCCAACCCTGACATTACCACCAGACCAGTAACATGGACACAGCAGACGCGGAGACGGTACGGGCACTACTCCGCCAGCAAGAGGAACAGATGTCTTGCCTGCGTCTAGGGTTACTGGAGATGTCAAGCCGTCACGAGCGACAACTTGCCGCGTTGGGTGAACGATTTGAGCAACTGACGGAGCGTTTCCAACATCCGCCATCTTTCCCTTCGCCACACCCATCGCCTTCCACGCCGATCCAGGGGACCTGGGAAGGTGTTCCAGTCGCTCCTACTGCACAACTGGCCCGTCCAGAAAGGTTTTCAGGGGACTCCGGGGACTGCCGGGCCTTTATTACCCAGTGTGAGCTCCATTTCCAGTTACAAGCTCCTCACTATCCTTCGGACCACGCCAAGGTGGCTTTCATTATTTCCCACCTCACCGGCAGAGCTGGTGAATGGGTTACTGCCGAGTGGCAGCGTGGAGCACCTGCCTGCGCATCTCTCTCGGCTTTCCTGGAGGCTTTTCAGCAGGTTTTCCAACACACCAAGCCGGGCAGAGAGGCAGCTCGTGCCCTTATGCAATTGAGGCAACGGGGAAGACGGGCAGCTGACTACGCCATCGAGTTCCGGACCTTGGCCTCCACTAGTGGTTGGGACACTATTGCACTCATGGACGCTTTCGTGGAGGGACTGTCCGAGGAATTAAAGGACAGACTAATTGCACTCGAGTTGCTGTCCACCTTGGAAACCCTCATCGCCCTGGTTATCAGGATTGATAACCGTTTACAGGACCACAAGCAGGAACACGGCAGAGTGGCACCCCGCTTCCGACGCAGTCCTGTTGGGCGCAGGATCATGGACTCATCTGACTGTGCTGCTTTTTCCACAGAACCCCCGCCTCTAGTTTCAGAAGAACCTATGCATCTCGGCCGGGGCAGACTGACAGCTTTCGAGCGACGGCGACGGATGGCAGCAGGTGAGTGCCTTTACTGTGGTAAGCGGGGTCATTTCTGCAGGGAGTGCCCAAACTCCTCTGCTCGTTCAGTAAGAGTGGGCGCGCTGACGAGCGGTGATTTGGCGCTCACTAGTCCTAAACCTGCTGCCTGTTTATTGAAAATACAGGTTATGTTCCAGGGGAAGGGGGTTTCAGTTAAAGCTTTGGTGGATTCAGGAGCTGAGCAGAACCTCATGGATGCCGAGCTAGCTAAACAGGTCGGTCTTAAGTGTGAGTTGTTACCTCATCCGTTACAAGTGGTCTCCCTCAATGGTCAAGAGGTAGCCGCTATTTCACAGATAACCGAACCCATTCATCTTATTGTTTCTGGTAATCACCATGAATTTACCAGTTTTTTCATTTTCACCTCTGCTCAGAACCCACTGGTTCTGGGGTACCCTTGGCTTCTGGCACACAACCCCGTCATTGACTGGCCCTCCAGTCATATCTCTGACTGGAGTGAGAGATGTCACACCACCTGTTTGCGCTCAGCTCGGCCTCCTGGGGAAGACCCCGCTGTCCCAGTAGGGCAGCCGCCCTCACCTGACCTATCCGGGGTACCGCCGGAATACCATGACCTAGCTGAGGTGTTCTCCAAGTCACGAGCTCTCTCCTTACCCCCTCACAGACCTTATGACTGCGCGATCGATCTCCAACCTGGCGCTGCCTTACCCAAAAGCAGGTTGTATAGTCTGTCAAAACCCGAGAGGGAGGTTATGGAGAAATATATCGCTGAGTCTCTGAACTCTGGTATTATCAGACCATCTTCTTCACCAGTGGGGTCTGGATTTTTTTTTGTCGGAAAGAAGGACGGGTCACTCCGACCATGTATAGATTATCGAGGATTAAATGAAATCACTGTCAGAAACAGTTATCCTCTGCCACTAATGAACTCAGCATTTGAGGCCTTGCAGAAGGCCAGGATTTATACGAAGCTGGATCTTCGCAACGCTTACCATCTCGTGCGAATTAGAGCTGGCGACGAATGGAAGACCGCCTTCACCACCCCTTTGGGACATTTCGAGTACTTGGTCATGCCGTTTGGCCTCTGTAATGCTCCTGCAGTGTTCCAGGCCATGATCAACGACGTGTTAAGAGACTTTCTTCATCGGTTTGTTTTTGTATACCTGGATGATATTTTGATTTTTTTTCCAGGGACGCCAGTGAACATCGGCGGCATGTTCGTCTGGAACTCCAGCGACTACTGGAAAATAAACTGTTTGTAAGGGCAGAGAAGTGTGAGTTTCACTCTCCGTCTGTTTCTTTCTTGGGGTTTGTCATAGCCGAGGGTGAGGTGAAACCCGATCCTGCTAAAGTGAAAGCGGTGGTGGAGTGGCCTACCCCTACTAACAGGAAACAATTACAGCGGTTTCTGGGGTTTGCCAACTTCCTCCGTCGCTTCATCCGTGGCTACAGCTCAGTGGCCGCGCCACTCACGGCTCTCACCTCATCCTCTTCACCTTTTGTCTGGACTGAGGCGGCAGAGGCAGCCTTTAATAGGCTTAAGCGTCAATTCACCTCTGCACCTATTCTGGCCCAACCTGACCCTTCCAGACAATTTATTGTTGAGGTGGATGCCTCTGATACGGGGATGGGTGCGGTTCTATCTCAGCGAGGGGTATCTGACGGTAAACTGCGCCCTTGCGCTTTCTTCTCCCGCCGGCTTTCTCCGGCGGAGCACAACTATAATGTGGGAGATAAGGAATTGCTAGCGATCAAGCTAGCTCTCGAGGAGTGGAGGCACTGGTTGGAGGGGTCAGCAACGCCATTCTTGGTTTGGACAGATCATAAGAATCTGTCCTATCTACGAACCGCCAAACGGTTGAACTCCAGGCAGGCACGGTGGTCTTTATTTTTCAACCGTTTCAATTTTGTTGTGACATATCGACCAGGGTCCAAGAATGTGAAGCCAGACGCCCTCTTCCGTCAACAGGAATCGGCTGTTCAGGACGGCCAACCAGCCTGTATTCTTCCTCCCTCTTGTGTGCTGGGTGCCCTCTCCTGGCAGCTGGAGAGAGACATTAAGGCTGCCCAGGCTCAGGAACCAGACCCGGGAGGAGGTCCTCCTAATAAACTGTTCGTCCCCAGCTCACTCAGGTCCCAGGTGCTCCAGTGGGCTCATGCCACACGACTCACCTGTCACCCAGGAATCCGCAGGACTGACTCCTTTTTGCGGCGCCGGTTCTGGTGGCCCAGCATGACCAAGGACGTCCGGGACTATGTTTCAGGTTGTCTGGTGTGTGCCCAGAACAAGGTAAGTACACACCCACCTGCTGGATTATTACACCCACTGTCCATCCCGGGTCGGCCTTGGTCACACATTGCCTTGGACTTTGTGACCGGCCTGCCTCCTTCCGCCGGAAAGACCGTTATCCTGACTATTGTGGACCGTTTCTCTAAGGCCGCTCATTTTGTGGCCCTAACCAAACTTCCCTCCGCTGCAGAGACTGCTAAACTGGTCATCAAGCACGTCTTCAGGCTGCATGGCATTCCCAGCCATTACCAGGCCAGTTTGTCATGCTGTCCACTTCCCACATCAAGCTTCGGACAAAATCCAAGAAGCTGTCCCCCAATTTCATCTGACCTTTCGAGATTCTGAAGGTCATCAATCCTGTGGCGGTCAGGCTGCGCTTGCCCAGGTCCTTGCGCATCCATCCGGTCTTCCACGTTTCTCAGCTAAAGCCACATGTCACGAGTTCTCTGCAGCAGCCATCCTCTCCGCCACCCCCTCCTCGCATCATTGATGGCCAACCGGCCTACACTGTCCGTCGCCTGTTGGACGTTCGGCGATGGGGTCGTGGCCTCCAGTACCTGGTGGACTGGCAGGGGTACGGACCTGAGGAGAGGTCCTGGGAGCCTGCTTCATGCATTCTGGATCCTGAACTCATCAGGGACTTCAATCGGCGGCACCGGGACAAGCTTCCCCCTGCAACAGGTGGCGCAGCTTGAGGGGGGGGTACTGTGGGGTTATGGATCCAGGACACTAGTCGTTGTTATTTTGTTATCACTTCCTGTTTTATTTTGTTGTGTTTCCTGTGTTCACTATTGCCTTTCAGGTCACTTGACACTTCCCTCCTAGTGTGTGTTCCCTCCCTCCTTCTTGGCACACCTGTGTGTAGTTACCTCATCCTCTCTTCCTGTTATAAGTCCTCGACTCCCTTGCACGGGTTGTCGGGTGGTTCTGTTCCTTCTAGGAAAGTTTCTACTAGTCCTTTCAAGCAAATAAATGAAAGACTGTTCATTGTAAATTGCCGTCTGCGTTTGTGTCCTCACGCCAACCCTGACATTATCAGGCATTCTCTTTAAACGATCCGCTGATTTTCCAAACCTGAAGCTTCTCCCTCTGAATGTGCTTTTGACCAGGATAACTCATGTTCCTGTGCTTAAGAGCATGTTTGACGGAACCCACCTTTGGCTGTGAAGGACATTGATGGATGTGTGAACTGATCAAGATCCCAGAATCAATCTTTAGTCTCTATAATTGTCTTCAGTCCCAGCTAAACCAAACACTAAAGCAACACTGATGTGAAGCAGTGTGAAAACAAAGCAAATCTCAGACAGAACCACTGCCGTCAGTCACATCTCTCCTATTTGTCAAAGTATCCTTAGAATTAACGCCCTTCAGACACTTTTTAAAGAGCAGCAGCTTATTCCTTTTAAACAAATACCCTGATAACAAACTTACATAGCATAAACACTGCATAGAATGTATGCAGCACAGATACACATTTCAAACTGATTTTCCATGACAAAACTATGACATATTAATTTAATCTCATTTTGCCTTTTATGGGCAACATAGGTTTTCTGCTCCACACTGGCCTCATATTCTTTGTGTTCCTGTTTTTTTAATGACTATATTATGAACTGAAATTTTCAGTGGAAGGTTGCTCCTCCCCCTCTGCATCCTGTGCTTTTACTTTTCAAAGCCCACTCAATATTGTTAATAGTCATAACTGCTCCAAGTTGCCTCTCTAATAATTGAAAAATTCTTTGCGATACAATTGTCACACAGGATGTTACCTTGTACTCCTGCAGGTTAATGAGACCAGGGTTCTGTTGTTTGGTCCAAACCAGAGTTCCCATAAGCTATCAGAACCTGTCATACCAAGAGGACCATCAGAGAACAGCTGCTCTGGTTCAGACCAGAACCAAACATGTGCAGGCGTCTCCAACCCTCCCTGTGAGCTGCTGCTTGTTTTGCAGGTAAACCCCCCCCAGCAATTCCCGATTAGCTGGATTGAGTGAGCTCAGTTTCTGATTGATTGAACACACCAGATCCAAGTGACCAGTAATTGCTGAAGCAGGGTTAGTAGCTCACGAGGAACAAGGTTGATGACCCCTGTGTTAGGGTTGTGTCCTAAAGTGGATCAACCATAATAAATGATATGTGATCAGTTTACTACCCACCATTTAGCTAAGCTGTTACTTTAGGCTTTAAACCAGGTGTTTATGGTCCTTCAGAGCTGTCACTGGTCCTTCTTAACACTTAACCCTCAGTTTTATAGAGTTACCAACATTCCCTTAGAGAGACTCTGTTGGAGAGTCGGACTCTTCCTCCTAGATGGACAGAGAGCGCTCAGGAAACGGAGTCAGTCTATTTAAAAAGAGCAGAACGCATGTGCTCATTTCTCTGTTTGCTTTTGGACCTGGACCACCTGCGGTTTCCCATCTTTGTGTTCGTCCAGGTCAAACGCCAGCAGCACAGGGCTGTCGTCTCCTGCAAAGCGTTAAAAGACACAAATATTTAGAAATTAGTCGCTTCCTGTCGGGGCCAACGAGGTCGCCACAGCAACAGCCAGTGTTCTGACATCAGTGAGACATAAAATGAAGGCAGGCCACATTTCTTTCATCTCTGCCAGGTTAACGAGTTTCTGACCTCCATCCATCTCCTCCCATTCCTCTCTCCCCTGCTTCTTCTCCCAGCAGGCGGTTTGTTCTTGTTGTCCTTGTTGTTGAAGCTCAGCAGCTACATGATGTTCTGCAGTGCAAATTGAATTTGATTGCAGTTTAGTATTCAGTTGGTCGGTTGAGGCAGCTTAAGCAGTTTCATAAAGCAGGACGATGTCACACAAACGCACATGCCTTTTTGTCTTTGTGGACTTTCACACAATCATCACAACCTCACAGTGCAAACTTCAGCCTGACTCTCACCAACAGGCAGACACTTAACTGTTTGTGTTTTCATTGTGGTCAGTTTGCTTTAGATTCTGCTGAACGCACCAGCACATCCAATTCAAATTCAAAAACATTTCAAATCCACCACAGTCACTGATTGATTTGAGCATCATGGAGCTTTATTTTCTACAAACAACCTTCATTCTGATCAGAAAAGTTCTTTAACCCTTGAATACAAGGGCTATCCCTGTATGGCGACAGGAAATAATACAAGCTCTTCAAACTACCATTACTCTTCAACTATTTACGCCGTTACTACTGTAAAGTGTTGCATATCAGTGCAGAGCTGCTTTTCTCTGTTTCAGAATCCGTAGCAATTTTATTAGACAGTTGAAGGGTTCTGGTAGTTCAACGAACATCAACACTGGAGCTAATGCTGCAGTCACAAATACAAGTGCCACCGTGTAATGGGGAGGCATCAGTAGAATCTTCTAGATTAAGCCCAGTTTTTGAGAAATAGTTGGTGTGGTCTTGAATGTAGACGGCAGCAGCCTGGAAGGCAGGGATGACGTCATTACAAAATCAGGCAACAGCTGACCAGCCACAGACTGGTGGCAGCCGGCTCGCCAGCAGCCGCTCTAACTGGATGATGTGTGAATGTGTCCGGATGACAAAAGTCCATATCAATTGGCACCAACCCATAACAACAGCTCCTGTCGAGTGTCTGCCCTGCTACCGTACGATTTCTAACAATGGAAGTGAGATGCAGCGGCGGTTCTAGTACAAATCACGCCCTGGGCGAGCCACACCAGAACCAGGTAACCAGAAGCAGAGTCAGGTAAACAGGCTCAGGAATAAACACTCAGTATGAAAGCAGGAAGGCACAAACAATACTTTGCACTGAATGTGTTTCTGAGCAGTGCTTAAGTGTCCTTGTCAGGTGGGGAGGCATCCAGACACTGTGCGCTGGGGGTGATGGGAGATGAAGTCCTGTCAGTACTCTGGGGACGGCTCCCGCCGGTGACCAGAGGGGAGACAGAGCGCTGACTCCTGACACAACCAAGAAAACACAATAAACTTGGTCTGCTTCTCTCAGTAGAAACTAAAAATGTGCCACAAATATTTTAGAAGTGTATTGAATACGAAAAGAAAAAAGGGAATATTTTTACTAAATAATTAGACAAATACCAACCCAGAGGGGATTGAAGCTGTATAATTTCTTTAAGCAATTTCTGACAACAAGCTGAGGAACTGCCACAAAGTAATTCAAATACTACTCAGAATGAGAGACAAAGCACTGGATATATGTCAGTACAAATAACTACATAACAGCAGGTCATCATGTCCTGTTATGCTATTTTAGTGAACGCATGAGTGAAAGAATTCATTAAAACTGGTTGTATATAAGTGAATCTAAAATTGTATGTAATTAGCTGCATTTAATGAACAAACTGAGTTTGGATTAACAAAACATTGAACGTATATGCTAACAATAGCCTTAGCCTAACTCTTCAAATATTATGCATGTTTAATAAAGATGATAAATAATGACATTTACAATGTTCAATGTCATAATGTTTTGTGTTTCCATGATTTTTGTAAATAGTCATTGCAAATGACATTCATCTCAGTACAGACATTACAGAAATGTCTTCATCTAAAAACATAATCTGGCTTTATCAGAAATATGTGGATTGAATTGGATAGGGCACACAGGTGGTCTGCAGGAAATATCAAAGTCATGAAGCCAAAAATGTTGGTGCGCATTTCTTCTACAGGCATGCTGCAGGCATCAAATTGTAGAAAAGCGACTTGTAAGTAAGTGGGAAGTAGGTCAAACGCAGGCATGTCCTACAGATTTTTCCTTTTTTTACCTTCCAAACCCTGCGGACTGCACAAGGGGCTCGTTAATGCTGTTCAAGTGAAAGGTGCGTGCTCATTCAGTGTCTTTTGCTTGCAGCCCAGATGTTAGAACATGTTAGCACATTAGATTAGAGTGTAGTTTGTGTGGACATCCTATGGGCATCTTTCAAGCACTTAAATATCATGTACACACCCCATGCATGCAGCATTTGTACACAGTTAGTAAGGAGCCAGTACTTGGACCTTTCTAATGACTGGACTGCTTCATAAACACGTATGAACGCATCACTTGTACATCATAAGTTAGATTATCTTTACAAATACTTTACAACATTTCCGGTTCCGGGTCACGAATGCACATGAAGCTTTCTTCGGCTCTCGATTCCTGACGTTTTTTGGAGCATTTTTTATGTATTCTTTATATTAAGCAGCAGATATTCTGCTACAGAGAGAGCTGAACATGACACCTAAAGCTGAACTGGCAGAACTTAAAGCTGTATTGGCAGATATCCAAGCCAAACAAGTGGACATCCAAGCCAAGCTAACTCCATTGCTGGCAATGGAAGCTTAGCTAGCTCCATTGCTGGCCATCGAATCCAAGCTAACACCTCTGCTGGCACTCGTGCAGGAATTCCGACAAGAAAAAGTACGAAATGAACAACAGGATAATCGGCTTGACCTCATGGATAGAAGACGCAGATCAACAACTAAGAATTAATAACATAATTCTTACGGGATTTCAACTCAAACCAAAAGCCAAGTCTGGAGCAGCTAACATTAGCACAGATGCTAGCGGAGCCGCAATGAAAACAGCCGAAACTGTTGAAGCTCAAGTCGGATCATTCCTCACTTCCAAAGGAATATCCTTGGATTTGGATAATATCGAAATCTGACACCCGCTTCCCAGGAGAAAGGAGTCAGATAAACCAGCGATCCTCATCAGGTTTGTGAATCAGAAGCACAAAATTGCTCTGATGAAGTAAAGAAAACTGCTAAAAGGTTTGGAGATTTATATTAACAATCACTTATCGAAACATCACGCATTGTTGGCTAAGCATGCCCGACTCCTGAAGCGGAAAAAACAGATCCAGAGCACATGGGTGCTGAATTCCAGGATCTATGTTAAACCACTCGGTCCATCTGAATTGACCAAGGCTGTGGTCATCACCAACATGAAAGACTTTGAGAAGTGTGTGGTCATGGACGTGTGAGCCTTTATTTGAATCGAAATAAGAATCAAAAATGATTTCAAGAAAATATGGCCCCCAGGATTTACCACTAACTCTTAGATTAACTTTGACCTGATTTTCAGCAGTGATTTCTGCCCTGCAGACAACACAAAGTCTGCAGTCATAACAACGAGGAGAACTCTATAAACTCTGTTCAAACCTGAAGGACGGCTGTTAATCAGGAGCAGAACGCAGGAATACAGTCTTGGCTGACGGCATGAATCATATCACTTGACATAGTTCCCTGAAATGTGATTAATGTCAAAGGATCTACTAATGAAACAACCTGCACTTATTGATTTTTTACATCTGATTAAAGTAAATGATCTTTCAGACACATGATTTATTGTTGCCTCTTTCTATACTTGATTTGAAGAAATGACTTGTCTGATGAAGATAGTCAGCATCTACTTGATATTTAATGATTTTGATCTTTTTGTTTTGTCTTTGTTTATCTTTATTTTTTTCTTTAATTACTATTATTGTTTTTATTATCATTTTTGATTTATTCACATCACTGATTTTTTATGATGAAACTATTCTTAAAAAGAAAAAAAAATGTTATTTTTTTTATCATTATTCTCTGTTAGTATTATTTTTGTATAAGCTCCAGTCAAGTCTAAAATAGTGTTCTACTTACATGCAAAGCAGTATGACTTATTGTTACTCAATGATGTTTAAATAACTGTATTACTGTCAGTACAGTATAAGTACCTGATTATTAGTTACGAACCGGTTGATATCTAATGTAAAGTAAATGGTATGGTCGAGTCGGGGTGGGATTAT
Organism: Oryzias woworae; assembly: GCA_016861445.1. Classification (NCBI taxonomy): domain Eukaryota; kingdom Metazoa; phylum Chordata; class Actinopteri; order Beloniformes; family Adrianichthyidae; genus Oryzias; species Oryzias woworae. The sequence continues at coordinate 4,646,403 of BOLG01001664.1, forward strand.
ATAAGTTCGCTTCCTCCTACTCCCTTTCAAGCAGTCAATTTTCTGATGTCTAGTTATTCTATGTTTGACATGACTACTGATGCAAATCTTTGTGGGTGTTGATTGGGTTACACATGTCTTGTATATCTTGTCTGCTTGAAATAAACCATTTCAATCAATCAATCAATCAATCAATCAATCAATCAATCAATCAAACAACACACTTACAGTAACACAGGTATGACAATTTTCATGACATCCCTTAAGGTGGATGCATGAGCCTCAACAGAACTACTAGACACACCTGTGCAGCCGCTTCTCTCTTCAACCCTCCCCGGGTCCGGACAACCCAAAAACCTACAGCACTCGTTTGGTTTCATGTGACTAAGGCATGACGTTGTTGTTCCCCTTTTGGCGCATCCTGTCAGGTAGTGCTTTATAAATAAACTCAAGTGAACAAATTCTGGAGTCTCTGTGCGATAAACAGGTGCAGGGAAGAAGTCGGTGGGACAGTAGAATTCATCCAAAACAGGGCTAAACAACAAAGAATCATCTGGTGACTGGAACCAGAGCACTGAAACTGAAAGAGCAGTAGAGTCAGGAGGACATCCATAAAGCACCAGCACTGCAGGCTAAGCAGGGTTCTCCTTCTGTACTACAGGAAGTGCAGGCAGCTGACTTCTGCTTCAGGGGTGGGGGCTATTCTTCTGGCGGGGCTGGAGCTTACACTCTCCATGCTTCTGTGCCTCCCTGCTCTCAGGTGTTGGCGGTCTTGCTGGGCGTGATCTGGGTGGCCAGGGCCCATCCAACGGCCATCGTGATTGCCCAATGGGCGGATGTTCTTTATCTTTTATCCTGCTGATGCTCAGAGGGGGTCTTGGTGTGGGGTGACCGGGCACTCCCTCTCTTTTTACATCCCATCATCCACCTCAGCCTGAGCATGATTCTCACTGTTCATCCACATTTACATTGATGGGCTTGATGTGGACTTTCAGAGTAAAGCCTCCAAACAGTCGGTCATGTCACTGAACGTGTTCATAAACTCAGTTTAGAAAAATGTTTCCTGTGAAAGTTCTCAGATGTTTGTGACATCCATTTGTGTGTTTGTTGTGCCCAGTTGTCGTGTTTCTGTAATAATCCAGATAATCTGCTGATTTTGCTGAACTTCCTTCTTCTTAACATTCTTTGGACTTTTGTTGTTTTTCTCTAAACAAATCAGTGGACTAATAGCTGCTCTGTTTGTTTGTGCAGCCCGGCTGTCATGTGAGTCCATAAAGACAGAGTGTCCAGCTCTCACACACAGTTGGGATGATGCAGAACGCCGTCCATGTTTTTGCTCAGGCTGAGATCAGAGACACAGATAAAAGCCGTTATTTAAGGATTAATGATAATACTTCCTAAAGATGTGTTGTCAGTTCTGACCGCACTTTTAAGGTCACATGACTCTCCGGTGGGTCTTTAGCCCCAGCTTTGGTCACTGGGTGTTTTATTTGCAGATCCTCTTTCTCCAGCTTTCTTGTCTCTTACTGTAAATTTTAATTTAAATAACCATACTTTGCAAAGTCAGTTCCTGAACTCAAACAGGGCAGAACACACACACACACGCACACACACACGCACGCACACACACACGCGCACACAAGCACGCACACGCATGCACATGCGCACACACGCGCGCGCACACACACGCACACGCATTCACACACGCACACGCGCGCACACACGCATACACACAGACAAGCACACACACGCATACACACACGCACATACACACGCGCGCGCACACACACGCGCACCCACACACACACATGCACACACACACGCCCCCCCCCCCCACACACACATGCACACACACGCACACGCACGCCCACACACACGCATGCACACACACGCATGCATATACACACACGCGCACACGCCACACACACGCGCGCACGCACACACACGCATACACACATGCACATACACACACGCGCGCACGCCCACACACACACACGCATACACACATGCACACACACGCATATACACGCACACACACACACACACACCCCTGAGTCCAGTGCTGTTGAAGGGTAAAGACGGTTCAAGGGGCTTTCCGCCTGACTGTTGCCTCATGTGTGTGCTCAGCACAGATGATCGCTCCACAGCGTTCTCAATGCAAACTCTTGGTTCCTTGTGTTCCCTCTTCAGAGATTGGGTGACAAGCTCCAGCAGCTGTACCTGGGTGGTACAGCTGCTGGGGGGTTGTCCCATTGAAAGGAGGCCTTGGGAGGACCCAATATAATATAAACCCAAACCGCCAAGATAACCACACAGCACATTGAAAATACTGCCTGCTGTAGGCTTAGCTATTCTCAATCTTACACATTACACCCGTTTTCAATTGTCTGCATTGGCTCCCTGTGCGGTTCAGGATTGATTTTGAGATTCTTTTAATGATTTATAAATGTTTTTATGGTCTTGGGCCTTAAAACATCTTCAATCTGTTTATTCTTATTTAAATGATCTGCTTTTAAAGCTTGAGCCCTCACAGGCCCTGTGGTCTGCCAGCACTGGCCTTTTAGTTGTTCCTATGGTGAGAACCAAAACCTATGGTGAGACTGTTCTGCCATTAAGGTCCTCGCCTGCTGGAGAGCCTCAGGCCCACAGAGACCGTAGAGGCTTTTAAAGAGAGTCTCAAACAACCCATCTTATTCTGATCATTTTATTCTATGTGTTTATTTATTCATTTATTTATATATAGTTTTATTATTTATTCCTGTATTTAATCTTATTGTATATGTGATGTTTTTACATACATCTTATATAAAATCTTTGAATTTATCCAGTGTTTTCCTGTGGGGATCTTTGTACCAGGGTTTGCCGGTTTGGTTTGAGGTTGCTGCCCTTTCTAGAGCAGCTGGAGTTCAGCATTGCAGCCTCATGACAGTGACATGGACCCCGTTGCTGCCCCAGTCTGGGTGGGCACTGTGGCGATGTTCCTGTGACAGAGCTGGCTCTGGGTTTGAAGAGATTGCCAACATACTGTTTCCTCACAGCAGAGCCAAGCCTTAAGTTTCTTTTAGAAGTTAACCTTAAGAAGTATTCATTGCGTGTCGGGTCATGGGATGTACAGTGTGTTAAGGGTTATCTTATAACCTGATCCAATTGTCGACCAATCCAACCCAATTACAATAGTTTTTTTTCCAGAGTCAGAGTCATACTTCAAGCAGTCATTTTTATTTGATTTTATTTGTTTCAGGCGGTCGATTAATGTAGCTGAACATGCTTAGAAAATACCCTAAGTATTGACAAACGTTACCACTCAAACGAACTCAGTAATTCTTTCTACAATACTTATGTTGGTACCGTATATCTTCCAATAGTAGCCGGGACGTTTATTTAAAAATAAATTTCAGCCAACCCGGCGTTTATTAAAGACCAGCGTCTATTAGAGAGCGTCCATTATTGGAAGATATATGGTATCTTTTATGAAAACATTGTTTCTGATTGAGCTCAGATAAATCACTCTAACGCACTCCTTTATGACGATGAATCTCAGTGAAGGTTTTTGCTTTTCTGAGCAGGTTTATCTTTCAGACTGTGATTGTTGGAGTTGGTTGTGTTTTTCAGGTTTCAGCTCTGTTGGGTAACATCAATCTGAGTCTATAAATATTGTAAATGGAATAAGGAAGTGTGAGAGATGACTCGTCCTCTGTCTGTCTGCCTGCAGAACAAAAACATGCTGCTGCTTCTTCACGCTGTCTGGGCCGGTCTCCTCTCAGGTAAGTCTGAACCTGCATCACACCACATCAGTAGAGGGAAAGGGGACAATAGCTTCTAGAAAAACTTAAGAATTGTGCCTTTTAAAAGAAGGTGCATTATTGAAAATGAGATTTTATCTCTGTATGACAAAAGCTCATTTCAGGATTCAGATTTACATAATGTTCATTTGTAACTTATGCAATGTAGAATTTGATTCTATTTACATATATGGATCACTTTTTCCTGCAGTAAGAGTTTATTTTAAGGTGACTACAAGATTAAATATGTTTAAAGCCAGAAAATCTTACTAACATGATTATTTTTGAAGATCACTAAAATTAATTAATTTTAAAGGTTTCCTTTATAAATTATGGGAAAACTTCCTGACATTATTTCCAGGATGAACAAGTGAATTTTGCTTTTTTTAAATTCTTTAAAGACCCACTGATGAACATTGTCTTTTTTGTTTTTTAAACATGTTCTTGCAGCATTTTTCTCATAAAAGGGGACCTATTTAAAACATAAGACAAGATGAGATACTTTACTGATCCCACTCTGGGAAATGTAATTGTTGCAGCAACAGTGTACAGACTCATTCACAAAACACACAAAGAGTGAATAATTAGGAAAGCAAACAGGCACAAGGATTAATTATATAGGCCAATAGAGTGAGGCAGGAATGATCTCCTTTAGCGGTTAGTGTGGCAGCGAGGTTGCCTTATCCCTGGCTCACACTGCATCAGGTCTAGCTCTGGTGCAGCTGCCGAGTAGTCCAGCTACGGCAGCTGCCGACCTCGCAAAAGCAAAATAGAATAAATAAGAATGAGGACATAATAAATACTAAAAGAAAAAGAGAAAGTCCTTAACAACTGGAGCTGTTGCAACATGCAGCCGCCTCTCAGCAGCTCCTCACCTAAAGGAATTTATGATTAAAACAGATTTTCTGACTATTTTTTAATTCAAACTGTGTTGGATCAGAAAACCAGATGCTTATAAAAGCTCAGGCTAGTGATGCAATTGCCTACCACGTCCCTCCTCCGCCCCCTTGCGCAAACCCTGGCCCACTCACGCTTAGGTGTGCGAAAATTCAGCCTTCAGCACTCATGTGCTGTAGGAGCTGAAGCCCCAGACAGCATAGCTCCTGGGAACACTCGAGCACTCAAACTCTCCACCACCAATATATCTTAAAAATGACAAAAGCTTTTTGATTTTGGCGAAAAATCATAGTTAAAAGAGTACTGGGAACAATTTTACAAAAGAAAGATATATGGTTGGAGTGGAACTTCAGTTGGACAGTCACATGCGCTTGGCTTCGGATTTACAAAAAGCATAAGCAATGCAGACATGCAGCAGCATCATTTAACATGATATAGCCTATAGCCATGATATAGAGAGTATGTCAAACTGTGCTCAAAGACTTAAAGACGCTTTGAAGGTGTTTGAAGTGTTCAGCTTTGCTTCAGCCTTTGGTGGAACTTTGGCTTCAGAGTGAACTCACACCACGTTACCCTAGGACCCAACCCCAAAGCCAAGTGGGTTTGGCTTTTTTCCTCTGTCCATTGCAGTGTTGGTCCAGAGCACGGTTCAGTTGGTTCTGTCACTGTGGATTGTTCAAACGTCAAACTTTATTTATTTGTACAGCGCCTTTCCTTCAGTTGAAACCCGTGGTGCTTTACATTAAAAAATAAAATAATAACAAAAATAAAATAATAATATTAAATAAAAAATACAATTAATAATAATAGTTAATAAATAAAATAAAAACCATTTAGAACTTGGTTGTTAAGACCAAATATAAACAATGAAAAAGGATGAGCCACGCAAAACAACCGCTGTTCCCTCCCCAGCTCCTCCCTCCATCCACCCAGCCCCCACAGTACATGACCCCCCCCACAGGAAAACTGAACAAAGATTAAAAACTGCAGCTCTAAGGGAAAAGTCTGGCTCAGTACTGCTGTGCAGAAACGATATTACGGGGATCCGTTTATTCCAAGGTCCAGCCCAACCACAGGGGTCATCACTGCAGTGCCCACCCAACACAGGGTAGACCAGAGCCCCCCCTCTACATGGAGGTACCCCAGCCGCCCCATGAGAACGAGCACCGCAGCACCAGCTCACCCATAGACAGGAGAACCCCAGAACAGCAGATCCCCGAGAGGAAGAACTGGAGATAAAGAATACATGAATAAAAAGCATTAAAAACAATTGAACAAACACTTCAATAATGTAAATATATATAAAAAAACATGGTTAGAATATTAAAAAAATAATTGTGTATATACATTAATCATAAAATTATTCAAATAAAAGTTAATAAATAACTAAAAACAAAAGAGGAGAAGATCAAATTAAATAATTCCAAGAGTCATAAAAAAGCTAAATTAAAAAGGTGGGTCTGGAGCCTCTTCTTAAAAACCTCTATGGTCTCTGCAGCCCTGAGGCTCTCTGGCGGGACTTTCCAGAGGCGAGGACCATAATGGTAGAACGAGGCCTCCCTATAGGTTTTGGTCCTAACCTTAGGGACAACTAAGAGGCCGGAGGACCTCAGGATCCACAAGGGTTCATACTTTAAAAGTAGATCACTTAAATCAGAAGGTCCATGACCATTAAAACATTTATAAACCATTAAAAGAACTTTCAAATCAATCCTGAAACGCACAGGGAGCCAATGCAGAGATTTTAAAATGGGTGTAATGTGTTGTGGTCTCTAAATGTGATTCTCTGGTTATGTGAAATGTCATGTTTTATAATTTAAGATGTTTTCAGCATCAATCCTTGAGGAAAGCTGGATGTGAAACAACAACATGAGCCAGACGGAAACCAACGTTTTACTCCTGATTTCAGCTCTGCATGAAGTCCAGTTGACTAGACTGAGCTCGGAGAAAACTATGGCGCCACATCTCTGCCATTAATCGAAGGGCGCGTATTTTATAACTGAGCCGCAGAGATCTCACCATGCACGCTCATTTAGGGCGAAAAAAAACTGAGCGCGCGCGGTCAGAGCTCTGTGTGCTCAGTTTTTTTTTTCGCTCTAACTGAGCGCGCAGAGCTCTCACCGTGCGCTAACTGAGCGTGCGCGATGAGATCTCTGCGGCTCAGTTATAAAATACGCGCCTTTCAATCAATGGCAGAGATGTGACGCCATAGTAAACCACCTGAATGATCCATCATAGTGAAGGTGTGTCAGGACTAGCTTGCGGGAAAATTGTCTTAAACTTTTGGAGATTAGAACAAAAAAAAAAAGATATGTCTTACAACATGTCTTAAACTGACAGGAACAGGAGATCCATAGAGGTGTCTGGAAGTCTGAGGTTTACAAAGTGAAGACCTGTTTATGAACTGATGAGCTTTTTCCCGCCATTAACAATGTGGTCTGAGTTTCACAACAGCATCACCCTGTGGACACCAGAGGAACTGCAGCTCAGAGTCTTAAAGCGTCTGCGTGTGTCTCAGCAGCAGCCCGCTTGTCAGCGATGGCCACTGAGACGGTTGTGGGCGTGGCCGCGGGGGACGTACTGCTGCCCTGCCGCTTTGAGGCGGCGCAGCAGGGCGGGCTGGAGGTGTGCTGGGGGAGGGGCAAGCCCTCACTCTTCACCTGCCACAACACCGTGATCAGCGGGACTGGAAACCACGTGACCTACACACGTTCAAACAGGTGCTGCTGATCACATGGCCACAAAATGCAATGAGTTGGAGTAATCTGATTACTACCTTGATCAAATCTGATCTTTTAAATATGTACGAAAAATTAGATTATCATAAAAGCTCAACTAATTGCAGTCCAGACGCATCTCCCTTTTATATTCCACCATCAGACATATTTACATTTTAAACCAAGTAGGTTATGAAACATCAGCAGTTTAATTTTCTTCCTGATGAAGGTTTTCTGTTTCAAAAGCTGTAGAAATTAGATTGATTAGCTCAGAAAAACATCCAGAAGATCTCTGGAGTGGAAAGGTTTCTTCAAGTTCACCAAAAGATGTCAGTCTGGAACCGAAGGAGCCCACAGTTCCCAGTCTGATCATCAGACCTGGTTTGTAAAAGGGAATATTCCATCCGTCATCCAACCATCATCCAGCCGTCTGTTAATCCATCATCTACTTCTTGTCTATCCGTCCATCCATCCAGCATCCGTCTGTCCGTCCATCTGTTCTTCCAGCTATCCATACATCCATCATCCATCCATCCATTGTCTGTTTGTCCATCGGCCATCTGTTATTCCATCATCCATTCATCATCCATGCATACATCCATCATGTATCTGTCCATTTGTATCCACTTCCATCTATCCATTCACTACCATCCATCCCTCCATCCATCCATCCATTAATTATTCATTCATCGCCCATCTATCCATCTGTTATTCCATCATCCATTCATCATCCATTCATCCATTATTCATTCATCGTCCATCTATCCATCTGTTCTTCCATCCATCCATCTTTAGAACTGGCTGCATCTCTTTCAGGGTGATGGAGCAACTTGAGTCAGCCCGGCTACTGTTGGTTAAAGGCAGGGTAAACCCTGGACAGGTCACCAGTCTTCTGCAGCGCCACACCCACATTTACAACTAGGGGCAATTTGTAATTATCAATGAAGCTATGAAACATGTTTCTGGACAGCGGGAAGAAAGCCAGAGTTCCTTGAGAAAATCCACACATGCACAGGGAGAACATGCAGACTCCACACAGAAAGGTCCCAGCCGGATTCAATCTGGGACCTTCTCGCTTTAGCATTACATTGATATTATAAAATGAATATATTTGTTTGGATATGAAGCCAATAATGTCTGTAAAGCTGGGGTTCCTCGTGGCAAAATCCTGTTCCACTGTTTTTTGAGGTGTTTTTCCAGATTTTTAACATTCATAAAGGTAAAAAATAGAAGTCCTGTCTTGGTTTTAGTTTTCTAACCTTAACTTGTATTTTTCATAGTTCTTGTTCTTAAACTCGCCTTCAGATCCATCTTTTTAAATAGTTACACAGGAACAGTCAGTCTTCTGCTTACATCTCAAGCCCACATAGTCTGTTTTTTAAAGCAACATTCCCCCTCTTCCTCCTCTGCAGGTACTCCTTGTCCTCCTCCTCCTCTCTTTCCATTTCCTCCTCTGGACCAGCAGATGCTGGTTTCTATCACTGCAGAGTTCATCTTCCAGGCCTCTTCAATGACCAGGTGTCCATCGTGCACCTCCTCATCATCAGACGTATGTTTGATTTCCATGATTTCACAGGTCACTGGGTCAGTGCCTTCATGAAATGTTTCTACAAACTGAAGGGATGAATGTGGTGTTTTGGATCAACACGCCGGTTCAGTTTGGGGTTTTTGTTCTTGAATGTCTTCATTTTCTGAAAGACTGCTCCCCCTGCAGCTCCCTCTTGTGTTTCTCAGCATACAATCGATGAAGACGAGAAGAGCTTAGATGCAGTGCACGCCACGATGAGTGAGTACTGTCCCAACTCATTACTTCTATTGACTGCAGTGGAAATGAACATGAAGAAACTGCTGAATTCAATTCTATTTTATTTCTATAGCCCAATATCACAGCCATTGCCGTCTCAATGTTCTTACACCAGTATTTGCAAAGAACATAAGTCATAAAAATGTAGACAATAACTGGTTGCTAAACAGACAGAGCTGAACAAACATCCCTGCCCTTACACCCTCGTTCTCGGTGAGGAAAACTCTTAAAAAAAAAACTATTTTTTTGGGAAAAAACGTCAGATGTTTTTGGTTTACTTTCTCACGAGAACCAAAGACTGCAGCTCTCGTCAACACGTTCGATTCATTTCACAGCTTGCCTCAGACAGATCAGTCTGGTTGGATCATAGGAATAGAAATGGATTCGCCAGTTAAGTTAATTAATTGTTGCATCCCTCATATTCTTGTTAACCATTTGTTTTGTTAACCATGGTTACACTTTTCTATGAAAGGAGAACTTCCACTTTGTTGTTTCGGAAATCTTTTAGGTACTTTCATGGTAACAAGAGGAAGTGATGTCACAGACGGCAACGACACAGAGCTGATAGTAGCTCCAGTTCAGGTATCAGATGACTTTACTATCTAGTCATGTTAAAAGGTTGTTTTTGAGGGGAGGGGGTAATTATTTCACTGCTGACCTTGTTTTTTATTGATTCGTTTGACAGTCTGAAGTTCAGCAGCATGAAAACTCTCTGCAGTTTTTCATTGGAGGAACTCTGCGATTCTCCTTCATCATCTTCATCCCTCTTTTGATCTCAACATTGTCTTACCGTTAGTGCACACACACATTTAGCTTTTCATGTATTTGCAGTTACATTTTTGCCCTGTTTTAACCAATAGCAGTGTCAGGACCACAGGCTGCACTTGTTTGTTGCAGGAGTTTGGAGACGTAACCCAAGAAATCAGACAGACATGAGACCAGACCAGTCAGAAGACGAGGATGATGATTCTGTGTGAAGAGAACACTATCACTGGTGCTTCTTTTCTGATGTATAAATGACTTAACAGTGTACACTTAAACTTCTATTAAATACTTTTTTTTTCATTGCTCTGATCCACATAGACAGAAAAAAATACACAAATTTGTCACAAAAAAAAATCTGGCACTTCTATGATTTTAAATGCTCGTCTTTGTGCATTTTCTCCAACTACATAAGTTAGGTTGCACCACAGGGCTCCTCATTAGGACTTGTGTGCTTTATTGCACTCCACTGACATTTCTTTCCTAAAATATTTTTGGAATTTTGTACGTTTGTTATATGAATCAACATTGTTTTTTAAATAAAAAGTTGAAGTGCTGCAGGTCTTTGTTTCAATGTCTGAACATATTTGGACACTGGATATGAAAAAATAAATGTTTTCTAAAATAATCATTGTTCTTTGTTTTTCTTGCCATTGTGACCACAAACACACAAAGACAATCATTGTCTCTTTTATTTATTAGTTGGTACATTAATGTTCTTAAGAGTAGCCCATCCTTTTGGCTCATAAGAGCAAACATATCCTCATGCTGTCTGCTGATTACAAAGAATAACTAAAAACTTTGCACCTTCGTTTATCATCTCATACTTTATTTTAATTACAGTTTTTTAAAGCAGAATAGCTGCATAAGAAGCTGTGATATTGTTTTCAATGAACAGTTTAGCAGATTTGGTTAACTTTAACAAGAATTTTTTTTCTATTTAAAGCAAAAAATAATATATATATTATAAAAAAAACAAATTTGAAGGAATTTTTTTCAACCTTAAAGTTATATGTATTTTTCCTTGAGCTAATGCTACTATTAGCTCATTGAAAGCTAACAGGATGTACACATAAAACGCTTCTTTGGCTTGTATGCCATTGCAAGGCTATGCACACAAGTGATTTCTGGAGAGTCATTATGTGTCAGAACATCTGAAACATTTGTAACATTAACATGTTTCTATGTTGTCATTTGTAAAAGCTAAGCATTAAGCTGCTAGTGCTGTGTTGTTTTTTTTTTTTGGTCAGGTTCGGAGGTTTGATTTAAAAGTTTGAAATAGTCTGACGCCTGGTATCAATGTGCAGTTCTCCATCTGACCAGCAGGTGGAGCTGTATGCCTGGTAGTGCGTTCCCAACAAGGTGATGAAGAATGAATGAAGGGAGAAAAAAGAGGAATAAAAGCAGAGGGATGGTTTTCATTGTGTTTATCTGCTTTAGTGTGTTTTTGTGGGGACATTTGAATAACATTTTAGGAACAGCAAAGTCGATGTAAACATCAGTATCTCTGCTAGAACATAAACATTGTGCTTTTACACTATATGGCTGAACTACATGAACACATGCTGATAATGTTTTGTTTCACTTTGTTGTATTTAGGAATTGAAGTCTCAGTGGTCATGCAGGAGCCCGTTTTCAAGGGACACTTCAGCTTCAGCCTGACGGTTCGCAAACAGCACAACACAAAGACACACTCCTCTTTAAGGGACCCTGTAGACTCCACAATCCACCTAGAATTTAAACCAGAACTTGCTGGATCGATACCAAGAAAACTTCAGAAGCAAATGCTCAAACTTGTCGTATTAAAAGAAATAACTGCCTATTGTATCTTAAGGATCTGCTGTTTGGCTGTTGAGAATGAATCTTTATTTTTCACACAGTGGATTAGCAGGACTTCTACTAGATCTTTGCGATTAGAAATGCTCAGGCTTTACATTTATCATTAGATTGACAATTTTTATTGATTTTAAAGTTTCTTTCTTGAAATCACAAATGACAACACAAAATTACAGTTCCATATTTTATCTAAACAGTTTTATTTTATTACAAAAAGATGGATTGTTAAATCGTGTCTTCTCTGACCTTTGTAAACATAGTTGAGCTTAATGAAGCTGCAGGGTTGTACTGAAAACAGTGTTGGGTGAATTTCCCCCAATGGATTCTATTCTATTCTATTCTATTCTATTCTATTCTATTCTATTCTATTCTATTCTATTCTATTCTATTCTCTGTGCTTGTATTTATTTATTTATTTATTACAAGTTTAGTTTTTAGTTTATGCCTCCAAACCAGGTAGATCTTTTATTATTTGCCTGCTGGTTCGTGATCTCCTGTATTTGGACTCTTTGTTGGATATTTGTCAGCTGACTTTAAATCAAGTTCGGCCTCCTTACATTGTAAGCCTGAGGGCATCCGGATTGGCCAGCGGATGGGTTGTTCACATTTTGCTGCGTGCAGATGCTGGAGATTGATTCTGCTTAACAGTTAGATCATCTCTGCTTCAAGTGTGAGGAGTGACAGTTATCCAGGGTTGTAAAGTACTTGAGTAAATGGACTTCATTACTTTACTTAAGGATGTTTTTTGGGATACTTTGTACTTGTACTGAGGATCAAAAATATAAGCAACTTTTACTCTCTCCTCCACTACATGTTTTGATTGAATATCTCCACTACATTTGAATGGAGACTGACATTTACTCAAGTACACGTAATGAGTCAACAAAATGATGTTAACAAACTGACACGTTTCAAAGGACACGGCTGTGTGTGGTTTTGAGTTCTGAAGGACCAAAAAAGTTCACAGGTGGTTTGTCTGGACAGGAGGAGGTGTGGTTCCACCTCTGGGGTCTGCCAGTGCTCTGTGGTTTGTTCTTAAACTCCTCCTTCAGTTTGTGTTTCTCCTCTGTGAGTGACTCAGTGTGACAGTGTGCGTGTTTGAGCGACAACAGTCAGTCATGAAGATCCTGGTGCTGCTGCTGCTGCTCCTCACAGGTACTGTGAAACAAACAAACCTTTTCTTCTGCTTCAGCTGGGCGTCAGTCATGCCAACCTGCGTAAACTTCGTCAGCAGCATCTTCCTCTTTTGTTCCACAGAAACATTTTGCCTGCATTTAGATGTTTTCCTTCAGTTTCTCTGTGAGGTTCCTCATCAGAACTGCTCAGAACAAAGTAGGGGCTTGCCTGGGATTTGAACCCAGGACCTCTTATTTTTGCTCGTTTTGGGGAGTTTGAGGTGTTGAGATGTTGTTAGTGGGTCAAACAATGCAGCTGTGAGCAAACATCTGTTAGCAGAAAAGAACCAGGATGTTGAATCTTCTCTGAGCTCGTTTGGTCATTTGATGGCCTCACTAATGGGAGTTTCACAAAAGTGCTTGAAGAGAACTAGAACTGCAGAGTGAAGAAATGTTTGTGGTTTGAGGTGCTGAAGTTTCAAAAGCTGTTTGTCTGTTTCTGTCTTCAGTCTCTGAATGTGATATAACAATCACTGAAAGAACCGGTCAGAGCATCACTCTGCCCTGTAGATATGACATAAAAGTCTTTGGACCTACAGCGATGTGCTGGGGTCGAGGTCAGACTCCTCTCAGTGGCTGCACAAACCAGCTCCTCGCCACAGACGGGCATAAAGTTAAAGAGGAAACTAGATTGTCGAGCAGGTATCAGCTGAAGGGAAGTCTGGGTAAAGGAGACGTTTCTCTGACCATTGTGAACGCCACGGAGGAAGATTCTGGACTGTACGGATGCAGAGTGGAGATTTCTGGACTGTTCAATGATGAGAAACATCATGTCAACTTGACTGTTAGAAGAGGTGAGAAAATGATCAGAGAATCGTCAGATTTTTGAATCTTAAAACTCTACTTCTAAACATCTGTGATCTGTTTCAGGTTTGATCACCACACCTTCATCAGACACAACATCTTCATCCTCAGACGGTCCTCAGACAACAGCGACCACTCCAACTTCAGGTAGCCAAGCATACACTCTGATGAAGATGAGCGGGGACGAAGGGTTCAATGTCATCTTTCAAGTCCCACTCCGATCATCTTTTGAGCTATTTTTAGGAGTATTCCCAGAGGTCTTTAATTCGGATTTTGCCGTGTTCAGCCAAAAACCTGTGTTGTTTTCTAGGACAGTTTCTGCAGAGCAACAGAAGTTCATTAGAAATTCACCTCCAAGTTGTGGGCGGGGCTGCTGGCGTGGAGTAGGCCGGCCCCACTCCCTTCATCCCTTCATTTATACACTCTCCACTAACTTACAGCTTCTCACAACCCCAACAAAACATTGGGGCACTGAGCGCCGAGACCACGGCTGACAAACCTCTTGTCTTTGGCTCAGAGGGGCTCGGTAGGACAGACAGTCTGGTTTGGTATAAACCTATTCTGTGCAGAAACTATTCTTTGGCTGCTATTCCCAAAGCAGCTGGAAAAGGCGCCAGCCTTAAAAGAAAACCATGAACTGATGTTAAGTGTGAACCAACTTATACTCATCCAAGTATATTTTACTTACATGGCTTAAAAAGTGACATAAATAATATACTTTGTTCTAGTATGTTTGCAAGCTTTGATTTACTGGGGGGTGGGGCGTAGTAGGGGGGTGGGGGCACAGTCCAGTGTTTTGCCCAGGGCGCCAAACTAGCCAGGACAAAGGGAAGTGCTGACAGGGCAAAAGCAGGTGAAGTGTGGCATTTCCTGCATGGATCTGCTGTGATCGCTGGCGTTCTCAAAGTGTGTAAGCTAGCAGGGACTGGTACAGAGAGGAGGTCCTGCACGGCTGAGCTTGTGCTTCGATGGTTCTAAAGCTGTTCCCAGATCTGTGTTCCGCTGCTGCAGCTGACGCTGTGAAAGCTAGAAAAACCTCCTCAGCGTCTGCTCATTCCTTCATTCTGTCAGTGAGATTTCCTGTTGCAGCACACTGACTCACAGAGGAAATGCTGCGGACTTCACTGCTGCATGACTCTCTGCTCTAATGGCATCTGCTTTCACTTCCTCGTTCTGCAGGTCACATGACCTCCACAGACAGAGTCCCGACTTCTTCATCAGCTGTGAATGACTCAGATAAGGTGAGAGGTCAACACACAACACCAGAGGGTGACCTTTCTGTTCGTCTGACCTCTTCTGTCAGATGTGTTGCCGCTGGAGAGAGCAGCCAAGCCCATCCGTGTGTGTTCTGCTGATCTCTCTGACTGTGACAGAAACACCAAAAGAACATTTTACATTTAACTCATCATCTGGCATAGGTGAGGGTTTGAATCTTTTCCTCCAAATCTGTTCTGCTCCTAGACTATCTGATGTGAGAAACCTCCTCTGGAAGTTCTCCTGCTGGAAGTTCTCCTGCTGGAAGTTCTCCTGGTTCCTTTTTTTGCAAAAAGGAGCTCTTAGTTCTTCTAGAAGCATCTTCCTCCTTTGTCTGGGATTAGACAAACATACATCTGTCTAAATGTCAGTATTTGACAGCAGGTCATTATCATCACAGGCTAAAACAACCCCGACCCCTCCAACCAGTCACGACGAAGAGTTGCTTGAAGTCGAGCAAAAACAGGAATCAGAAAAGCTAAACCTCCATGGAAAACCTCTGTCCCACAACCTGCTTCTAAAGAGAGGCGGATCCTGGACAGAACCAGGTCAAAGGGAGTCAGGAGGCTTGATGAACTGTGTGAAAGCGTGTTAAAAGAAGCTAAAGAAACCTTCACAAACACAAACCTCCTCAGGTCATGAGCAGAGCGCAGGCTGGTCACTGCTGTCGGCTCAGAGGACATCCTGACAGCTGACCACAGCGATCAGCTCAACAGCTGGACTCGTGTTCAGCAGATGAACAGACAGGAGTCACGGCTCCCTGCAGGATCCGTTTGGGTTCCACGCGTCTCACAGCTCATGTGGCTTCCATAACAGCACACCAACATGCTCCCCAGAGAAAAGCTGGCTGTGCAGTGTCAGTGTGTAAACACCAGCAGAGTCGAGTCTTCTGTGATCAGCTGTGAAAAACACTTCTGGTGACCTGACTTTGGGGAGACAGGAAACGAATGATCCAGCTCAGAACCTGAGGAAGAACCTCACATAGGACACCAAACCACAGTGTTGGAGTTAGAAAAACTGGAGTCATGTTTTTTCTGTGCATCTGTGTGGCTTCTTTGGGTCAAACAAACATAGAATGTTATTTGACTGATTTCAATGATTGTTTGTTCATTCAGGACGTCACCTTGCTGGTTCTAGCGTTGGTCGTGTTCATACTGCTGGTTCTGGTCACAACAGGCGTCTTCATCATCATGAGTAAGTGTTGCGGCAGGTCAGAGTGAGTCTGCTGTTTGTGTTTTTACTGTGATTGGTTTTATGTTTTATTCTCTGCAGACACAAGATGGATAAAGCGGAAAGTGTGAGTGTGACTCATGTCTTCTTCTGCATCTCGGGGTTCAGCACTGACTCAGGTCTGCTGAGGAACCTCGCCTGCACACCTCTGACACATCCAAAACCTCAGCATTTCCGCTAACATGCATGTATTACCGCACATTTCGGTAAAACAGAAACACTTCAGACCCCCAGCACCAAGCAGACCCTCTGTGAGAGCATCCATGCTGCCTGACCCAGAAAAGAGCTCTCTGAGGGCGTGTGGGACACCACAATCATTCACGAGCAGAGGCACATTTGTTTCTGTCTGAAGCTGTTGAAGATGATGATGATGAAGAGTCAGACTGAGCTTCGCAGGCCTGAGTGCTGGAAGCTGACTGATCATATTTCAGGGAGGAAACTTCTCGTCATCAGTCTTCCTCTCCTGAAAAACGCACAGAAACGGCTGTTAACCGTCAACCAAGAAACATTTTCCCATGACATCAACATAACCAAACATCCAGGTATTTCTGTGATCTTAAGTAAGTTTAAGCACTTCATCATTACTCAATACACACACAAATAGATAGACAGACAGATAGACAGACACACACATGCAGTGTTGGGGGTAACGGATTACAAAGTAATGAATTACTGTAATTAAATTACAGTAACGTAATGAATAATTACAGTTACTGGACTACAGAAACCCTCGTTACTTTGTTACTTAGGTTTTGTAGGCTTTGACATTTTCTCTTGGTTAGATGAAACGAAAATGCAGATTAATTTAAAATTGAACAGAGTAACTGGCGCATACGTGCACGCATGTGCGCGCAGAGTCAGGGATCGCTCAAAGTACAGACATGCACTCATTGCTGCAGTTAATGTGATATCCAAACTGGATCAGAGATGAGACGAAAAGAGACGCTGTCCTGAAGGGAGTCCTGTCATCTCTGTGGAGCAGCAGGTGAGCAGCAGAGCAGAGATCCGTCCCGTGAACTGATGTGTTTGTTACGAATGTAACGACTCTAAAGCCGCTGTTTGGTGTGAAAGACAAAAGTCCTCTCCTTCCTGGGACTAAGAGCTGATTATTTCTATATTAATTCACTCTTTCTTTCTTTTTCTGTCTAAGCTGCACGTGACTGATCAATATGAGTTTGCGCTCAATGCGCTCTGTGGGGGTGGATGGGGGGTGTACAGTTTGGTAGACCTGCAGCCGTGCAAAACTGTGCACAAAAGGAAGATGAAGAGAGAGAGAGAGATCTCTTTTTCAAAAGAGCTCTGTTACATGAAAGACAAGAGGATTTTGTGTGTGTGAAGCTGTTTTTCCCTTGAGAATTTGTATAAGTGGAAAAAAGTAAAGTAATGTGTAGTGGGAATCTATTCATACCAGGAGCCAGCTCATCCACAGGAATATTACAGCAGTGCCCACCCAGACTGGATCAGCAATGAACTCTATGCACAGAGCTGTGTGACGTATTTCTGGTTTTAAACTTAGACCGCTCTTGTATTTCCGGTTGTGGCTAACTGTATGCATCAACTTAGCAAATCTCTGTGTACTGTTCCTGGTATTGTCTAATTTTGGTTATTTCTCACATGGCAGATGTTATTCACATGTATTTACATGCGACCAGCAAAAATAGTGATAGAAATTCACGTTGGCCACACGTAACACGTGCAGCAAAGACACACATTGCTGCTTTGCCTTCACGTATATTAAGTCCATCCAAGGATGAATTTTGTTGTTGGCCGCACATATTTAAAATTATGCTTAAGTACATTGTCCCATTAGCTGTCAATCATCTATGTGAGTTAAACCTGTTCTCTGTATCCCCTGGTGGAGCGGGGAGCTGCAGACATTCAAAACACCAAACACCCTGAAACACCAAACACCCAGAACTCACAAACATTACCATGTTCTGTATGATCACATGACTTCTGAAGATGATTGTGGCGATGTCAGAACATTTCAAACTCGTTCAATAAAACTTTGAACATTTAACTGAACTTTGAAGTGACTGCTGGTTCTACTCCCAGCTGATGAGGAGCCTCTGCCTTCTTCATAGAGCGGCAGCAGCGTGCTCGAACCATCACCTCTCCTGTCAGACTGCTTTTCCTGACACTGAAAATGACATTGACAGAAATGTAGAAACGTTCTGCTGTGGAGGAATGAAAACACACTAACAGGTCATAGAGATAAAGACGGCGATCATTACATATGTCTTTTATGCTAGTTAGCATTAGCCCAAATCAAAGTGACTATTTGCACTTATTTTTTTTTGTTCACCCAATGCTGAACTTTTTTATTTTTTTGGCTGCACGGACTCGAAGGAAAGGTAAAGGCAAGGGTTACGGTTAATATTCCAAATGATTCCCGAGTTGGGTCTGCAGATCACTGCGCTCGGTGCATAGAGCCCATTGGGTCCACTCCACAGCCGTGAGGCTACAAAGTTGGACCCCAAATGGCCCCACAAAGGGCAACAACAACCCCAGACAGAACCGGCAACCTATGGCTCCAGAGGAAAGGGAAACACTGGGTCATAAAACCCTGAAGGAACATGTAAAAATTTAAAAACGTAATTGAAAAGTAGCATTTTATGCTCAAAATAAAATTAAATACAGAGAATAAAATGCATTCAAATTTAATAAATTATTCACAATTAAGCCTCTAAAATGATCTGAAAGCCAAATAAAGGTGGGTCTTGAGCTTCTTGTTAAAAAACTCTAAGGTCTCTGAGGTTCTGCTGCAGGATGCTCCATAGCCAGGACCGTAGTGGTAGACCGAAGCCTCACCATAGGTTTTGGTCCTCAACTTAGGAACGTCTAAAAGTCCAGCACTGGGCGATCTCAGGGTCCGCGAGAGTTCATACCTTAAAGATCACTTAGATAAGAAGGCCCAAGACCATTAAAACATTCATAGACCATTAAAAGAACTTTAAAATTGATCCTGAAACACACAGGGAGCCAATGCAGAGATTTTAAAATGGGTGTAATGTGGTCCTCGTCAGAACTTGTGCCGCTGAGTTCGGTAATAAATGTGGACTTACAAAAGATTTTTAGGTAAACCAGAGAGCAGGGCATTACAGTAATCTAGCCTACTGAAAATAAAAGCATCAGCACCTCTGTGCTGGCAAGAGAGAGGAATGGGCAGACTGGCTATGGTTTTAAGATAATATAACCCTGTCTTAATGACATTTTAATATGTGGGATACAATTAAACTCAGAGTCAAAAATAACACCCAAGATTTTCACACAGTGAGAAGGTCATCTGTCTCTTGTCTTAAGGAGCGATGATTAAAACGTCTGTTTTGTCCTGATTGAACTGTAAGAAGTTCTCTGCCATCCAAGACTTTATTTCTAAAATACAATTTAAAAGAGTGTTTACAGGTTCAAGGTCATCAAGAGACACAGCGTTGTAAAGCTATGCATAATCAACGTAGCTGTGAAAGTTAACACCGTGTCTCCTGACGACATCCTCAAGAGGCAACATGTATTAATTAAAAAGTATAGGTCCTAAAATTGACCCCTGGGGAACCCCACAACTTATTTCACAGATTCCTGAAGAGCATGTATCCATATTTACGTAAAAGTGTCGATCTGTAAGATAGGAATAAAACCACTGAAGAACATTTACAGAGAG
The DNA here is from genome assembly GCA_016861445.1 of Oryzias woworae. NCBI lineage: Eukaryota > Metazoa > Chordata > Actinopteri > Beloniformes > Adrianichthyidae > Oryzias > Oryzias woworae. Next base: position 4,666,301 of record BOLG01001664.1, read on the forward strand.
AACAACTAGACTCCTAAGTCTATCTAATAAAATCTGATGATCTGCTGGATCAAATCCGCACTAAAAACCAGCAGCACCACAACAGAAAGAAGGGAGTCTGCAATGGCAGGCACCTGTGGGTGTCACTGCCCCCACAGTACAGAAGGATGTTGTGTGGTTATCATGAGCTGACTTCCTGTTATAAGTCAAAGTTGCTGATAGAGCTGCTTTAGCTGACTCTTGTCTTGGGTGTGGATCACGGCAGAGGTTGATCCCGTTTGACCGGGGGTTTTATTGACTGGGCGTAAGGTTTGCGACGCACCAGTGTTGGAGTACTGTGCCCTGCTGACCTGTTTAAGTTTGTTTTGTGTTTTTGTTTGTCCGCTCCCCACGGGGCTCTATTAATCAGGTGTGGGAGCGGATTTCTCTTTATTGTTTTCTAAAGTCACGTCTCTCCAACTAAAAGTGTGCTGTGCAACACAAGATTGTGCAAGTTTTAGTTTTTTTATTGTGTATTGCATGTAGTTTCCCTACACGCTTGAAGTGGTGTCATCTCGGTTCGGCTACAGATAACCACTCATGGTGGAGGAGAGGGCTGGGAAATATTTTGTTGATATTAATAAAACTTTGTAACCTGCTTCACTGTTTGGAATCATCTCTTTATAAGCAGCACAACAAGTCTAAAATTAATCTAAAGCCAGATTGATGTTTTTCTAAAATATTTTGGTTATTTGGGAACTCATGTGGTTGAGTAGCAATACTTTTCTCTATAATTTTATAGAAAAACAGTAATTTAGATACAGGTCTGTAGTTATTCAGAGTATTAGGATCTAAATGACTGTTCTTCAGAAGGGGCCTCATCATCGCTGCTTTACAGGCAGAAGGGAAGACACCTGTCTGAAGAGAACAGTTTAAAATATTTAAAAGTTTTAATTCAAACAATCCATAAAATGTTTGAAAAAGTGAAGTGAGAATGGGATCTAAAAGGCAGGGTGTGGTCTTAGCCTTTTGCTGAAACCCTGATAGAACATAAGCCCCGTTGCTATGGCAACTGATGTTCAAACTTTTCTCAGTAGAAACAAAAAGCTAAAAATGACCTTTAATGCTTCTGTGTGGTTGAACTGTCAGCAGCAGCGATACGCTAAGGAAGCCAGAGAATTGTTCTACTGAGACCACATGCACCTGACTACCCACGCACATGAATGCACATGCAACTAGCAGCGTCTTTAAAAAGGAGACACCAATTGCTTAGTGCAGAAACGCTGCAGACAAGCTGCATCAGAGCAGATGTGAATGTGTGAAACGATCATGCCTTCCTCACCTCTTACTGACCATGCACAAATGTTGCACACACAGAGTGTGCACGTGATAAATAAATGCAGAAAAATGTTCATGTCATCTGCACCTTTCCTTTCATTCTTGACAACACTCTTCATTCATCACACCTGGAACCTTCCTTCCAACTTGTTCCAGTAGTGCAGTTTCCACCAGAACCTGTTAGCTTAACAGCACCAGTGGAAGGAAGTGGATGTTAACCGAATATTGACAGATCTGTAATGAAAGTTCTGTGGGGATTTAAAGGATCGGTTCTGCTTTGTTTTTAAGTCAGACTTCCTACCTGACTCAACCTTCTGAACGTACCCCAGGCTTTGGACCGATGCATGGAAGCATTGGATTGTTTCCGTTTGTGATTACATTATATTGTTATTGACTTACTGCAGAAGGAAATAAATATTTAGTCTCTTGCTGATTTTAAAGGTTTGCCCACCTAAATAAATTGACAGTCTGTCATCCTAATGGTTGATTTAAAAAGTGATTGATAGAAAATCACAAAGAAAATTAAGAAATCCACTTGAAAAATGTATACAAATGTATGTGCATTTCATTGAGGGAAACAAGGGTTTGATCTCCAAGTAACCATGAAGAGTTCTGGTTCACACAGACCTGTTAGACTCTCCCAATCAAACTGTCGCCTGAACTGAAGACCCCTGTTTGAACTGATCACCTGTCCTCAGAATCAGTCAGACTCCAAACTCTCCAACAGAGAAAGACTGAAGAGCTTTCAGTGGATTTAAGGAAAAAGATTGTAGATCTGCACGAGACCAGAATAAACTACAAAACCATCAGCAAAAGCTGGAGGTTAAGGTCACAACTGTTGGTGCAATTGTGCCAAAACACAAGAACATGACCATCAATCCACCGACAGGTCTGGGGCTCCAACCAGGTCTCATCTGGGGGGGTTTCCATGAGAACAGCAGGAGTTAGGTTAGGACCACAGTCACCAAGAAAACCACTGATGATCCTTTACGCCACAAAGGTTCAACATTTAATGCTTTAACAATGATGGTCAACTTTGGTTGTTTGTTCACCTGAGATGAGTAACCTCATGCTGATATCCCAGCATGCCTGTGTGTACACTCTCTCCTGCTAGCTTACAGCCCCTCACAACCCCAAGCTAACATTAGCGGAGCCACAAAAATGGTGAGCAATATCAGAGCAATCCAGCCGGTTCTGATCCAGGTTCCAGGTTTGCAAGTGAATTGTAGTAGTGAATCAAGGAGACTTTGGCCCACCCATTTAGTTACTGTCACAAATATGAGCTTTTCCAAACCATAGGTTTTCATCTACTCCTGACCCATCTCAATTAGAAAAAAACAAATCTTCAGAAATGCTGCCTTTAACTTATTTTATACATGTCCTCTATAATAAGAAAAAGTTACAAGAACATGTTAAAAACAACATTTTCATTTAAGTGGGTCTTTAAGAAGACACATGATTACCAACGAACACCTTCATGGTTTAGAGTGATTGGGAGAAGGTGCTGAGGTCAGATCTGTCCAAAAAGAAGTTCTTTGGCATCAAATCAACCCGTTCTGAATATGGAGGACGGAAAATGCTGCCTATGACCCCAAGAACACCATCCCCATTGTCAAGCACGGAGGTGGAAACATTACGGTTTGCAGGTGTTTTATCTGCACACGGCTACTTCACCATATGGATGGGAGGATGTCCCATTCAGTTTCAGATTGTTTTGAACATTAGAAGCAGTCATAACAAAAAACAGATGAACAAATCTGTTAAATCCTGAGTGAGAACCTCCTTCCCTCCTCAAGCGAGCTTACAATGGGTCAAGGATGGGTCTTCCAATAGGATAACGACCCAAAACATTCAGTAAAGACAACTAACGAATGCTGATGAAGAAGCAGATCAAGGTCATGGAGCGGTCCAGCCAGTCTCTGGACCTCAATCCCATAGACAACCTATGGAGAGAGCTGAAGCTGAGAGTTGCTAAGCAACAGCTCAGAAATGTGAAGGATTTAGAAGACATTTGCATAAATAGTGGACCAGAACTCCTCCTGATGTGTGCAGAAACCTGATCATCAACTATAAGAAACCTCTGACCTCTGTCCTACTGAGAAGGGTTCCAGCATGAGGGTTTAAATCCTCATTTCCCTCAATGAAGTGCAACTAAATGAATAGGAATTCTTTAAAGGGGATTTCCTGATTTTCTTTATGATTTTCTGTCAACCATCAGGATGACAGACTGTCAGTGTCTTTAGCAGACAAACCTACAAAATCAGCAAAGGATCAAATGCTTATTTTACCCACTGTAGAAGCCCTTATTAAAGTGTGATTACTCTGTTTTGCAACATACCACAATCTTCTATCAGAAACAGAAGTTTAATTTATATTTTTCCGCAGTTGTGGTGAGTGTGCATTGAGACCACAGCAGAGGAAGAGGTGATCTCTGGAGATCAGATAAGCCATGCAGTAAAGCGCTGCCATGTGTGCAGCTCATCAGCCTTTAGGTTTCTGTGCAAAGTTTGTTTAGCACACATGAGACAATTGAGGCTGTACTGAGTAGAAATCTGATCATCAGAATCTGTAAGTAAAGGTCTGAGCTTTGTTGACATTTAGTCAAGGAGTGTGCAAAAACGAAACGAACAGCTCCACAAGATCTACATAATAAAAATCTTTATTTAAAATGTTCATACTTGTGCACTTAAATGCCCAAACTTATTCTAAAAAGCAGATTCTAAATTAAATCATAAAATCAGTTTGAAATCGATGGAAAAGTTTAGCTAAACGTGTGGCATTACAATTACAACATGATAAAAAGTTCCTTTGTTAGTTCTTTTTTAATAGCTTGTGGAATTGGAGCTGTTTGCTCATAGTTTTCATGTCAACAGTGCCATAGCGCAAAGTGTGCTGACAACAGAAACGTTCTGTGTGGGTTCTGTTTGAAGTTCTTTTAGGTGAACTGACCTCAGGCCAGTCGAGAAGAAAAACGGCACATCAGCAGTACATTCAGCAGTACATCATCCACGGTTAAGAACACTCACACTTTCTGAAGATGGGGAGGAAGAATACGGGCCAAGATAACTGTTAAAAATGAAACATGCTCAAAAACGAAGTTCTGCACACTTTGAAAATAGCAAAAACTAAATACATTTGGTTTTACATTTGACACATCTGTTTTAAAACAACCTTTTTATTTTGATTACAAAGTTCTCTGTTAGATTACTGTCAGAAATACACAAACCCCTTCTAAAAAATGTGAATATCATGGAAAAGTGTATTCATTTCCATAATTGTTTCAATTAAAATTTCCTTGAATATACATTCAGGACCACTTTTATTATTTCATGTATACATTTTTTGATGTTTACATAAGTTGGAGTTCTAGCTCATAAAACCCACAAAAAAAAGTTTTAAAAAGAATAATGGAGAGAAATCATTACTACTTCTGTTGTTCCCACACAGAAGCTTACTTTTCCTTTTTTTTTTTTTTTTTTTTTACAATTACAGCACATAAGGCTGTCTAAAGCTCAAACAAAGCAGTTCTTCGTATTTGCCAGCAATGGATTTTCAGTTAAAAAAAAGTTAATCATAGTGACCGTTTTTTTGTTTGTTTGTTCTTTATCTGGTGCTACATTAGGCTTCCTGTTACTTTAGCTCAGAATTAAGTTACTTGCTAATCTATTTTTGACAGACATGGACTTTTTTACCAGTAAGTGTAGCGGCATATCGGCTACTGTTTTTTTGGATCATCCTTCATCCAAATCTGGGTTTGTTTACACCATCAGCTGTTGTCACTTGGCAACAGTTGCAACCAGAGATTGCTGTCAATATCTTTTTTTTTTTAACAGATCTATGGCAACTACTTAATTCCTCTTCTGTGGATCAATAAAGTTGTTCTATTCTTTTCTCGTTTAATATACACCTTGTATATATGAAATATTATTATTGTTATGTGTATATGATTATTGTTGTTTATACAATGACCCTTAGTACGCATGTGCACTTTGTTGAACTGAAGTTTCCTGACCATTGACTGTAAATAAGAACTGGACTGAGTGACTCTTCCTCCCCGGTGCTCCTAATAGGAATCACCTGCTGGTTCCAAGAAGCCAAAATCCCACAGTCTTCTACAGAGACATGGACAGTTCTCACTCATTCAATGTATTTGTCAGAATAACCATTTTTGTTCTGATACATTTGTTAACATGTTCTTGATAATCCTCGTTTTTTATTGCAAGATATTAAAGTTATAAACCAACCAATCAGATGGCTCAGTAAAAGTAGGTGGAGCCTGTGGCCTACATTTCTCCAGAGTCCACTTTCGAGTGTACTGGGGGTGTGGACTGCCAACAAGCTCACTCCTGATTGGTGAGAGCAGTTGCCATAGAAACACTGACTCGGACCGATCACTGCTCACTGACGTCTGGCTCCAACGTGGTGGCGTTTGTTTCACAATAAATGGCGACTGACTCGGCTACATTTGGCTGGAGCTGGAAGGAACCTTTTTTTTGCTCACTGGAGTGTTCCTGGCTTGACTGTATATGTCTGAAACCCTGTGATGTATTTAGACAGTGATCTAACTGTATTCAGGATTTTAAATACGTTTTTTTTTTCGAAACAAAGACGAATTGTATTCACAGCACATGCCTGTTTAGTTGAACACGCATGTGCTGTGACCGTTGTATTAGAGGATGTTCAATTAGCTGTTCTCTATGTCTCTATGATGATTGGCTGATAGCTTTTCTTTCAAATAAGAATGATCCAGTTCTAAGTTATAAACTAGTTTTTAAAGGGATTCAACCTTCAGCTCAGTCTGAGAGTGAAAGGAATGCAGAATGGCTGATTGTCAGCCCCAGGGGTCTACCACTTGTGGCTCCTTTATCCCTCCATTGTGGCTCTCTGGTTGAAGAAAAAAATTCTGGATTTAAATAATTCATGGGTTTGTGGTATTTGTTTCAGTTATTGAAGTTTTGTCATTTATGTTTGGATTTTTGAAATGTCTGATAACTGAACAAAATGATGGTAAAAAGTGAATCTATTCTTAAAGAAAATGATTATTAGAAAAAGCTTAAGAAACATCATTCTTATCCTCTGCTTCACAACAGTGTCTAACTGTTGGTCAGAGGAAGCAGTAACTGCATTTACTGTCCATATATGGTAGATATTTTAAAAGAAGCTGGACTCTTCACTAATGTGATCATTTTTATATTACATATTTAAAGGAGAACAGGGATGACGGTGCACCACAGTGATGGAAAACGCTTTTTTGACTTGGTTATCTTGTGGTCAACCAAATCAACTGTGAAGAGAGAATCTTATTTGACACAGTGTGTATTTTATTTTGAAAGGAACTCGTGTGTGCTGCTGACAAATAAATATATAATATAAACATAACACCATTATAATCATTGTTTGGTTAATGTTTGAAAGCTAAAATGAAGGGAATAATGACCACAAAAACAAAGTGTAACTTCTCCACGGTGAGGTGGGACTTTGTGGCTCTTGCTGGGTTTTGTGCTGTAAGAAACCGAACCAAATGGCTCTTTTAGAGTTAAAGGTTGCAGATCTAGCTAGGGGTGTCACTACAAACTTCCTCAAGTAATTCACTTCAGATTCCTGTATTGATTTATGGTTTGCACTGATTCATTTTCATTCAAACCCATTTGCTTAGTTAAGAACCAGTTTTCACTAAAGCAGCGACTTTGACTGAACGATGTTAAAACTAAAGTGTCAAAGATAAAGGTCAAAAATAAAACCTGAGAGACAAGAGTTTTCCAGCTCAGAACTTCACTGAAGGAGAATCCACTGAAACTCAGCTGTTACAAGAACCACTTGATTGGAGGTGGGAGGGATTGGATGTGTGAAGCTGGACTGACAGCTGGACGTTTGTGTTTCAGGCTGAGCCCCCCCCCACAGATCCGGATGCAGCAGCCCACTCAGGTGGAAGAGAACATCTACTACATTGATGCGAAAGACAATGGAGAATACGAGATGTGCCCCTGAACAGGAACCTGTGGGGGTTCTCTTCTTCTTCTGTGTCAAAAGCCCATTTTATGGCGCCGTTATCAAACGGTGCATTTTGTAGAGTAAGAAAAGGACACTTGAACACACATGCGTGTGCAAACATGCACACTTACAATGCACACAATTACAACCAAAGCTTTACAGACCGTTTCTATGGTTCAGGTGTTGCTTCACAAACTACTGTTTTTAGACAAAATTAATTTTGTGGCAGGAGTTCCTTTGAAATTCATCTCTGGGTTTGGGGTGGGACTGTTAGCGCAGAAGTGACCCTACACTTATGTCCCATCATCCCTTTGTTTACACGCTATCTTGCTAGCTTGCTCACAATCCCAATCTAACATTAGCGGTGCAACAAAAATGGTGAGCAATATGGGAACCCTATCCAGTTTTATAGTTTTGATCCACATTCCAGCTCAGACGAGAAAAAACAAAGACGTACATGAATCTATTTGTCTGCATGTTGATTCATCAGAATGGAGCGGAGCAGGAAGCTTGGAATCCACCCATTGAAGTTTCTGCAACACAACTGAGAGCTTTTTCAAACAGCATTTTTTTTCTTTCGCTCCTGATTCATCACAATTTAAATAAGGTAACAGTAAATAAACAATTAATTCTCTAAACCCGTTTTATCCCTTTCGTGGTCACGACGCTGCTGGAGCCTAACCAGCCACTCATGGGCAAAGGCAGTGGACACCCCTGGACAGGTCACCCATCTGCTGCAGGGACCACAATCACACTCCCATACATACCTAGAGACAATGTAGAGTGACTAATGACCCTATGAAGCATGTTTTTGGATGGTGGGAGGAAGCCAGAGTCCCCAGAGAAAACCCACGGATGCACGGGGAGAACATGCAAACTCCACACAGAAAGGTCCCCTTTGATGATTCTGTTTAAGGACCCCCAGCCAGTACTTGAACATGGGGGCCTTCTTGCTGTGAGGCTAACCACTGCGCCCCCGTGCAGCCCTGAAACAGTCCTGATATTAAATGATTTTAAATATGTCGTCCATCCTGAGAAAAATGTCACAAGAACATATTAAAAAGAACAAAACCAGCATTTTCAAAGAAGTGGTCTTTAAATTCTCACAAACAGTAGAAAAATAACCTGCATGTTTTTCTTAACTGAAGTTTGTTGTCTGAATACTGACATATCCACTTCTGGTTTCTCAGTTGTTAATTCTTTCATACGTTCATTTGTTTCAACCATTCTGTACTGAAAACATTCAGTTCGTTCCGGTTCTTCTTTTATAGATTTTGAATTGGGACAATATCGGTGAACAAACTCTTTGACTCGTGGGCCAAACCAGGAGTAGATGTGTGGCGTGTTGTTAATCCACATTATAAGAGAAAGAAATAACATGGAATCAGGACAAAAACACTTTCATTTTGACAGAAAATAATCTGTTTATTTTAAAACAGAACATTTGGGAGTTGTTGTTTATTCCTTTTTCAAAACTGTGGCTTACTTTGATATCTAAAAACTGTTTTTTTTTAGTTGTCAATAAATACTTTTTTCAGTGTCTATAGTGTTTAATCTTTGTTTTTCTATTTAAGACACCTTCGTTTTGCTTCTGGTGATCATTCCTCGTCATGTGATGTTGTGGAGGCGTTGATGCTTGTGCCGAGTAGGAGACGAGCTGAGTCCGCAATGTGCGTTTTGAGGTTTGTTTCATTTAGGGGAGGAGCTGGAATTACAGGACTTACATGAACAAAATAGTTTAGAAAAATGTAAATCTGGTTTTAGAACAAGGGGTAATTTAAGGGTTATATTGGGGGGGCTACTTGTCACAAGCAGGCAGATGGCTGGTTCCACGTGCAGCAGGGTTATTGAACAGTTAATTTCAATATAGTTTAACGACAACTTTAGGCACAACTACAAGCCAGTGAAGCAAAGATAGTGTCGGGCAGGCAGAGGTCAATCACGAACATAGGAGTTTCAGGGATCAGACTTCAAATATCACAGTTCAGGCGTGGATCGGGTCAGGCGCCAGACTGACAGTCGGAGCAGAAACAGAGTCAAAAAAACAGAATGTCAGGTGAGAGTAACTACACTCGATAATGCAGGCAATACGGCACAAACAAGGCTGCACACTGAGCGAGGATGTTTGTCAAGGAGATTCAGATTAGCGGCATCTGGCGACTACACGCTGAGAAGGCTGGGAGATGTAGAAAGTCAATAGTCTGGCTCCCCCCAGTGACCAGAGGGGGAGAAAAAGCTCTGCCTCTTGACACAAATTTTATGTGAAGTTCCTGTATTTTATTTAGTTTTTGTGTCTGTTTTCAAACACTTTTCCTATTTTATTAGCATTTTATTCGCTTTTATCTAAAGCACTTTGTGTTTCAACACAAAACAAATAAATGAAGTTTGAAAATGACGCTTGGCTGCCCGCCTGTATCCTACGTGGCTGATTAAGTAGTTCAGACTTGCCATGGATTTTTGACAGCGATATGAATCCTTCAGACACCATTCAATATGTGCGTGTTTGGTGGAGAGCACCGCAATGAACCAACTGGATGAAAGGCTTCAGTGTTCATGAAACTTCATCTGCCCATCTGTAAGATAAGCTTAAGTTTTGAAGTATATTAATCAAGAAATGCTGTGTGTGTGTGTTTTTTGAAACAGAAGCTTACTGTGTTTTTCCCAGCACCTAGAGGGACTTTGAGGAGGGTCACTCCTCAAAGTTCCGTACGCCGAGGTTAACTCCTAAAAATTCATTTTGTATCTCTTCATGCCAACAGACAGTTGTGAATTGTGTGAACCACCTTGACCTTGTGTTGAATATGTGTTGAATAAAGGCAGCGGCAGTCAGAGTTCGTGCAGAGATCGCTAAGAACAGCACTTTGTTCGTATCTCTCCCTGCTATAGCTGGAAAAAGAAACTTACTCTCTTCATGTTGTGTGAACCCTGGTTCTTATGGATTTTTATTAGTTCAAAGACTGTTTTAAACCCAACACCATCACCACTCTTTCAGCAGATCGAGGTCATTTGAATGAAGATGGATGGGTGGATGGATGGATGGATGGGTGGATGGATGGATAGGTGTGTGGGTGGATGGATGGATGGGTGTGTGGGTGGATGGATGGATGGGTGTGTGGGTGGATGGATGGATGGATGGATGGGTGTGTGGGTGGATGGATGGATGGGTGGATGGATGGATGGATGGGTGTGTGGGTGGATGGATGGATGGGTGGATGGATGGATGGATGGGTGTGTGGGTGGATGGATGGATGGATGGATGGAGCTGCAGTGCTCAGGAAATGTGAGATGCAGTTAAATCATGTTCAGGATCAAAAGAACTTGCTGCTGATGAAAGACACTTCAGTTTATTAGATGCATCAAAAGTAATCCCTCTTCTATCGCTGTGGAGGCAGAGCCTGCATTTTAAGTCCCACCCCCACACTTTCATTCAAACAAACAGCTCCAAGTGCGCTTGGTCCATCATCTTTCTTTAATAAAAATACAAACTGAAAAATTCCTCAGTGAGTCCATATCAGCAGAAATCAAGTCGTATGAGATTTCGTGAGTTCATTGAAGGAAACGCAGCTGCATCTCACAGGGTTTTGCTCAACTATGGAAATTGGCAACGGTGGAGCTTCCTGTGATCGGTGGCGGCTCACAGGGGTTTGGGCAGGTCCGACACTTCGCTCAGACACTCATTGTAGGCTTCCTCGTAGTCCTCATGGGGCTTGATGAGGATCACGCAGGTCGGTCGCTTAGAACCAGCTGCTGAGCCCAGGTCCTTTTAAAATAAAAGTCACAGGTCAGTCTATCACAATAAGAGCAGAAAGCTGAACACACGTTGAAAATAGCAGCAATTTGGTTTTAATGATTTAAATTAAAAAACAGACATTATTTCTACCTCCAACAAAAGCAGAAACGTTAATTTCCTGCTCTGACGCATTAAGTCTTCAGTAAAGTTATAAACATTCACAGATTCTGAGATCCTCAACTAAACGAAGCTGGAGTGGGTTGCCTCCATACAGAGACTGAAAATGTTAAGTACTGGTAACTCGTGATGGAGGCACTATTTATATTTCTTTTTTCAACAGTTTTGGCCTTTCTGTAAAATTATGCTTTTTAGATTTGATCAGTTGTTATTTCTGAGGCCTCCACCAGCCTAAGGCAGCGCCATCACATTCTGCTGCTACTGGAACCCAAACATACAGATCACTTCACTGGGTTTGACAAATTGTTAGGTTTGTGAATAAATATATTGGAACTTCTGAGCAAAACATGTATTTTTGTTGAGGTTTAATAAGAGCTGGTGATATTTCTGTAACTTTTTGGATGTGAGTGGAGAACATCTCAATGTTTAATTCCAGAGCTTTCTTCCACAATTGAAGTCCACGTTTAGCTTCATGTTTTTCTTTGCGATTGTGAAAATGTTTCTCTGCAGAAAGCAAATTAACTTAAAAATGTTTCCTCACTTTTACACTAACATACAGGAGCTTTTGTTATAATGTCACTGCTGTCAGAATTATACTAATATGTTAGCATGCTAACACTACAGCAGTAGTTTTAAAGTTTAGCAAACACTGGTTATGTCCGATTTCATTCACTACTCACTACATAGTGTGTTCGCCATTTTCTAGAGTTGTCCGAATTCAAAATTTAAAAAAAATCGAGTGCACTAGAAATGTCCCAGAATCCTCTGCGAAAAACTAGTGTGCATCGATGGTCACTACTTTGGAAAAGATAGACCACAATGCATTGCGTTTGAATGCCTTTCAAGATGGCAGAAGCAATTTGCTCAAGGAAGACATAAATGTAAGTATTTAAGTATTTGTAGTAGAATATAACATTGCTACAAATGTAATATGATATATGTCATATTAGGTAATTATTTTACAGACGATGTATATTCTTCTGAAGCTTAGAAGTTTAGCTAACGCTATCGTTCTGCTAATGCTAACGCTATTGTTTTACGTTGAAGGCGGAAATATTCATTGTAGATAATAAAATGAGTGATTTCTACCCGTAGTCATGAGTTGATAAAACATTTTTAAAATGTGTTTACACATGTAGGGACAGACGAGGACGTCTGACGTACAGCATTTGATCTGCCTGCAGATGGTGAAACAAACGCTGCGTCTCAGTCACCTGGTGGGAGTACGTTCACAGCTGTGATGTTTATTAATTCATCATTAAAGTGTTAATCATTGTCATTGGGGAAAAGGTTTTTGTTTTTACTTTCTATTTAGAGCAGCGATACAGGTGACCCACCTCATTAGTCCAGCCAGAGCAACCAAGAACTAAGTGGGATAATTTAAAGAAAACATAGGTTTGTGAAATGAAGGTGTAGACAGTTCCTTGTAGTCTTAATTATTTCTTTGTTCAGAAATGTCTGTTTTGATATTTGAAGGAACTTCTAAAGCCTCCCACCGACAGTGGTCCTGAAGCAGTGGAACTATCAGCAGCTTTGTGGTTCTCCTTAATGAATGAGGCCATTGGCAGCAGAGCATCAGTGAGGCCTCATCGCCTCATTCTGGGAGGAGAGCCTTCCACATACTCTGCACCATCACCTGCTTCAGTGCCACAAGAACAGGGGCAGACAGGGAAGAGGAAGAGGAGACAGAAGAGGCTCCTTCAGCCAAGAGGATATGGTGTGGTGGCCTATTCAGTCTGAGGCAGAGAGGAGGAAAGAGCAAAGAATGGAGGAAGAGCGAGAGGAGAGGCTCTTGACTTTCTTAGAAAAAATTTAATTTGAATTGTTTTAGATAATCAATTTGCAAAAAAGAATTATTTGCATGTATTTTTAGAAATATGAGCAATTTTTGACAATCTCAAGAATATTTTCATATAAACATCAATTGTAAATATTTACTATTTCTTTTTATATTTAACATTTAGTTTTTATGCATTTTAGCATAAAAGAGCCATTATCTGACAGTTAGAGCTGACAGGAAACCAGAGATTTGTCCTCGCAGACGGACGCCACTTTGCTCATCCTGCTGTTGCTGTTGTTGTCGTCCTGCTGTGGATCAACATCTGTGGCTCCAAGCAGACCCCTTCACTGATGCACTGATCATCACAGATGGTGCAGGATGGCGCTGAATTATTCTAACTTCAAAGGTTGATTTTATTCCCACTGCCTCTAGAAACCTTGCTTTCCATCTTGTCTTCATCATCTCAAATGTTCTCTCCACCACAGAGCGTGCCCTGGCGTGATGTCGGCTGTAATGGGGCTCAAACGCATTCCTCACGGGTTCCCTGTTGGGTGTCAGCAGCGTGATGGGATGGTCAATACAGGGATACCCACTGTCACCCAAAATGATGAATCCTTCAGGTGTTTGATAAAAATTGGGCTGTTATGTAGAACCTGTGAATCATGGACTGAATTTGGATACCCAAATCTCACCGCGCACGCTCAGCTAGGGCGAAAAAAAACTGAGCGGGCGTTCAGAGCTCTGCGCGCCAGCTCAGTTTTTTTTTTCCGCTCTAACTGAGCGCGCAGAGCTCTCACCGCAGAGCTCAGGTTCAGGGGGCGGTAACTTTTCTGGTTGATCTGATTGGCCGAAATTTCTGGTCGAATCCGTGAGGCAACGGGGCGGGGTTTTCATTCCGAGGCGGCTGAAACGTGGATTAAAGCGTTAAGGAAGGACCAAGAACAAGATAAAAAAGTGCAGCAGGTTTTTTGTGCTTTAAGTTGATTCATGTGTAAATCACTTTATTAGGTAAATATACATGTAGTTACCGTCGGTTAGGCGACATTACGGACTTAAGGAGAGCACCGTGCTTTACATAAAAAAAAAAAAAAAAAAAAGAGGAAGGAGAGCACTATGAAAATACAGGTGAAAGCATGATCTTAATGAACATCAAAAATACGTCTGACACGCCTGGATAAGATATGACAATTTCACCATAATTTATTATTCTTTGTAAATAAAATAATTAACTTTCATAAATGTTTCATATAGTAATGTTTATTAATAACAGCTATAAAAGATACTGTGAAATAATACTGAAATGATTATTATTAACTGCCGCTTATGGGCATTCCTCCTCTTTGAGCACCTCTGGAGATGGTGTGCTTTTAAAATCCAGGGCACTACATAGTCCAGCACTATATAGTGACACACTATATAGTTTTTTAGTAGTTAGGGGTTTGGGTATGAATTCGGACACAGACACTGAGATGAAACCTTTGCTATCCTTTGAAGTCCTCAAAGAGATGAACACCTGCACAGGTGAGCTGAAAACTCACCACTTTGGAGGGGATGTAGGCGTACGGCAGGCTCCTGTCCTCACACATGACCGGTAGGTGGCAGTACACCTCGATGGGCAGAGTGTCGCCAGCTAAAACAACGATCCTGTAGAGCAAACGACCAATCAGAAAACCAGCTTCCAACCAAGCCCCCTTGGAGCAAACACCATAGACCAGATCACACATATGTCTGTGCATGGGTGGGGTCAAAGGTCGAGACCTCATCGCACAGCAGACATGGCAAACGTAGCCCTTATGATTCAGAGCATCCGGAAAGTATTCCCAGCATCTCACTTCTTCCACATTTTATTATGTCACAGTCTTATTTCAAAATGGATTAAATCAGTTTTCTTCCTGAAAGATTCTTGGAAAAACACCCCATAGTGACAATGTTGAAAAAGTTGAAATGGTTGCAAACTTATTAAAAATAAAAAGATTGGCTGTAAAAAAAAAAAAAAAAAAAGATATTTTCTAAGCAATAGCAGAATTGAATTCACTCTTTTAGCAGCATCTCTGTCACATAACAGTCTGTGTTACACTGAAGACTGTGACCTGTCAGAAGTTGTGCTCAATCCTCCCGCCTCCTTAAACTGCAGCTTTCATTTCAATAATGATATATAATGGCAATAACCCAAAACATTTGATTGTTTTTGGGCGTTTTTGTGATGATTTGTTATAAGATGTGATCACCTGGAGGTAGAATAAAGAAATCTCTACTAAATCTGTCCCTGTTTTCTCAGCATGTTTGAATCTGAGTTTACAGTTAGATGACAGAACAGACGTTCATACCATTATTTTTATACAATTTCATTTTCTTTAAGAAAAAAAAAAAATCAGAAAAATTTCCAAAAAATAAAATGCCTAAAGATACTTCTGTGTAAAAAAAGTGTTAGAATTTGGCTGATAAAATATGTTTTCCTGCTTGCCTTTATCTTTTAATCAACCGGGAAACTTGGCCAGTGTTTCAAAAATTAAATTTTGGTCTCTGTGTGGAGGTACTTTAGTTATTGAAAACTCAACAAAAAACAGTAACATGCACTGCAAATTGTGCAGAAGGCATGTTGCTTTTAAAACAGGTAATCCCACCAACCTTTTTCAATCACAATAAGCAGTGCTGCCGAGCATGCTCAGACTGAAACTGGTAAAGTTTCATTACCTGCAATAATGCTAGTGTCAATGCTTTTTGCTGAATGTGGTCACTGAATATGCTGAAGCAACTTACTTAATAATGTCCTGAACGTGCTGAATGTTTAGATACCAATATTGTATAGGTTTTAAAGTGCACAAAGAATTTGAAAAATTTCTTGAAAAATTGAGCAGAATTATAAAAAACGCAAAATGTATGAATACCAAAAGTACAAGCATGAATGTCCTATAAGTGTATAGGTCATTCTATACGTGTCTTGGTTTGACACCAATATTGCAAATGCTATAAAAGTGTTCAAATAATCTGAAAAATTTCTTAGGAAAAAAAAAAAGCAAAAAAAAAAGTTACACATACCAAAGTTACAAGCATGACTGTCCTCAACGTGCTAAACATTCTGATACCAATATTGCATAGGTTTTACAAGTGCACAAAGACTTAGCCTTTAAAAGCCTATAAAACCTCAGTAGATGCCAAATGAGCTAGCATAACGCTAATATAACTGCTCAATGCCAAAATATTTTAAGAAGTACTATAAAAGATGAAAAAATAGCCCATAAAGCTAGCATGATGCTAATATAATGGCTTGTATCCAGTCTACTTCAAAATCCTGATAGAAACTGAATTAATTCCAAACAAGTGAAATCAAACGGATCTGTTATGGATTTACAGCAAATAGTAAATAAAAACATGCAAGTGTCATTGGAAGCGTCAAAGGTCCCTATAATTTTGCAAAGCCAGTATTAGTGTGTCTGTGTGAAAGAGAGTGCCGTAGCTATGGTAACGGGTTCAAAGTCCAGGTCTGCTGCGTCACTGCAGCTGCATGTCATCTATTTGGCCACGCACACCGCAGAATCTGAGATGGACAGACTTTTTGACGCTGTGTCTAAACTAAAAGTCAGATGAAAATAATTCTCAGTTTTGAAAAGCTCACAAGTTAAGGAATCCAGTGATACAAAATGTATTAGTCTGAATAAAAACTTTTTTATGTGTTTTTGATGAGAACACTTATTTCTTTGCTGAGGTAAAAATGTCAAGTTATTCAATGGCACAGCTTCAATTTGCGCTACAAATGTTCATATCTTCAAAACTCTGTGCCTTATAAAAAACATGAAACCATTATATGACTCACAGGCCTTTGGGCTACAATGTGTGAAAGTTTCATGTCTGTAAGTTCAAGTATGTTATAACAATTGCAAGTTAAACACATGGTTTGGTGTATGAAGCAGTGAGAAGATTTAATATGGCTGAGCATCGGCCAACTGAGTGAACTTTGTGTCTGACTAGGGGCAAATGTGTTTGCCCCACAAGTTTGAGGGTCGAATTTTTCAAATCCAAAGCAATTCTACTATGTTTTGTTTTAAAAAAAAATCTGGACCCTGTGACAAACGATGTTCGAGTACTGGCTCTTTGTCGGAAAAACGTAATCTAAAAAAAATCAAACTGCTCCGCTCTAGTTGTGACAGCATCTACTGTAGATCCCCAACATTCTGCCCATTGACTTACATTGAAAGAGGTCCTGAAGTTTGCATAAAAACCACAAGAAGCTTTAAAAAGCTGAATACATCATAAATTGCTCAATATTTGCTGAACATTTTAAAGTTTGAATGGTGTCTCTAGCAGAAAGGATGCAGAAGTTCATAGGTTTCAAAATGCATAAAGTTTTTGAAGGATTGTAATAATTTCTCATCCATTTCCTATGAGGCATATTTTGTTTAATATTTCTAAATTTATGTTTATAAATACTAAAAGTACGACACGTAATGTCCAGAACAAGGTGAACATTTTCATACCAAGACTGCTAGTATCACTGAAAGTATGAGGAGTTTTTACATGACGAAAAACATACGGAAATGAGCAGGAGAATCCCTTTAATTGTCCAACAAAAGCAACAAAGTTCAGACCTTCACAGCAGCAAGAGTCTAAATTAAGAGCAGACGTTCAGGGAATTTGGTTTTAATTCCTAGATTATTCACAGGATTCTGAAAAAAATGTTCTAATCCTGTTCCTTCAGTGCTTCTGTTATGTTTAAAGTATGACAGGAAATAAAAACAACCTGCTGATGATTACACATTTCTCTGATGAGCCACAGAGCGTTCACATTAAACACATATAGTTATTTAATTCAAATAGTGATATATATCGTTATCGTCTGATATAATATCATGTTATTAAATATTCACTATCA
This sequence comes from Oryzias woworae, assembly GCA_016861445.1. Lineage (NCBI taxonomy): Eukaryota > Metazoa > Chordata > Actinopteri > Beloniformes > Adrianichthyidae > Oryzias > Oryzias woworae. The sequence continues at coordinate 4,684,145 of BOLG01001664.1, forward strand.
CCCAGCCCTACGTCACAGTTTTAGAGTCACGTTTTTGAATTAATAAAAAGAGAAAAAAACTGGGTAAAATTAAAATGATTAAAGATTTTTAAAAATGTATGTTTCACAACAAATATATCTAAAATAAATATATATATATAAAGTACTTCCTTGAATTCCAAATATTTCTAGAAATACTCAAGATGTTCATTTCAAAAAAGTGCATTATTGGGCATTGCATCTATAAATAAACAAGATGAATGGATGGATAGAAGAATTTACAACTTTGAATTCTTCACTGTATCCCCTGTTGATGCAATAAACACCTCCACCCTCCCCTCACTGGGCACACGCGCAGCAGACGTGCAGCACACGCTTAGCAGACGTGCAGCACACGCGCAGCTCACGCTTAGCAGACGTGCAGCTCACGCGCAGCAGACGTACAGCAGACGTGCAGCTCACGCTTAGCAGACGTGTAGCAGACGTGCAGCTCACGCGCAGCAGACGTGCAGCTCACACTTAGCAGACGTGCAGCTCATGCGCAGCAGACATGCAGCTCACGCTTAGCAGACGTGCAGCTCACGCGCAGCAGACGTACAGCAGACGTGCAGCTCACGCGCAGCAGACGTACAGCAGACGTGCAGCTCACGCTTAGCAGACGTGCAGCTCACGCTTAGCAGACGTGCAGCTCACGCGCAGCAGACGTACAGCAGACGTGCAGCTCACGCTTAGCAGACGCGCAGCAGACGTGCAGCAGACGTGCAGCTCACGCTTAGCAGACGCGCAGCAGACGTGCAGCTCACACTTAGCAGACGTGCAGCTCATGCGCAGCAGACATGCAGCTCACGCTTAGCAGACGTGCAGCTCATGCGCAGCAGACGTGCAGCAGACGCGCAGCACACATGCAGCAGACGCGCAGCAGACATGTAGCACACGCGCAGCAGACATGCAGCTCACGTGCAGCACACGCGCAGCACACGCGCAGCTCACGCTTAGCAGACGTGCAGCTCACGCGCAGCAGACGTACAGCAGACATGCAGCTCACGCGCAGCACACGCTTAGCAGACGTGCAGCACACGCGCAGCTCACGCTTAGCAGACGTGCAGCTCATGCGCAGCAGACATGCAGCTCACGCTTAGCAGACGTGCAGCTCATGCGCAGCAGACATGCAGCTCACGCTTAGCAGACGTGCAGCTCATGCGCAGCAGACATGCAGCTCACGCTTAGCAGACGTGCAGCTCATGCGCAGCAGACATGCAGCTCACGCTTAGCAGACGTGCAGCTCACGCGCAGCAGACGTACAGCAGACGTGCAGCTCACGCGCAGCAGACGTACAGCAGACGTGCAGCTCACGCGCAGCTCACGCGCAGCAGACGTACAGCAGATGTGCAGCTCACGCTTAGCAGACGCGCAGCAGACGTGCAGCTCACACTTAGCAGACGTGCAGCTCATGCACAGCAGACATGCAGCTCACGCTTAGCAGACGTGCAGCTCATGCGCAGCAGACGTGCAGCAGACATGTAGCACACGCGCAGCAGACATGCAGCACACTTGCAGCACACGCGCAGCTCACGCGCAGCAGACGTACAGCAGACATGCAGCTCACGCGCAGCACACGCTTAGCAGACGTGCAGCACACGTGCAGCTCACGCTTAGCAGATGTGCAGCTCACGCTTAGCAGACGTGTAGCAGACGTGCAGCTCACGCGCAGCAGACGTACAGCGGACGCGCAGCTCACGCTTACCACACGCGCAGCAGACATGCAGCTCACGCTTAGCAGACATGCAGCTCACGCTTAGCAGACATGCAGCTCATGCGCAGCAGACGTGCAGCACACGCGCAGCAGACACGCATGCAGACGTGCAGCTCCCGCGCAGCAGACGCGCAGCTCCCGCGCAGCAGACGCGCAGCTCACGCGCAGCACACGCGCAGCTCACGCGCAGCAGACATGCAGCTTTCTCCACGTGATGGACAGACAGACATCCACATTCCAGGAAAATTACTGAAAAACAACCCAGATGTGGAAATGTGCTGATGTTTTTTGTAGAACTCTTCAAAATGATCTCTCAAATAAATAAACCTGATCTCTCATCATCTGCGTCTTCTCTGTTTGAGAGAATCTCCTCCCACACGGGTGTGTGTGTGTCAGGTTTTTCAAACAAAATGTTAAACAAGCATCAGACAGCGACTGATGACAGTGGATGCGGATTACATGCTGTTTGATCCGAAAATGGATATAAATGTTGGGCGCCAGGTGGTGGGGAAAGGGGGAGGTACACGTGTGTGCCTATTTATTTATATATATAGAGAGAGAGAGAGAGAGAGACATTGAGAATATGATCTATATTGTGAAGAAAGAGAATTATTGATAATTCTGAACAATAGAATGGTTGAGTAATATCTGCTTAATTCCCCAAAGAAGTCTGTGTGATTTTGGATTGTTAGAATAGATTGGATTGTTATAAAGGTGAGGGGTCACTCTGTCCAGTTCTTTTATACAGTCAACTAGAGCAGCACAATTCAATTGAGGAGACAAACAGAAACATTTCAGGGAAACATACGGTTAACTAGACTCGTGGATCCTGTGAGAAGCTTCATCCACAAACATTCTTCTCTTTCTCTGGACTCTAAGCAGCTCCGGCTCATTGGACTCACCCTTTCTCTCCCTTGTTGATGAACTTCTGCACCTCCTTCACTCCCCTGCGGATGTTCTTCAATCTGGCGGCTGAAACAACAAAAACGCTCAATGCTGTTCTGGTCCAACCCAGATCCAGACGAAGCCGGACCGGACCGGTTCTTGACCTGTAAACTCCCCGCACTCATACCTTTCTTCACGCACTTGTAGATCTTCTTGCTGAGCTTCTTGGAGGCCAGCGGCCGCGCGATCGGGTTCAGGTTGGCGATCAGCTCCTGGTAGGAGCGCTCGGGAACGCCGGCGGGTTCCTCCGCCTCCAACTTCTCCTTCTTCACCTTCGTCATGTCTTAACGAGGATTTTCGGAGTCGAACGTCCGCTAACAACAAAGTCGCACGAGGAAGACTCACGTGTTCTGCTTCTTCTGCTGCTTTGTACAGACTACAGTTTATCACAGCGCCGCTAGTGGCCGGGTGGAGAAATGCAGCCTGACGTTTTCAAGTTGTGTTTTAAATCACTCTCACACATAAAACAGTAGAAACACTTTTCTGTTCAATCCAAAAAATATCAACTACAAACCAGAACACATATGTTGATGGTGTTACAGTAATACCTGGATGATGTGTCATGGGGCAGCAGAGGTTTAGGTGGTTGAGCGAGTCAGTGATTGACGGCTCAGCGGTCTAAACCCAGCTCTCCCCCAGTCAACTGTTGTCATGTTTTTGGGCAAGACATTTCACCCTCCATGCCTCCAGCGTGGCGTGTGAATGTGCATGAATGTCCAGGTGACGGTCACAGGGACCATCTGCATGTACTGGCAGACACGCCTCTGTCAGTCTGCCCCAGGGTTACTGTGACTACATCAGTAGCTCACCACCACCAAGAATACGAATGAATACTGGAGACATATTGTAAGCACTTTGAGCTTCTGGAAAAACACAGAAAAATCCAATCCAATATTATACAGACCTGCCTTATTTCAGTTTATCACAACAACAAGAAAATACATGAGTGACTTTATAATTTTCTTTAACCTTTCTGGTGAATTTGATCATTTTGAAGACTGGAATGAAGCAGAAGAGAAAGAAAAAAGAACATAAAAGCAAGTGATGAGACACAAGGAGGTAACACAAGAGGAATTAAATTATTGAGGCAGGGAGGGAGGATGGATGAATGGATGCATGATGGATGGATGGATGCATGATGGATGGATGGATGCATGATGGATGGATGCATGATGGATGGATGGATGGATGGATGGATGCATGATGGATGGATGGATGGATGGATGCATGATGGATGGATGCATGATGGATGGATGGATGCATGATGGATGGATGGATGGATGATGGATGGATAGATGCATGATGGATGGATGGATGGATGGACGGACGGACAGATGGATGGATGATGGATGGATGAATGCATGATGGATGGATGGATGCATGATGGATGAATGCATTATGGATGGATGGATGGATGGACGGACGGACAGATGGATGGATGATGGATGGATGGACGGATGATGGATGGATGGACGGATGATGGATGGATGGACGGACGGACGGATGATGGATGGATGGACGGACAGATGGATGGAGGATAGATGGATGGATGGATGGATGCATTATGGATGTATGGATGGACGGACGGACGGACAGATGGATGGATGATGGATGGATGAATGCATGATGGATTGATGCATGATGGATGGATGGATGCATGATGGATGAATGCATTATGGATGGATGGACAGATGGATGGATGATGGATGGATGAATGCATGATGGATTGATGCATGATGGATGGATGGATGCATGATGGATGAATGCATTATGGATGGATGGATGGATGGATGGATGGATGGATGGATGGATGGACGGACGGACAGATGGATGGATGATGGATGGATGGACAGATGATGGATGGATGGACGGACGGACGGATGATGGATGGATGGACGGACAGATGGACAGATGGATGGAGGATAGATGGATGGATGCATTATGGATGGATGGATGGACAGACGGACAGATGGATGGATGATGGATGGATGAATGCATGATGGATTGATGCATGATGGATGGATGGATGCATGATGGATGAATGCATTATGGATGGATGGATGGATGGATGGATGGATGGACGGACGGACAGATGGATGGATGAATGCATGATGGATTGATGCATGATGGATGGATGGATGCATGATGGATGAATGCATTATGGATGGATGGATGGATGGATGGACGGACGGACGGACAGATGGATGGATGATGGATGGATGAATGCATGATGGATTGATGCATGATGGATGGATGGATGCATGATGGATGAATGCATTATGGATGGATGGATGGACGGACGGACAGATGGATGGATGATGGATGGACGGACGGATGATGGATGGATGGACGGACAGATGGACGGATGGATGGAGGGACAGATGGACGGATGATGGATTGATGGACGGACAGATGGATGGATGGATGGATGGATGGATGGATGGATGCAAACATGCAGCAATCATCTTGTTTTCTGTTTGTTATAATAGTAACTAAAAAAATAAAGTTTGCTTTTCTGATGCTGCATTGAGAAGAACACTTTTTAAAAACTTATTTCACTGATTAAACTGATATGTTATAAAGTTTTGTTGTCATATGTAAACTATTTATAATGCAAAGAAGACGCTACTTGCTTACATTATTTTAAATGTAGGATTTTTATCAGTATCAGCTTTATTGCCAAGTATGACTTTACCCGTACAAGGAATTTGTCTTGGTGATGTTGGTGCCTACATCAATATCTGCATCAAAAAGTTTTTATTTTCATAAAAGCTTATATATTTTTAGAAAAGACATTTTTGTTATCTGGGTCCTGTTTTATTGTAGAATTTTCAGAATTTTTATCATCTCTTCATCTTAGGTCTTCATCAATAGGATTTTAATAATTGGTGATTTTAATGTACATGTTGATAAAAGTAATGATGTCTGTGCTTGTGAGTTTTTAAATCTTCTTAGCAGCATGGATTTTAAACATGTCACACAGGTCACTCACAACAGAGGACACACTTGGATTTTGTCATTATCTACAGCCTGTCCTTGGGGTGTCCTCTGTTGTTGACTCCACTATATCAGACCACTACTGTGAGGTTTTTTCTAGTGTCACCAGTGAAATCCAGCAGAAAGTCTCAGTGAGAACTATGAGGAAGTGGTTTATAACTGCTTAAAGTGGCTGCAAGTTGTATTGATATTTTTAAGCAAACTCCTGCTCAGATGTTACCTGCATCCTGTGAGAATAATGTTGATCATTTTAATAACAGACTTCAGTCTTCCATAGGTGCAGTGGCTCCAATCAAAACAAAAAAATCAAGAAGTACTAATAAAACACCATGGAAGACTGATGACATTAAGCGTCTGAAACAGAATTGCAGGCGAGCAGAGAGGAAATATAGGAAGATTAAATTAACAATTCATGAAGAAATTTTATTAGAACAACTCAAAATTTAAAATAACTCAGTTAAAAAGGCCAGAACTTTATACTTTTCAAATCTCATTTCAGAAAATAATTTCTTTTTAAAACTGTAGATATTTGAATTAATAAAGATTCCAACAAGTCCTCCATGCCATCATCTAATGCTGCATGTGAGGACTTTGGAGAACCACTTCATGAGTAAAAATCAATGCAATGAGGTCTAAGATTTTATCTGTACAATACTCTGGTTTTAACAGATCACCAGCATTGATTTTACTCGAGGAAACACTGGGGAGTTTTGTCCTGGTTGATGCATATGCTTGATCAAAGTTTTATCCCAAGACAACCTGCCTTTTAGATCCCATTCCCACTTCAGTTTTTCAAACATTTTATGGATTCTTGGAGTCGGAGCTTTTCAACATGGTCAACTGCTCCCTTCAGACGGGTGTCTTCCCTTCTGCCTGTAAGACGGCGGTGGTGAGGCCCCTTCTGAAGAAGAACAACTTGGATCCAAATATTATGGATAATTATAGACCTGAATCCAACTTACCATTTTTAGGTAAAATTATTGAAAAAAATAGTTTTTATTCAGTTGCATGATTTTCTAAATAAACATAATATTTTGGAAAAATGTCAATCTGGTTTAAGGATGAACGACAGTACAGAGACGGCTCTTTTAAAGATTGTTAATGATCTCAGAATTAACTTAGACTTAAAACTAATAAAGACAGAAACTTTCTGTTCTGGTGCTGATGGATCTCTTGTTTTGATCCAGTAGATCATCAGATTTTATTAGACAGACTTAGGAGTCTAGTAGGCCTCTCTGGAAATGTTCTGAGGGGTTTTATTCTTATCTCACAGATCGACATTTTTATGTAAGTATGAATACATGCTCCTCTAGAATCCATCAAACAAGTTGTGGGGTTCCCCAAGGGTCCATTTTAGGACCTATACTTTTTAATTCATACATGTTGCCTCTTGGGGATGTCATCAGGAGACACGGTGTTAACTTTCACAGCTACGCTGATGATACACAGCTGTACATCAGTTACAGCAGTTACATGTATTTTAGATATAACGGCTTGGATGGCAGAGAACTTCTTACAGCTCAATCAGGACAAAACAGACGTTTTAATCATCACTCCTTAAGACAAGAGACATGATTTTACCAAAGTTGCAGAATTTTAAATCTTCTCAATATGTTATAAACTTGAGCTCACTTTTTGACTCTGAGCTGAATTTTATCCAACATATAAAAATGTCGTTAAGACAGGATTTTATCATCTTTAAAACATTACCAGAGTCCGTCCATTCCTCTCTCTTGCCAGCACAGAGGTGATAATGCTTTTATTTTTAGTCGTTTAGATTATTGTAATACCCTGCTCTCTGGTTTACCCAAAACGTCGCTTTCAAACTTACAATTATTACAGAACTCAGCGGCACGAGGACCAGAGGGCGGGAACACATTACACCCATTTTAAAATCCCTGCATTGGCTCCCAGTGCGTTTCAGGATTGATTTGAAAGATCTTTTAATGGTTTATAAATGTTTTAATGGTCTTGGGCCTTCTGAATGCCAACCTTGTAGGAATTCAAGAACTATGTTTACTCCTTATTGCTAGAAAAATAACTACTTTTAACTAGAAAAGTATTAAATCACCAACAATAAATGAATGATAAAGTAAACTTAAACAAGTTTTTTTTTTTTTTAAAAAGTCGGAAAATGCAGGTTTTTGATCAACGGTGGAGGGAAGTGAAGTATACTTTAAAGTGACAGATGCTGGGTTGTCATTCTGAATTTGTTTGTTGTTGTTATAAATCAATTAAGACTAGGTCGGAATGGAGGATTCATGGTTGGGATTTGAATGATTTGTCTGTTTTACTTGTGTTTTGAATTTTTGGTTTGTATGATATGTACAAATGAAAAAAAATCAAAACAGGAAACATTTAGACTTTTTCTTTTGCTAACTGCTTAAACTATTACTACTGATGAAAAAACTGGAAAAAGTTAAATAAACTCTTTCAGAAATCATAGAAACTGTGTGTAATCAGCTCATTCATTAACACACAGTCATTAACAGAAATGTCGACAGAATCTATTACGACTGTAACTAACTTTGGTTTCTTTAATTTTGGGTAGAGGGGTGTCCCTCCCGGGTTACCGTAGAATCCAGGGAGGGTGGCAAGTTCAGCCACAGGAAGGAGTTCTGTTGAATGTGAAGAAAATAAATAATAAAAGAAGATCGGTGGTCTGGTGTCATTTATTTTTACGGAGACAAGTGTACCTCCCCTTCGCTCGGTTACACGACCATTCCAACGTACAGCGGCTGGGAAACTGGACACAAGCTGGTTTCCAAGCGGTAAGAGAACAGCTCTCTGCCACATCTCTGTTGATATTCCAGAAGCGCATGGCCTTGGACATGCTGCTAGCAGTAAAGGAGGAGTGTGCACCTTGTTTGGTGAGCAACGTTGCACCTTCATACCTAACAACACAGCGGCTGACGGTCGTCTACCACCTCTATGAGGGTCTTCACACACAAATGGAAAATGAATGAGCCCTCTGGGGTCGACACCTCCATGTGGGGTTCATGGATGGGACGGCAAATAAAAGGCCCTTCTGTCCTCCATCCTGGTGTCTATTGCAGTCTTTGCGGTGATATTAACCTTGTGTGGATGCTGTTGCCTCCCCTGTTAGCGCTCTCTGATTAACCACCTCGTCTTTACATGATGAGCCCAGTGGGAGACACACAGACTCAGCTGCATCCTCTCCTGAGTGACGGCTCAGAGCAAACACATGACAAACAGGAGGGAAATGTTAGAGTTAACTGTACATCATCTAGATTCTGAATTCTTTTGTCATCCATTTGCAGGACCTACAATCAGCACCTGAAACCTGTAATGCTCGTGCTGTGCTTTTCCCAGAGAGTTCTTAGATTCTTCCTATTATTGTGTTAGAATGATGGGGTTTGCTCTGAACCTGTGCAGTTTGCTGTTTTGCTGATCCTGAAGGCCTGTGACTGACAGACTGGCTGCAGGAGAATAACAAGACACAACAGAGATAACACGCTGAGCTGAGAAGCTGAAACTATGTACAACTCTCATCCCCTGGTGCAGCTGTGTGTTTCTTTCCTTTTCCCCTCCTTCAGAGCTGCATCTGATTGTAACTCGGGCACTCCCAGATTTTAATAAATAGTAAGGGTCCGGAAAGGGGGCTCAGAGGCGATTGAGCATCTCCTTATGTCTCTCCTTGCAAGTAAAATGAACCTAACTGTCTCTGTATCCTCTGTTTTGCAGAAATAAATGTTTCAGGTTCTTTGAATCTAACAGTTTCCTTAAAGTTTATTGCTGACGTTAATTTTTACTATTTTTTTGACAGCAGTTGTAGCTTTATCTTGTTCTATTTGGTTTACAAAATAAAGTTTATTTCAAGCTGGTACTCTTTTCAAGTTCTTAATGTTGTATATATGATGGAATCATGAAGGTCGGCTGATATCAATGTTGCAGCAGGATGGTTCTGGAGTTTTACGTCATGAATTTAATATTTCTGAACATTTAACAAGGTGTTCCAGAAGGAGATGTCAAACAGCTGGAAAGACCTCCCGAAGCTTTGTTTTCCAGCAGATCAGAAGACGACCATGATTGAGTTTCATTGAGTTCTGTCCAGGAGATCTTCAAGTGCAGCATTGAAATGAATCAAGATGCAGACGTGTTTAATGTCAGTTTCATCTGCAGCTGGGAGCCTCTCGTCTTTGTGGGTTTTTTTCCTCCTTCAAAGCAATAAAAGTAATAACAGTTGATAGTTTTTTATTCAATGTGTGATTAATATTGAGATAATTCACTGTGGAAATTAGTCTAGAGTTTTAAAGTTTTTTTCTTTCATTAATAGAAATATTAAGAGTCGGCTGAACAAACATGTCTACATTTGATCTAGTGTAAACACTGCAACCATTCATTTCTCTGGAGCTGAACATTGTTTTCTCTTGCTCAATTGAGGTTTGTCCGCCATCTTGATTGCAATTTCGCAATTATTGTAACACTAAAAATGAAAGCAAATGTGAAGAAAAAGCCGTTTGGAGAATTGAGTTGTCATTTTATTTTCACCTGATGCAGCTCTATTGTGAAAATGAAAAAGCATTTCTGCTATTGACGTTTATTTTGAAATATGAGTCACGTTCGCTTCCATAACTTTACATACGATACATTTTACAAACATTGATAAAGTTGAAGCACAACTAAAATTAATAACAAAAGCACAGGTTCTGTTTTAAGATCGCCAACTCCCGCCCTTAATAAAATAAAAAGCGTCCGTTTGGGATATGACGACAACTTCCGTTCGACATCCATCCGCCGTGTTACCTGCAGCCGGGTACTCTTGCCTGCATACCTTTATCTTTGGAGCGTTTTTCTTCTAATGCCTCTCCTTTGATCGTTTGTCTGTTATCCAAAGCCTTACAACCTTGAATGGACTTTTCCATCCATCAACAGTTTCAATGATAAGTCAATGTAAAGACGCAATCTGAGGTCTTGCCACATCTGGCACAGTTGACACGGCATGTTGTCAGTTTCCTTATGATAGAACCCAGAGGAAGTGTCAGGATGTGCTTCAGGGACCCAAAATATGACAAACTCAGGAGTAGAAGAAAACCAGGTTTATTAAAGTCTTTACTCAGATGTTTCCCCCCAGGCCTTGGAGATCAACGGCAGATTGAGGTGAGGAGAGATGACTTGCAGGGAAGAGGAGTCCTCTGTACGGCAAGGAAGGCGTGGCTCCAGGTAAGGGGGACAGGGGAAGAAAATGGACTCCAAGAGGGAGTGGCAAAACCCTGGATCCTGGGGCTTAGTCACCAGTTCTTGAAACACAAAATCACCAGGGATGTCTGGTAAGGTTTCCAAAAAGGAGAAGGAGCGTGGACTTATGAGGCTTTGGAGGAATTTGAGCAGGAGAGAGGCAGGGGCATGTAACGGCAGCTGCTGGCAGTATGATGTCTGGATTAGGCTGAGCAGTATTGCTGGCAGTCAGGTAGGAAGCTGAGTATGAAACTGCTGGAGATTTCTCTGGAAGCCTGTAGTGCAACGATTCAGCAGAGAATGAAGGGCAGAGGGAGAGATGTATAGGAGAAGGCACAGGTGGAGAGAATCAGCTGATTGGCAGCAGGCGGGCTGCTGCTGCTGTGACAGGAAGTAGATAAAGAGAAAACAGAAATGGTCCTAAAATTGAGCCCAGTGGAACCCCAGACGACAGTAGAGCTGAGTCCGAGGTAAAATTAAAAAGACTCACGCTCATGCTTCGGTCTGCCAGGTATGACTTAAACCAGGTGAGAGCAGCACCACTAATCCCCACCACATTTTAGAGACCTGACAGCAGGATTATGTAAAAGCAGAAAATGTAAATGTAAAAGCAGCGGGAAAATCAAGTAGAATAAAGGATAACATGATCTCCCATGTCGGTTGCTCTGAGAATGTCATTAAAAAACCTCAACAAAGCGGATTCTGTTCTGTGAAGACTCTTGAAACCCAATTAAAAAACCTCCAACACATCATTTCTGACAGGAAAGATTACAGTTGTGTGTAAACGGTTTTCTCTTCGATTTTGTATAAAAAGGGTGTTTGGAGAAAGGCCTGAAATTACCCATCACTGTGTTATTGAGGTTTGGTTTCTTGAGTAGGGGTGCAATCACCTTTGGTTTAAAACTAAGAGGTAGCACACCAGAAGTGTGTTAAGGACAGCCAAGACGGATGGACCTATATAAGGAAACCTGTCTAACAAAAGGAGGGGAAAGAGGGTCCAGAGGAGAACCTGACGGCTTTGTATGGCTAACAACATCTTCAAGAAAAGGCGGACTCACAGACTCGAACCTGTCAAAGACAGATGAAGAAGAAATAAACTCAGCAAATTCAGTGAAGAGTTAAGATGTTTGCTGTACTCAATCTTACCAAAAAAAGAAGCTTAAGAAGTCGTGACAACAACAGGTTGAAGTACTCCTTCAGGCAGATGACAGTCTGCATCTTTGACAACAACTAACAAGCTGACCAGACACGCCACTGTGTTCTGTACATCTTCCTGTGTCCAACAGGTGTTTGTTGCACTATAGAGACACTGCTCTCTATAGTGGATTTAAGACACACAGTTGATTACAACTGTGTAGATGCTGGGTTTAACTTGATGCAGAAGAATATTCTGTTGAGGAATCTGCACCACATTTTGGGGTGGATCCTAAACGAATTTGAGAAAGCACACGTTTAAATTCACTTTCAGATCATGCTTATAATAGTGTCTGATCTGAGGATACCTGAAGAAATCAACAGAGTCAAGAGCATGTTTCTATGTAAATTTTCAAATGATTTAAGTTGTGGATAAAAGATTAGTCGTCAGAAAGCCCTTTTAGGATCCAGTTCTTCAGTCTGTCATCCTGCTGCTTGGGGTAAAATTGGAATGATAGAATTATGGAGGTATCTTCCAGGCCACACATCTTAATTACTTGGGTCAAGCAGCTATCAATACATGTGAAAAGGTTTCATCAGTCAAATGTATCTTATTCTGTGATTTGACGTCTGCTCACAGAGCTTCAATTGAGATTCCCTTAACAGTTGCCTCCTCCACTTCCTTCCATCCTGCAGTGTAATCTGATGAGTACAAACATAGGCGGTCTCCGTTTGTTTCCAGTTGGACTGAGCTGCGCTTCGCTCGGACCGCCCACCTGTCATTGCACGTCATCTGCCATAAGGCGTGAATAGTGGTGTCTCCAGTGTGATCACGAGTATGATATTCTACACTGCCTGTTCTTCTCTTTCAGGGAACAGAAGCTGTAGAAAAAAAAACGTTGTCTGGTTTCTTGATTTGTTTTGTAATCAAAGGCATTTTCTATCATTTCTATTTGTTTGATTGTACCATCTCAGAGCAAAGTTTCAGCTTGGCATTATAGACAACCATTAATTAATGGTTATTAAACAGTTGATTTACCAAAATAATCTGTTTGTGGAACCAGTTATTTAAAAAAAGTGATTTGTCTCTATTGTTCCTTTTGTTGGCCTGTGACATCATCAGGTCAGTCTGTATTCACTTCATATAAAATGGTTCTAAAAAAAAAAAAAAAGCTTCAAATCTGGTTAAAAAAAGAGAAAAAATGTCTTTCTTTTTTTATGCAGAAATAGCCATGATAGCTTTTCTGCGGTATGTTTATCAACTTCATCAAATAATATCGAAGATAATCTAAGGTGTGGTCATTTGATTGACAGGTGAAAACATCCTTAGCTCTAATTGGTGTGGGTGTGTTCTGACTGACACATGTTCAGTGGTATCAGATCTGAACAAGATGTTGACCACCATGGCGTTTCAAACTTTATTTAAAACAGTGGATGTATATTTACAAACTGCTAAAAGTACAAAAAATTCCTCAAATTTGTTCAAACCTGGATTTCTAACATCAACTTTCCAGCAGAAGCATTTCCTCCATTTTGCCTTAAACAAAGACTACAATATTTTGCAAAACACAACATTTTACATTTCTGATATTCTGGTTAGCAACATTGCAAATGAGATTAAGGAGTTTTTACAACCAGGAAACACAGACTTCAGTATAATCATTTCAATCCTTTTTCAGATATAATAAATAAGACAAAACATTAGAGTGGGAGTCGTGGTTTTAACTGAAGTTTTTTTAATGTGGGACAGACCTTTTAAAGGGATTGGATTAAGAAATACATGAATTCCCAGAGTTCTTTGCACAAGGCCATTGGTTATAAATTTCCTATGCAGCAAATTGTTTTTATTTTCTTTTTTTATCCAATTCACATCATTTGCCCAAATAATCTTTGATAAAATAATTTATTTATCATTATCTATTCTTCTAAATTTCACAGATTAGTCTAGCATTAAAGATTCATTTTACTTTTACACCTTTTTCTTGATGCTTTAAGGAGATCAGCTGAGAGTTAATCTATCAGAGAAGCAAAGAATCTAAAAAGGAACGGACATTTAAAACAAAGCATTTATTAAAGCTCACTTGACTTGAACAGAAGGCTTTGTAAAGTTTGAATGCTGTTTGTAGTAAACGCACTGAAAACAACGCAGCACAAAAGCACTAATTTAACATAGAGCTCTAAAAAAATTGTTCAAAAAATAAACAAAAAGCAAAATGAATCATTTAAGCCTGAAAACTCCTTCAGGCTGTACAACTGCTGAGGTTAACCCTAAACATTCCTCTAAAATGTGACTTGTTTCTCCTCTGGTTTGGCTTTGGTCCGGGTCCATCTGCTCACGACCATTTCTGCCCAGTCAGATAGTACGCAAGCGGGTCAGAAAGCAGACATTGGTTCTGTTGTCCAGAGCTCCGATTTTTAGCATCAATGAGGAGCAGAGGAGAATGGGAGTAATGGGAGAGGATTTCACCAACTGAAGAAAAGGACTAGAAACAAAAAAGACAGTTAATACATGCGAACCAGCTGCCCGCTGCTCATCTGTTTGACCTTCCTGTTCATGAACAACCCATGAACTGCCGCTTCTCTGAAGTCTGAGTGTGATTCTTCTTCACCTCCTGAGATTTGAGTCCGGTTCCCAGCTGGAACACCTGGTTCTGCTGCCTGATCTGGATGTTGTAGACCTTGTCCTGGTAGAAGACCATCAGGGTGAAGGGCTGGTTGGCATGCTGCCGGATGCTGTCCCTCACCAGGTACGCCCCGTCCTGAACACCAACGCACAAGTAACACGACTGACCTGCTTCATTTCAGGCTGAATGATGACACAATATTCTAGAAACCATGAAGGTCTCCAGGCTTTACAGCATCACGATGATCTTCATCGTTGAGCTAAACCTCTGGAGGAAAATTTTTTGGACACTTTAAAGAGCAGAAACTGGAGCTTTAAAGAAAGCACGCGTTTTTTCCTCCTTACTTTGCGGACATGTTGCAGGCAGGCTTCGGCCTGACCCCGGGTCACCTTCCCAGCATACCAGCGCGGATCCAGGTCCTGGAAGCACACAGAGGCCTACATGACAGCAGGAAACATGAGCAGCAGCACCCCCTGCTGCTCGGACTCAAGACCTTCCTCTGGAGCAGCCACTGACAAAAATAGTCTTTTGTTATGTCAAGATTTAAAAATCCTGTTCCAACGACATCCTCTGAACATTTCAGAAAGTGATAACATAATTTATTGTACTTTTTGTTTCCATTGTAAATCAAAAGTTTGAGGTCCTAATGCGGCGCCCTCACTGGCTGAGCAGCTGCTACACTCCCCTCAGTTTTCCCTTCTGCCCATGCAAGCCTGGTCAGAGTGACAAATTCCTTCAAACAAATAAAACATTTCTTTCAAAATGGCATCTTTTGTTGGCTTTATCTCTATAGCAACCATGTTATGTCTTGGTTGTTGAAGGTGATGAACGGGGCAAATTGTCAAAAATACATTTTTGGATTTCCTTGGCAAGAGAGTTGTTTGTTTTTTGGACCCAAGTTTGTAAGCAAACCCCATGTACGGGGTAAGGAAACTGTCAAAGGAACGTATTCATAAAGAAAAATTTGTATTCATAAATACAAAGTTGTGCACAAATTTATATTTTGTGAACAACTTAGCAGAAAAAATATGAATACAACCTTTAGTTTTACGTTTCACATGTCTGTTTTGATTATGACTTTTCTTTGTCTTTAATACAAATTTCTCATTTTAAATCACTGTCAAAAATTCGTGACGGGGTCAGAACTTTTTGTTTATGAATAACATTTTTTCTTTATGAATACGTTTCTTTTGGACAGTTTCCTTACCCCATACACATGACTAAAGTCATCGTCAAACTACAAGGTGGGTCAAAACAACAAGAGAAAGTCGGCGGTGCAGTGTTTCAAAGTCCTCATTGGAATGGTTAACTTATCAAAACTTTATATTTCCATTACCAGTTTAGAACGTCAGGAACAACAATTTTTACTTGTCACTTTGGAGGAATGATGCAAGACGGTTACTGGCAAGAAGACTCAGAGGATGAAAGCAGCTGCAGTACTCAGGAGACGTCGGCTATAAAGGTACGATGATAAGTGTTTATGACATATAGATTTTCGGGAAAACAGTGAGAAGCAATGTGTATCATGTAAAAAGTTGTTAA
This sequence comes from Oryzias woworae, assembly GCA_016861445.1. NCBI lineage: Eukaryota > Metazoa > Chordata > Actinopteri > Beloniformes > Adrianichthyidae > Oryzias > Oryzias woworae. The sequence continues at coordinate 4,700,318 of BOLG01001664.1, forward strand.
AAAGTTGCCTGCATTTACCCGACCACATTTCAATGGGTTGCTGTGTCTCATCAAACAAGTAAACAAAAGGACCAGTTATTTCCTCTTTGATAACACAACAATCAGAGCTTTACATTTGTCTGCAGTTCACTGGTCACTTCATTCCTAATCTGTTTACATCATGTGACTCTCGGCTACAGTGGCCGTTTTGGTCCAGTTATCCTGTTCCAGAGCAGATTGCAGTCCAGGACTGCTGCAGGACATAAAATTGTTTTTTGTCACATGATTTTTTTCTTTCATTGCTTCATGAAGTGTGACGGTCAGCAGGCATTCCCGTATTTCCTTCATAACAGGTGTGAGTTGACTCAGGTGAGACACCGGAGAGTCAAATGGCAAAATGAATGGGTTTTTCCAGACTTTACTGGGCATTGGTCCCCAATCTGCCCTGCCCTCGCTGTGCGCTTTCATTTACTGTGTAGTTGTTGTGTTTACCTGCATGTGTGCGTTTGTGGGTGGGGGAGGACGTGGCGTTTGTCTCTCTGGTCCAACAGAGCTGCCTCGATATTCAGCATTCACTACAAACACAGAAAGAGTGGCTCACGTCCTGTTCTTCTAACCCAGCTTTCACCAGACATGAACCTGACCTTAACTTGACAAACGCTGATCTCACATGAACCCAACTTTCTCCTGACAGTAACTTGACCTGAAGCTAGCATAACTCAAACTTGACTTAAACTTTGGCTCGACCGTGAAATAAGATTGACAATAATAAAAATAACAGTTTTACTAAATTGTTTTTGAAGAGCCACAGTTCAAAACAGCAGAACAACTCTACAATGAGCTAAATCAGTTATGAAGAGCAAAATGAAAGTTGCATGCTGAAGGTCTGAAATGAAAACCTCCCAGTAAGAACTCACATCGGACCGATCTTCATCTGTCTCAATTAGTCTTTTCAAAATGTCGAGCTGAACCTTGATGGTTTTCTTACCAGAGGAGAGTTTGTGAGGCAGAGAGCCTGCAGAGGGAAAGCTGGGGGGCACACTGTCCAAACAAAGAAGACATGAAGCATCAGCATCATTCTCTTTACTGTGTTAAAAGTGAGCCTCTTCTGTGAAGCATTACGACTGAAGAGTGGAAAACATGTTTGATGCATCTCTCTTCCCGTACCTCTCTGGATGATGGGCATGTGCAGGGATCCCAGGGCGGGGGGCAAGACTTTTGTTATGGAGAGGGAAAGTGTTGTGTTTAGAGGAGCTGCAAGAGACTGAAGGATGCAAGATATATTTAGAAATTCTCTTCAGTGACAAACAAACAAAAGGTTTGCTTCATATTAGCTGTGAAGCAGTGATGGATGATGCTGATTCTGATGCTTCTTCTGGTGTTTTCCTGATTGTTGACATTAAAGGGAAACCTCAAATAACACTTAAAACAACATTCCAATGTTCAATAATGCACTCAGTCATGTATTTTTAAGTGAAGGCTTGGGTCCATCCACTGTCTAGTAACATTCATTTCTTGTAACATTCAGCGTGTAGACATTAAAGCACACAGCAAGCTTCATGAATCTCTTGGTAAAAGATTGAAGGTTAAAAAACGGACAGAAAAAAGCCAAATGAGGGAGATTCTCTCATTTACAGTCTCAGGTTTGAGGTAAGAGACACACAACACTCACCTTCTTTTTGTGTTTGCTGAAGAGAGAAAAAGACAAAAAACTTTAGAGCTCATTTAATAACACCTCCTATCAGAAATGTGCAGCTGCTCTCCTCCATCATGTCATCCAAAAGGATTTTCTTTCTTTTATGTGAATGAGCTGTTCTAGGGGTTTCTCTCCTAACTTTCTGTTGTTACTTTTGTCTGAGAGCACGACTGCAGTAAAAACACATTTATTCTTATATTCTTTCCTGCTGTGAGTAAAAAGGCCAGCATACCTCTACAGGTCCAGGATATCTGAAAACCAAACAGAATGTTGTTCATAAACTGCTAGTCAGGAAACCGATCCAAATTTAATGGGACAACGCAGTGACGCGCTCAGAGGATGACCTGTTGGGTGGGGGCCGGGCGGAGGAGTTGCTCCGTCCGATGGAGGTCGAGGAAGGGGGCAGCACAGGAGGAGGCTTCGACCAGGCGGGTGGATCGGACGGGTCTGGTTGAGGCCTGAACACAGAGCCAAACACGTACTCAGGTACTCAGGAATCAAGAAGTGTTCCATGGTTGTCATGGTAACCCCCCTCCCGGTTCATCAAAACACTTTCTAGAGTTAAAAACAGCAGAACTACTGAAGAAATGTTTAAAATGTGGTGAAAAAAAATATAGACAGAACAGAATGTAAAACTATGAAATATACTTTTAGTTCAAAAAGCCTTCTATATGCGTCCACAAGCCCTTCTTCTTGTATTTCAGGTGGATGGTAGTGGTGTAAAGTACTTGAGCAAATGGATTTCCTTACTTTACTTCAGTTTTTTTTGGCAATTTTGTCCTTGTACTGAGTATCAAAAATACAAGCAACTTGTACTTTCTACTCAGCTACATTTTTGATTAATATTTGGACTACACTACAATTGAATGGACACTTACCGTGACTCATTACATTGAGATTGTGCACAAAACTGAAGCTGTATTTTACGGTTCTTAAGGTTATCTGAATTATTCAAAAGTTTGTGTTTGTTAGCTTATCTTGCTAAAGAATGAGTCTCTTTCCATTTTCACCTCAAGAACTTCTAAACGTTGAATCTTACTAATAATCTTACTAAAAATTCTGTTTCTTTAAATAATTTTTACTTGTTGTGTATGTGAAAAATAATCAAAGAGGTTTCTGGAGACGTTTGATCCAGCTGATTAGTTTGATTGCAGTATGCAATCAAACTATTGTTCTTCTGTTAATCTTCCGTACGTTTTTGGTCGTCCATATCTTCTGCATACTTTATGCGATTTCTGCCATTTATGCATCAAAATGTTCAGCCTGTTTAGGACATTATTGCTCTCTTTTAAAATTTCTTCTGCAACTTATGGTTTTTATGCAATTCAACAAAATTGCCGCAATTTTTCCCATAGGAATACATGGGGAAGGCTCTTTTGCAGCTTCAAACTTTCTGCATTCCTAACTTCTGCATACATTATGCTATTTTAAAATGTAAACATGCATTTGTTCTGTATTTTGTGGACTTTTTGGCAGTTTTTAAAGAATTCTGCAAATATTTATAGTTTTTGAAATTTTTAAAGTTTTTGAATTTCAAAATATAATGGAAGTCAATGGGAAGTCCGCTTTTTGAAATCCGTTTTTGCACTGTTTTTGAAATGTATCTCCTACAATTTTTCAGATAGAGACACCATTTAAACTTTAAAATGTAGTGAAAGCTTTGGAGATTACACGCATTACTTTTCTTTTGGATATGTCTTGTAGTTTTTGAACTACAGCTGTTTGAAATGAGGCAATTTGGTACATTTTGCCCGATTTTAGGAGAATCTAGAGTGTATGACGTCATCACCTAGAGTGGGGAGAGCAGGTTTTTTAAGAGAAAAAAAAAATTGATAAATCGCTGTAACTCAGCCACCGTTTGTCGCAGTGACATGATTTTTTTATCAAAACGTACAAAAATCCCTCTAGATGCATAAAATCTAATGCTCAAAGCTGTAGGGCAAATACTTTTGCCCCCACAGCCCCTAGACTGACATTAAGTAACCCCATTTCCCCTATACCTGCCAATGTTAAATTTTCCAGCTGGTTCGATCACTAACTCTGTTTTCAACTTGCGATTATGTAAACATGCTTTGACCTACAGGCATGAAACTTTCACACATTGTAGCCCAAAGCCTTGTGATTCTTACAAGGGTTCAACTTTTCTGATAAGTAAAAGACTTTTGAAGATATGAACATTTGTTTGGAGGTAGTGACCTCCATTGAAATACATTGAAGTCACAGCTCAGTTATCCTGCTGTCTTATTAGGCAGAGGACCTGCACCTGTGCGGCCAATGTTTGTAAACATCTGCCTGTCAGACCCTTTGATGTCTTCCTGACTCATTCTAACACTGACAATGTAAGAATCTCATTGTTTCATTCACATTTACACTTATTTATCATTCCAACAAGATTTTTAGATACATTTTTGCCTTTCTTTCAACATTTTAGATTTAACTACATGTTATGCAGTAAATTGACCATTTTGCCATCATTTTTAATGGCTTCAAGACTTTTTCATACCTTTACAAAGGATGCAGGAATGCATTAATTTGGCTATGTTGGCTTTCAGCTAACATTTCAGCAATATGCTAGCTGTTTGAGCTAATTTGGCATCTACCAAGGTTTTTCAAATTAGTTTAGCTTTTAGCTAACATTTCAGGAATATGCTAGCTGTTAGAGCTAATTTGGCATCTACCAAGGTTTTTCAAGCTAATTTGGCTTTTAGCTAACGTTTCAGCAATGTCCTAGCTGTTTTAGCTAATTTAGCATCTAACAAGGATTTTCAAGCTAATTTGGATTTTAGCTAACTTTTTAGCGATATGGTAGCTGTTTTAGCCAATTTAGCTCCTAACAAGGTTTTTCAAGCTAATTTGGTTTTTAGCTAACATTTCAGCAATATGCTAGCAGTTTTAGTTAATTTTGCAAATGCCAAGGTTTTTCAGTCTAATTTGTTTTTTAGCTAACATTTCAGCAATATCCTAGCTTTTTAAGCTAAATTGACATTTACCATGGATTTTTATGCAAATTTGGCTTTTAGCTAACGTTTCAGCAATGTGCTAGCTGTTTTAGCTAATTTAGCATCTAACAAGGATTTTCAAGCTAATTTGGATTTTAGCTAACATTTCAGCAATACCCTAGCTTTTTTAGCTAAATTGGCGTTTACCATGGATTTTTATGCAAATTTGGCTTTTAGCTAAGATTTCAGCAATTATGCTAGTTGTTTTAGCTAATTTAGCATCTAACAAGGATTTTCAAGCTAATTTGGATTTTAGCTAACTTTTTAGTAATATGTTAGCTGTTTTAGCCAATTTAGCACCTAACAAGGTTTTTCAAGCTAATTTGGTTTTTAGCTAACATTTCAGCAATATGCTAGAGTTTTAGTTAATTTTGCAACTGCCAAGGTTTTTCAGTCTAATTTGTTTTTTAGCTAACATTTCAGCAATATCCTAGCTTTTTTAGCTAAATTGGCATTTACCATGGATTTTTATGCAAATTTGGATTTTAGCTAACAGTTTAGCAACATGCTACTTGTTTGAGCTAATTCGGCACCCACCAAGGTTTTTCAATCTAATTGACTTTTAGCTAACGTTTCAGCAATGTGCTAGCTGTTTTAGCTAATTTAGCATCTAACAAGGATTTTCAAGCTAATTTGGATTTTAGCTAACTTTTTAGTAATATGTTAGCTGTTTTAGCCAATTTAGCACCTAACAAGGTTTTTCAAGCTAATTTGGTTTTTAGCTAACATTTCAGAAATATCCTAGCTTTTTTAGCTAAATTGGCATTTACCATGGATTTTTATGCAAATTTGGCTTTTAGCTAACATTTTAGCAACATGCTACTTGGTTGAGCTAATTTGGCACCTACCAAGGTTTTTCAATCTAATTGACTTTTAGCTAACTTTTCAGCAATGTGCTAGCTGTTTTAGCCAATTTAGCACCTCACAAGGTTTTTCAAGCTAATTTGGTTTTTAGCTAACATTTCAGCAATATGCTAGCAGTTTTAGTTAATTTTGCAACTGCCAAGGTTTTTCAGTCTAATTTGTTTTTTAGCTAACATTTCAGCAATATCCTAGCTTTTTTAGCTAAATTGGCATTTACCATGGATTTTTATGCAAATTTGGCTTTTAGCTAACATTTCAGCAATATGCTAGTTGTTTTAGCTAATTTAGCATCAAACAAGGATTTTCAAGCTAATTTGGATTTTAGCTAACTTTTTAGTAATATGCTAGCTGTTTTAGCCAATTTAGCACCTAACAAGGTTTTTCAAGCTAATTTGTTTTTTAGCTAACATTTCAGCAATATCCTAGCTTTTTTAGCTAAATTGGCATTTACCATGGATTTTTATGCAAATTTGGCTTTTAGCTAACATTTCAGCAATGTCCTAGCTGTTTTAGCTAATTTAGCATCTAACAAGGATTTTCAAGCTAATTTGGATTTTAGCTAACTTTTTAGCGATATGCTAGCTGTTTTAGCCAATTAGGACTTAACAAGGTTTTTCAAGCTAATTTGGTTTTTAGCTAACATTTCAGCAATATGCTAGCAGTTTTAGTTAATTTTGCAACTGCCAAGGTTTTTCAGTCTAATTTGTTTTTTAGCTAACATTTCATCAATATCCTAGCTTTTTTAGCTAAATTGGCATTTACCGTGGATTTTTATGCAAATTTGGCTTTTAGCTAACATTTCAGCAATATGCTAGTTGTTTTAGCTAATTTAGTACCTAACAAGATTTTTCAAGCTAAGTTTGCTTTTCGGCTAACATTTTAGCAATATGCTAACAGTGTACTAAGTAATTAAACAAACTTTAGCAATTTATTAAAAATAGTTTTCATTTTAAAACATTTTAGCCTTTTCTGCTAAATGTTATGCAATTATGCATACGAAAGCAACAACCTTCTGCAATTCTGCAATCAAACGTATTTCCGCAGGAAATGCAATTTTTCTAGTTCTCGTTGTTCTAGAAAATTCATGTCCACTCCCATTACAAAATAAAATAATGATCGGTTTCCTTGTTGTTGGAATTCTTGTAGCAGACAGCTCCGTTCAGCTGCTCTGCGTTGCAGTTGTCAAAGATTGACGTTCCACCTTATTTGTTAAAATAAAAAAAAAAAATACAAATAATTGCCATATTCCTACGGAAGCGCAGAGCAGCCACCCAGTAGAAAAAAAAAACCATGCATATCACGTTATAACGTGAAAACTTTATTGTTCTAACAATATAACTTTCCTGTTTTTACAATATAATTTTCACGTTTAAACAATGTAAGTGTTTATCATGTTATAACTAAAAAATTTTTATGTTCTTACAATAAAAATATTATATTGTTCGAACAATATAATTTATTGTTCGAACAATAAAGTTTATTGTAAAAACGTGAACATTTTATTGTTCGAACAATAAAGTTTATTGTAAAACCGTAAAACCTTTCACGATCAGAAACCAATACGCTCCTGTAGGAGACCGCGCGCTTTTGAGAACTGGGGTATGGCATGATAGCAACATGGCAACAAACACGGATACTCCACTGTTGAGATTTCTACGTAATCGTGGTGTTCCTGAAGACTGTCTCTCACGAATGCTACAAGAACGGGTAAGTACGTACTTTAAAAGAACATCAGTAAAACTCGCTTTTCATGCTGCTACAAAAAATGGTCAAAAATGCCTCACGTTGTTAGCAACCATAACAGTTTGTCGGTTGAATCACTTTAAAATACTACTGTAAAACACCACTCATGTGATGGCCTACAAGTTCCGGGGGACACCCTGGACGGGTCCCAAGCTGTCACAGTCTGTATTTATTTGTTCCCTTTTTTTATACCGTAAAGATAAATGTATCTGTTATTCCATAGTGAATAATTAGCAGATTAAAAGTAAACGATCTCTAGAGGATGTCAATAGAAAGGGAGTTAGGAAGTTTTATAAATGTCTGATGTGGAATTTCAAAATTAAAGCGCTTTGAAATAAAAACATGCAAATTAAATCTGTAAGATACTTGAACACTGATTTTAATTTTTTGAGAGGAGGCTCCAAAAAGACAATGTCTAGTTTCTCTGAGCTGATTAAGTTTTATTTCATGCTTGGATTGAAGCATGGGGAGATTTTGCTGTTATTACACAGCTTGGACGGTATAGAAATAAGCATGCGTACCCTGAGAAGGAGACTAAAAGGCATGGGACTGTACAGGAGGAAGAATGAGTCTGATCCCATTGAGGTGGCAGCGTTTCTCATTAATCAACTGGAGGGATACGGGAGGCTACATGGATACAAACTGCACTGAGCTGCATTCAGGCAGGTTATGTCGTCACACAGAGTACTGTGAGACATTTATTGAAATATTTTGACCCTTATGGGGTTGAACGAAGACGCAGAAATCGCCTGATGTGACGCATGTATGTTAATTCTGGACCAAATTTCATGTGGCATGTTGACTCCTATGACAAACTAAAGCAGTTTGGAATCTGTATAAATGGAGCTATTGATGGGTTTTCAAGGGTTATGATTTGGCTTCATGCCTATTCAACAAACAATGATCCCAAAGTTATCGCTGGTTATTTCATCGCAGAAGTTGAAAAGAGGATGGGGACACCTGCCAGGATCCGCTGGGATTTGGGAACAGAAAATGTCACAGTAGGAGAGATGCAAAGATTCTTGCGATGGACTGTGAATCAAAATGTCAGTAATTGTTTTATTACTGGGTCCAGCAATCATAATCAACGCATTGAAAGTTGGTGGAGCTTTCTGAGACGACATCATGCTCAGCACTGGATACATTGTTTTCAGGAACTAAAGGACAGTGACTCTTTCTCTGGATCCTTCCTGGACAAGCAGCTCATGTTGTTTACTTGCCTGAACGTCATTGAGGTATTTCACCACATTTATATCCTTGAATTAGATCAATGTTCATTAGTGTTTGCATGCTTATTAGAATCAGATAAGTTTCTTGCCAAATGTGTGAAAAAATTCACATTAGAAAATTGCTTTGGTACTTTGTGTAAACACAAGACAAACACTTCCAAGGTAACTATGAATAATAATAAAAAATAGCATAGGATAAATAGATTGATATAGGCACAAGTGCAGGTATGAACAGTGTAAAATCAGACAGGTATAAAAACACAGCACAGGATCATGTGACAGAGCTTTAACACCCACCTAACACCCTAACTGCTAACACCCACCATGCACACAGCCTATCATCATGTTGAGGTAATGAACCATGCACATACTGACCAAAATAATGAATGTTAAAAATATATGTTGCAGGATAACCACAGATTCATATCATTACATTTCTATCTTATGTTACATGTCACACTGTTAGTCTTGTTTAATCTTATTCTTCTGACCGTCACTATGTGGTGATTCTGGATAACTTATCATCTATAAGAAATGTGTGCTTTGTGTGATAGTGAGTTTCTTTGCAAATATTTTACAGAACGAGCTACAGCAAGTTGCACATTTGTGGAACACCCATATTGTCCACAGAAGCAGAAATGCAGTTGCTCCAAGTGGACGTCCAATTCTCATGTACAGCATCCCTCATCTTTTTGGAGGACAGGATCATCTGAAAAAAGTTCCTCATGAGGCGGTGGAAATGTGTAAGGAAGAATGCCAACAGAGAGGACCCTATACCTGTGATGACACAGTTTTCAGCTTGTGTTGTCTCATCATGTCAGAGAACTCCTTACTTCCACCAAGCACAGCAGATGAATCCGTTGAACTCTATCTCTTCTTGAGAGCCTACATACTTAAGGATTTATGAACTTATGAACTTGATTTGACATTGGAAATTTTGACTGAAATATTTTTGGACAAATATTGTATATTGTTGGTTAATTATAGAAAGTAAAACAAGTTAAATTTTCTCTTCAATTACAGAAAATGTATGTCTAACTATGTGTAGTCAAATCTATCTACTCCATTACAAACAATCGACATGAAAAACATTCTTGATATTTACTTTCCCACATGCTGTGCCCCAACTGTGAATACAGTTGCCCTGCGCTAATTTTTCATCCTAACCAGAGATTTTTTACTGCAATGAAATAGTCAAATCTTTAAGAATGTGATTGATTTTTTTTTTAAATAAAGAAGTGATAAGTCATTTATTAAAGTTATAAGTCTTACAATGAAAGTGAAAACTACTTGGGGCTGTTTGCATGAATCTTTTTGCAAAAATTCTCAATGACATTTTTTCCCACTAATATATTTGGACAGGCATTTAAGGGAAAAAATGCTTTGTTTCTTCATAGAGAAGAAATCTGTTTTGACATCAAATTAGACCTTTGGAGTAAATGGTTCAATAATAAAAATGCCTTGAAATTAGATCAGTAGAAAGAAAACAGATACCACCTTCTAGCTTTTCATGGCAGATTTTTCACTAGTGTCAACATCTGCAGCTTATCTGTTTTGTTGTATTTTTTAACTGCTTAAAGAACACAGAATCTTTTTACCACTGTTTTACATTTAGCAGCAGATATTCTGCAACTGCAATAGATCCTTGAACAGTTTCTTGTGAATTTGTAATTTTAAAAAATAAGAAATATGTAACAATAAATAAATTCTCTTAGATATTAACTTCACTTTTATTTGTACGCAACAAGAAAAAAGCATGAACTTTTGGTAAATGTTACATGAAATACTTCATATGCCAGTGTCCAGTATATTTTATTTCAATTAACTATTTTATCCATCAACACACTGATATCCAAATATCATAATAATTTTCTCAAAACATGTTCTCCAACAAATGACTAGTGCAAAGGGGAAAAAGGACACTTAAAAAAAGTACTAACTAAACATTAAATTCTTAAAAAAAAAAAAAATACTTTACAGACTTCTTGAGTCCTAAAAGATTTATAAAATACTTCTCTGTAACAGGCTGATATTTTATTATACCCAGTAATTATAAACACTATGTATAGCTGGCTGCCAAAATTTTGAACTAATTAGACATTCAAGCCATTAAACTGTGAATAATTAAACTCTTTTCACTTAAAGTGAAATTTGTCATTATAGCAAAAAAAAAAATGTAATTTTTGAAAGGAAAATCAAATCAATTCAAGAGCCTGTTTTGGGTCACTAGTGAATTACAGCCCTGAAATTGAAACAGTTTGTTTCTTTTTTTGATACATAGTCTTCAATGTGTTAGATGATCTTACAGATGATTTAGCTGATCAATATTCCTTCAACTTCTTCAGTCAAGATGGACTTCAATCAAGCTATGCTGAATTCATAGGAGCTTTTAGCAGCCAAAACATTGTCCAGTTCATTTCGTAGCTCTAGGTAGGAAGTGTATGTCCATGGTAGTTCAAGAAGAGGGCCACATGTGTGTGCCACAGGTTGTCGCGTCAGTCCATCCACATGAGTGAACAGAACCTCAAACTTGTCAACACAGATGACATCTGACCCTGTGAGAAACCTGAACATCCTTCTGAGGCCTATTTGATCAAGTCCTCTGATGTACCGTTGAAGAAATCTAAAACTCTGTTTCTCTGCTGGAGAACTGGGAGATGCAGTAAGCAACTTCAACAGCTTTCTTGTTGTTGGTTTTTTATCCTCATACATTTGTAGGACATGTTGTGGACTTTGAAAGGCTTCTTTTACGAAGTGACTTGCAACATTTTCTCCGCAGCATATGCTGGTTTTGGATCAGCTGTTTGTGTGCAACTTTCAGAAGAATACCTTTTAAGTTTTCTTTGCTTGGAAGCCCTGATACATCAAGGCGGTCCATCAGATCAAGCAGTTCATCTGAGTCTTCATCTGAAAGATCTTCATTTAGAGCCCTTGTAATCAGATCCCTATCTGATTGGGTCATGTAAAAAAGAAGACTTTCAAACAGCATATCATCTGAAATCTGGTTTTCACCAAAGATGAGTGCCACTGTGAAAACAGGGGCAAGGCGACAAGGGAAATATCCATGGTCCTGAAATCCCTTCACTAAAATTCTACCCATGGATTGCCATTCTTCTTCCTGCCATTTAGGAGACAGTGATGGCACCCTGAACTCCTCTCCTTCAGCTGTGTTGTCAATAAACTCTGACCAAAATACAGCAGACACATCCCTTGATACACCATCTGCATCAGCTTCTTTTTCATCAATGTAGGTGTATTTTAGAGAGTGTCTGAGGAATGCTGGATCTTTGAACTGGGTGATCATCTCTTCCAGAATATTAACCCTGTGAAGTTTGATGGTCACACAGCCAACATATGATCCTGCAGAGCTTGAACCTTCATGGCTTAAAGATGAATCTGAAAAACTGACTTCTGTGTTTGTTGGAGGAAGGGTAATGGATGTGATGACCAGATCATCTCCTTCAAGCAAAAGGTATGGTTCATCAATTAGAGTGTCATCAAGTTGAGAAGCCAGAGGTTCTCCGTGGTAGGGGCCAATCATCACTTCAGATGTGTCTGATAATGTCTCTTCATTAGCATTCCTAAAACCCGACGACAAGTTCACAACAGCTTGAACAGTTTCCTCATTTCCTTGATGTGGGTCAGTCAGTTGTGTAGCATTATTTATGCATGCTTTCCCTCCGTCATCTTCTTCATCTTCATCACTACAACATCTTGTGCACAAGTAAAATCTTAGAATTCCCATTTTTAGTACTGAGTAGAGTTCTCCAATTGTGACATTGTCATCAAATACAGCCTCTTCCTGATAGTCTAATATATCCTGACTGAAGACCTCCCATCTTCCAAATTTGCTTTAACCATTTGGAAAGAAAAGATCCTTAGCATACAGTAAAATGTCAGCCTTTTTGGTGTCTTTGGGTACATCTAAGGTCGTTGTTCCTCCACCTCTGCGCTTTCTCACTTGTTTACCTTCATGGATCCACCCTAACTTAATTTTGCGAGTCCTTTTCTGAGCCCATTTGTTGTTATTTGCATATTTTCTTTTCCTCTTTGAAGTAAATGTCTCCTCATGATCAGGAGACTTATTTTCATTGATGCCCATTTTCTCCTTCAGTTTTTCAAGTAATGAGGATTTTTTAGATTCCTTAATGCTTGCACCATTGTTTTCTAAGCAGAACCGTCTTGCAGCGATGCGATCACCGTATTGTGGAATGTAAGTAGACAGGGTCTTATCATCCATCAAATCAATCACCGTGGCATCGATCTGTAATTAAAACAGAAATTACATCAGAAGAGCACAAGAAAAATCAGCAGTGACATCACATGATTGAATATTTTAATAATAAAAATCCCTTTAAAACTATGTACTTTTCACATGTGTTTTGTTAACTGTTTATTGTGTGCTTTCATATTATATCATTTGCCAGCCTTCAAAAGGTAACATTTACTTTTATACTCTCTGTGCCAGCAACATTAATTAAATGCTCCTTCTTATAATTTACAAGTGTTTACAGTAAATGAAACGCCTCCTCTCAAAAAATTAAAATCAGTGTTCAAGTATCTTACAGATTTAATTTGCATGTTTTTATTTCAAAGCGCTTTAATTTTGAAATTCCACATCAGACATTTATAAAACTTCCTAACTCCCTTTCTATTGACATCCTCTAGAGATCGTTTACTTTTAATCTGCTAATTATTCACTATGGAATAACAGATACATTTATCTTTACGGTATAAAAAAAGGGAACAAATAAATACAGACTGTGACAGCTTGGGACCCGTCCAGGGTGTCCCCCGGAACTTGTAGGCCATCACATGAGTGGTGTTTTACAGTAGTATTTTAAAGTGATTCAACCGACAAACTGTTATGGTTGCTAACAACGTGAGGCATTTTTGACAATTTTTTGTAGCAGCATGAAAAGCGAGTTTTACTGATGTTCTTTTAAAGTACGTACTTACCCGTTCTTGTAGCATTCGTGAGAGACAGTCTTCAGGAACACCACGATTACGTAGAAATCTCAACAGTGGAGTATCCGTGTTTGTTGCCATGTTGCTATCATGCCATACCCCAGTTCTCAAAAGCGCGCGGTCTCCTACAGGAGCCTATTGGTTTCTGATCGTGAAAGGTTTTACGTTTTTACAATAAACTTTATTGTTCGAACAATAAATTATATTGTTCGAACAATATAATATTTTTATTGTAAGAACATGAAAAGTTTTTTGTTATAACATGATAAACACTTATATTGTTTAAACATGAAAATTATATTGTAAAAACAGGAAAGTTATATTGTTAGAACAATAAAGTTTTCATGTTATAACGTGATATGCATGATTTTTTTTCTACTGGGTGGCTGCTCTGCGCTTCCGTAATATTCTCCCTTTTTTCTATAAAATGTTAATCACAGAATATTCAAATACGTTTTTTTTTTCAGACCGGGTTCTAAAGGGTTCAACATAATATTGTAGTGATCCTGCACACAGCTCCAGTGCATTGTGGGAGTTAGGTTTGGTTCTGTTGAACCATGAGTGAGTTGGTCATTGCTATGCAAGACCTTTGCAATGTTCAACCTATTGTGTGTGTTCTGTGTTAAACTGGCACATTAAAAGGTTCTGCTAAGAGCATCGCACTCTGCCATTTAATTAGGCCTACTGAAATCTCCAGCTACCCGGGGTCCTGCGCTGTGTGAGACACGGGTCAGCTTATTCTTTTGCCAGAGGAGTTTAGAGAAGCTAGCACCTCTCCAGTTAGCGTAGGTGAGTTCTGCTCCATCTAGTCCTACTTGATATGACGGCCGCCACAATATTAATGATAAAACAAAAGTTCAACAAAATAACATAAACAACAAAAAAATAGAAACATAAAAGTACTTCTTCCGCTTTGGGGATCATGACTCCTGCCTTTTAGATAAAATACAACTTCTGTTTTGGACTTCTATTGGCTCTCTCTATGGGCTCCAGCGGGTTTATCCACCGTTACATCTACCATTTTACCTGCAGCTAGGTACTCTTGACTCCAAGTGAGCTCTGAATTTTTATTTACTATGTTTTAAAACTTTCCTTTTTTTGAGAAAAATGTATGAAAAGTTGAATAAATAAATGAATGAATGAAAACATTGTTTGTGCCTCTTTTGAACATTAAAGTGTGACTGAGACTGACTTTTTGTTCTATTTTTGATCTATTTTGTTCTGTCATTTTGAAATATTAAAGATATTAAATTTACATTTTATACATAAATAATCTAATGAATAAATAAAGTTTATTGTTTTTCACATGTCTTGGTGTTATTTGAGCCTACATACAGGATGAGTAAAATACTTAAGTTCTTTTAAAATCGCATACTTTAATACTTTTACTCAAGTCTTTTCGGTTTTGGTGACATGGTATCTTGTAGTGGAGTATTTTTTAATGTAAGTATCAGTACTTTTACTCAAGTATAGTTTTCAGGTACTCTTTACATCTCAGGTGGATGGTGAAACATCTAAGGGAGGGCACAATGCCACCTACTGCATGGGGGGACATATGCGCCAAGGTCTAGGTCGTCAGAGAAGTTGTGATCCTAAACGGGAAAGAGTCAGGCAGAAGAACAGTAGCGATCTCACATAGATCATACGGACTGATGCTGTAAATGTGTCTGATTGGTGGGAGAACTCTGCTGGAGCCTTTCACTGAAAGTTCTGCTCTGATGATAGGAGAAAGAATGGAGGGGATGACTGCTGTTGCTGAGATGGACTTCATATTTCCACCCAAAATAATGACCAGACAGTGAGATAGCTTTAAATACAACCATGCTTGTGAGCGAGTGTGCACGTACCTCCAGGGGTGGCCACCAGACTGAAAAAAAAAACAGAATGTATAAATTAATAGAAGGTTGAAATGTCGTACAAAACTATAAGTTTGGCTGTGGAGTTCCACAGGGTATACTTGCTGACCCTTTTTTTTGCTTCTTAGTTTATTACTTTCATAATCTGGACCATTATGTTTACAACACGAGGTGTTTGTGCTCCACCTGACAGCTCTGCAATAAGCTCTGTTTGAACTCGAGGAAAGAGAAAACTCACCCTCTCAGGAGCGTTTTGTTGAGCTTCTGTGAAAAAAAGGAAATATGTTAGAATCTTGCAAGAGAATTTTACCCCTGAATACTCCCGAGTGTGATTTGGTAAGAAGCTGACAGCTGTCAGGCAAAAGGGATTAATGTAATATAAATGCAAAAAAATAGAGTGAAAATATGGAATTGAATGATTTATGTTGCATTATTGCTCATGTAACGTAGCTGGGGAGGTTGGTGTTGTATTTACCTCTAGTGGTGGAAGAGTTGGATCCTGGATCTCTGCCAGGTTTGCTGCTGCGAAAAATCTGGGGGGGCTCAGGAGGAACTGAACGCAAACATATGAATACCTTTATCATCAGCAGAGCCATATTTGGCCACGTGACTCTAGCCAGAATGTCAATTCAGAGATTATTAATGACAAACAAAAACTTTTTGTCCAGTCATTAGTAGTTGGGCGAAGCCATTTATTATCAAAGACATTTTTGTACCCTTTTCAGCTCACAATGACAACAGAAACTTCCCAAATGACCCAGCTCAAAACTTTCCATTGTTCTGAAAACATGCACACAAGCTGATGCTAAAGGCTTTGAATGGTCGCTAAAGGTAACCATCTTCACCTGTCACTCGTTTGCCTGTAATCAATGTGTGCACAAAAGGTCTTGGAGTTTCTGGGCTCCCATCAGACCCTTGCATTCGTCATCCAGTGCTGCACTGACATTTCTGGATCCACAGACATGGGGAAATCTAAAGAACTGTCAAAAGATCTAAGGGAAAAGGTAACTTAACTGTACAAAACAGAAGAGGGACATAAGATGTTCAAACTTTGATCAAGAGGTGGAAAGTGAGCGGTTCTGCCGAAACCAAAACACAGTCACAAAAATATTTGCCACAGCTGCCAAAAAATGTTAGGGAGGCAAAGAAAAACTCACAAATAACTTTAACTGTGATCCAGGACTGAAAAACTGTGGTATGGATATTGCAATATGTAAAGTTAAGGAGGCACCTGAAGAAAATGGGCTGCATGGTCAAGTCGACAGTTAAAAGCCTTTTTTGTGCAAATGCCACAAAATAGTTTGCTGACGATACATCAAACAGGACAGAAACAAATCTCTAAACTTCTAGGCCAAAGTAATTTGAAGTGATGAAACGAAGATTGAGCTTTCTGGCCACAACCATAAACGCTACATTTGGAGAGAAGTCAACAAGGCCTCTGATGAACATAACATCATTCCTACTGTGATACACGGAGGCGGATCGCTGTTGGTTTGGGGATGTGTGAGCTACAAAGGCACAGGAAACTTGGTCAAAACTGATGGAAAAATGCATGTTATCAGAAGATACTGAAGAAAAACTTGCACTCTTCTGCTCAGAAGTTGTTCATGGGACGCAATTGGACATTTCAACATGACAACGATCCAAAACACAAGGCCAACACCTGTCATTGGTTACAATAGAATAAGGTGATGGTTATGGAATAGTCGTCTCAGCCTCCTGATCTCAGTAGTATTGAGCAACTCTGGGGGGGATTTCAAACAGGAAGTTGAAAAAACACAGCCAAAGAATTTAAAGGAACTTGAGGTTTTCTGCCAAGAATGGGCTGCTTTTTTAATTAGAGAAAATAAAGAACGTCGTCCACAACGACCACAATACACTTCCATCTGTTGTTGATGCAAAAGGAAGCAATACACGTTTATTAGAAACTGGGGTGTGTCAACCTTTGAACAGGGTCATCTGGGAAGTTTCAGTTGTTGTTATGATTTTTAAAGAGTTTAACAATAAATAGCTTAATCCAACCACTAACTACGAGGGGAAAAAAAGTTTTTGTGTTAATCACATTCTCTGAAAAAATAGCATAGAATTCAGCTTTTTTTTCCAGGGTACGTACACTTACGAGCGCAACTATATCAGAACTGGACAGAGTTAGTGTGACATCACCCAAAGGAAATGGTTTACTTTTGGTTCTAACCAAATTCAGTCTGATTTTTTTTGTGATATGTACACAGCCATGTTGCAGCCAGACAATGTCAGCAAGCAGTGATTGGTACAAGTCAGTCTGAGTCAACATTTCCATGGCAACCTCTCTCACCAATCAGGAGTGAGCCTGTTGGAAGACCACACCCCTACCATTTGAAAGCATGCTAAGAAAAATCTGACAATCAAATGTTTCAATCATTCAACCCGAGGTCAGCTACTTTTATTGAGGCATCTGATTGGTCAGTTTATAACGTGTATCACTTGCAATAAAGAAAAGGAAAATGATCAAGAACATGTTAAAAATATATCAGAACCACAATGGTTATTCTGAAAAACAGAATGACTGATTAATAACTGTTTATTTCTCTATAAAGTCAATGAGATTTTGGCTTCTTGGAGGCAGAAGGTGCTTGCTGTTTGAAATGCGGGGGGGAAGGGGTCACTATGTCCAGTTCTTATGTATAGTCAGTAGGAGGAGTGCTGCCTCCTTTTAGAAGGCTAGACCTGTACATATCCTAACAGTTGATATAAACGTGTTTAAGAATTTACAGAAAACAAATGTTTGCAGAAAAATGCTTGCTGTTACCAAACAAACCAAAAACCCAACTATTTTCCAACAATGACCACACACATCAGCTAAAAGTGTAAACACTTCTACCGTTGAGAGAGATAAACCCTAACAGGTCATCTTCACCAGTGTTGCCAAGTCTTCAGAAGGAAAATTAGCTATTGGCTAACCTAGAGGTTGCTAAAGAATGACATTACATAACTAGTATTTCTTTTGTGCACAGCCTTTAGAAGAAAAAAGGTAAATATAAAAGGTTTAAAGGTATAAACACAACAAACATATCCTCATCTTTTATCCGGTTAGATCTGACAAAATAATCTAAAAGATACACTTTGTCATAGTAACGTTTTACTTGTCCTGCCCACCAGCCGAGCAAACAGATGATTTTACTGTTACAATCGGGGTTATGAATGTTCTGACACACAAGGTCTAAATCGCTTTTGTATTTGAGGCTAAACTTTCTAACTACATACATCAATCGCAAAATTAATAACTTTTATTTACCGGAAGAAATGAAAGGCAGTAAATCATTGGAATTTGATCAGTAAGTTTTTAAAAACTTTGAAAAAAGCAAGATTCGTGTGTTCTGATTCCCCTTTAATGAGGTTTTATGACCACCAACATCAGGTTAGCAACTGTTAGCAAAGGTTGACTGCACTAAAGCGTTTTACTCACATTTTCCTGGCGCTCGTCCCACACAGTGGGGGGAGGGTTCTCGCCGAAAAGAGGATTCTGAATGCTGCTCAAACATGAAATGGAAAAAAATGCATTTTTCAGAAAGAATTGATGAACAGAAAATGTTTTTGGTATAAATGCTGGCTTTAGTTTATCTAAAGGAATAAAAAGATGTGCAGTTTTATTTTAAGATGAGCATGTCTGTTCTAATTATTGAAAGACTCGATGTCATATAATTCCAGCAAGGCACAAATCGCAAATATTAATTTCTCCTCCATTATCAATTTTCAAGCAATTGGCACTTCTGTGAATTAAAAGGGACCTAATCCACATGTCGCAACCAAATCTGATTAGTCAACAGTTTGACTTGGTTTCACTTGAAAAGAATGAATGCATGTTTTGTGCAGTCTAAATGGGACTTAAAAATGTGTGTAGCTATACAGAAACTTGAGAGTTCTGAGTGTGGAAGCCTGAAATGTGCATTTATGCCCATTTACATAGACTTTTAATTTAAAATGGTAGCTTAAATACCCCTTGTTAATGGAAGGTGTGAACGTAGCTTTACAAATGTTGGTATGAACACAACACAGTTGTCTCAACAGGCTCTGGGCTCTATAAGTTAAACTGAAGTGAATTGAACTGAAATACTGTTTTCCTTGGAAGAAAAACTACAGTATGAAAGCTCAACCATCTCAATGTCCTCAAGTCAGCTCATGCATCAGACAGCACTGTAAGGTGAGATGGTCCTCTAAACACAAGGGAAAAGTCTGTTTCAGTGATAGGTTTCTATTTTCTAGATGTTTTGTTATAAAATGAGCAAAAGATAAAAGGAACCCCACTAAATATGGGTACAGAACAGTTTCAGTTCAGTAAATTTATAAAGCGGATGCATGTCAGCTGTTTAGATTTCTGTGAACTGCTAAGCAGCACAGTTCTTAGAGTGGATGCAAACACCTTCCTCTGTTGGCAGCAGCGCTCCTCTGGATTGCTAAGTTATCAGTTCTAAATTTAAAATGGCTGAAGACAGTTTTTATTGACAGCTTAGCAAAAGATTTAGACTCCAGTGCAGAACTTTGGAATTGCTGCACACTCACATCCCGGGTTGACGGCAATGGCAGAGTGGAAGTTTGGGGGCGGGGACTCAAAGCTGGAGGTGCATTCCTATCAGATGTGTGGTTAGTCCTCTTATCTGTGGACGCATAAACACGGATTTTGGTGGTCAGGTAGTGTTACGCAGGCCCAAATTCAACCATGTGCTTCAGTGTGTACCAATATAATCCCCTTCCCCTATGGGTGACGTTGGGTAAAACTTGGTAACACCATCATCCGAAGGTTCAGAAGGTGGGGGTTCATATTCATTGGACGGGTCTTCGGTCGGGGACTCATAGTTGTCACTGTTGTCATCCTTTTCGTCACTGTACGGACTCTCATAGTCATCATCATCTTCCTGTTGGCAGGAAGAGGGTTTTTTGGTCATTATACATAGAAAAGAACAGAGAAACTACTGTCAGACTGCAGGAGAAAATCCATCCATCCATCCACCTTCTTCCACTCATACGGGTCATGGGGCAGCAGTCTAATAGCAAGTTGCCCACACTTCTCTCTCTCCGGCCACTTCCTCCAGCTCCTCTGGGGGGACCCCGAGGCGTTCCCAGGCTAGCAGAGAGACGTAGTCTCTCCAGCATGTCCTGGGTCTTCCCCAAGGACTCCGCCCAGTGGGACATGCCCGCAACACCTCCCTCGGCAGGCATCTGGGGAGGCATCCAGGAGGCACCAGGAGCAAATGCCCGAGTCACCTCAACTGGCTCCTCTCAATATGGAGGAGCACCAGCTCTACTCTGAGCTCTCTCTGTGTTTCTCACCTTATCCCTGGATACAATGGATACTCAGCCTAAAACGATCTGTTTGACATTGTGTATTTCTCTAAGTATTTCCTGTTTACATTTTTTTATATTTGAAACTGTTTCTGAAGAACTTCTGAACATAGGATTAAAAATTTGCAGCACAGTTGCAAAAGCAAACCACTCACTAGGGCTTTTCTTTAGATCACTTCAGGCGACTCTGAACAGAGAAAATATTGACCTAAAAGCTCTTTGAACTGCATTTCACACCAGCATTCGCCCCATTCTGGAACACAGCAGCATCAGTGATGTTCATCAGTGACATTCTCTCTGGTGAGGCAAAATATAGTTAAAAAAATGCATAAATGAAATAAAATGAATACCGTATGTCTTCCAATAATGGCCGGTCTCTAATGGACGCTGGTCTCCAACAAAAGCTGGGTCTAACTGGTGTTAGTTGTAATAGACGCCGGTCTCTAATAGACCCAAGACCCAAGGCCCCCCTTCCTCTGCTCAGTGCAAAGTACTGTTTGCCTTGTCAATTCTGAGCACTCTTTCCTGCAACCTCTTTGTTATCAACCTGGTTCTGATGCTCTACCTCTCCCGTCAGCCACCTGCCTCGACTCCTGCCTGCCCTTGACCACCGTCTGATTCAGCCTTTGACAAGTCCACGGCGTCTCTGACCAACCCCTCATGCTCTAATTGTGAATAAACACTGCAAATGGATTCAACCGCCTCTGACTCCTTGTTACACATATAGAACATTGTAAAGGGAACTTATTTCGGAACACTAATCAAATTTGAGTATTTGACCATTGAAAGTGCAGAAACACAATGTTTGTTTCTTATGGATGTATGTCAGCATCTTTGTTTGTTTTTTGGAGTAATACTGCAGACATACAAGTCTTTACAGTTCTGCTTATCTTACTGTTCATAGCGCAAATTACATTTCTACGATATCTGAGTTGGCGCTTTCCAAATGTAAACATTTCAGACAATAAAAATGAAGCAAAATGTTCTCTCTGGCTTTTTCTCTGGTTCGAAAGCTGCACATTGTTGTATACAGTTTAACTTATAAAACATTATGATTAATGGTGAAGAAGAGAAGCAGTTTCCAGTTCAATAAAACTTAACATAATCTGATTTGCTTTATTTATTTGAAATGCTTAGTAAATAAAAGTTTGAATGAATTTGTAGTTTGCATAGCACACTGTGTAATTCTGATCTTCCACAGAGGTTGGAATTGTTTTATAGGACCAAGCTGCTCTTTGGTGAGAATTGCAGTTGGAGCTGCATGCCAGCAGAAGTGTCAACAGAAATGTGGGTCGTAAATCAGCTCATGTGGAGGATGGGATTCACAGACCAGTGGAAAAAATCCGTTCATCTGGGGACAGAGTCCACAAGAAACTACAAGTGAGGAAGGAGGCTTGAAGGACCAATCGGAGATGAAGACCCAGCCTACTGTTTGCTTATGCATAATCATTGTGTTTAAATGGATGGGTCAAGGTGTCAGAGGGTGTATTCTTCGTCGTGTCTGGTGTTAGAACGTCCATTTAGACGGTAGCAGATGGGGACATTTTGAAGACCCAGGGCTCTGTCATTAGCACTTATATGTTAGGAATAAATCTTTTGATGGGAAACCTCAAAATCATTCCAGACCTTGATTCTTGAACACGCATTTAGGCATAATCGGCAAATTATAGCCTACACTAGTGATTAATCATAATCCAAAAGTGTGATTAATCTGATTAACTTTATAATTGATTGATAACACTAATAAAAATCAAATATTATTTTTAGACATGTCTATTCTACGATTACCTTTTTCTGTGTGGGTTTTCAACGTTTCTTTGGTTAAAAAAAAACAGCAAATTTGCAAGTTTCCTGTTCAAATACGTGAGATAGCGGCAGATGAGGCAGCAACAGCCCGTGTCTCCCCAGTGCCGCACACACTGACTGCAGCTTTGGTCTTTTTATCGTCATAAAGACGCTTCATTTTAAAATTACCTTGCAGCATTTTGCTTTGCAATTTATTTCTTGCCATCTGTCTAATTACATCAATGCTAGTTTGTGACTCATTTAGTCTTTTTATTAACCAAAAATGCACTTTAGAAAAATACTTGGTGAGGCCCGCAGTATGCATGCCACAAGGCAGAGGGCGCTGGTGAGCCCGGAGAATGTGACACTGCGGCTGAAGAATAATAGAATTAGATGTAGCAAATTAATTCCAGCCCTCCAGTTACTTTCTCTTATTGTTTAGCATCATTTTCTAAACGCAGGTTTACATTTTTAAACCTCTAAACTGAAGAATTTGTTTTAGACACGTCACTGGTAGTGATCTCCACTGAGACAGAAAGACTTTTAAAACTAAAGAAAGAAAAGAAGACTTCTACAAACATGTTATTAATGCGTTTTTTCAGAGGGAGAGACCATAAAAAAAAGGTAGAACACAAATTCTGTGCCTGTATTGTTGAACATGAGGCACTGATCCAGTTTTGCCTGCTGCTTTATCTTCAGATTATCAACATTTTTCAACATCACAACAATATTAACACATTGTGTTAAATTAGATCTCACCTTTTTGAGAAATTTAATGACTGACAAGATTGACTCCTCATTCCTGTTAGTCTCCTTTGGACTCCATTTGCCACAGCCAACAACACAACAAACTGCTTTATTCCATGTTCCTTTTGCTCGTGTTTTAACTGTGAAATTTGGCATATCTTGTTGAATTTGTACTTTGGCAAACGCATTCATCTCTTCCTCTCCTCAGCTAGACCGTTTTACTGCTGACTCCTGCGCTGGGGTATACCCCTGACAGCTTTCCATTCCATCACAGGGCTGCATAAGGGCAGAAACTAATTCTGTGTTTCCTTGTGTGTGTGTGTGTGTTTTTTAAATATAAAATTGGTATATCAAAAATAAACAGAGTTGATCTGTTAGGGTGTTGCTGTGTCACAAAGCTCCTGATTTTCTAGAGCTTCTTAGAAGTGAGTAGTAATAAATGAGCAGAAGATGTCAACTTACAAATTCATTATCGCTCCACCCCTGGGCCTCAGCATTGGTGTCTGCAGAGCAGAAACCTGGTCACATGAAACACATGAGCAAAAGTCACTTAGAGAAACTAATAATAAGGGGATGATACACCATCAATGAACAAATGTGTCCTCCAATGCGTTTAGTGTACCTGACATTTTATAGAAACTCACCTGTGTCCTGAAACACGGGGGTTGCTCTGTGGAAGAAAGAAATGGATCAGAATGTCAGAGCAGCTCATGCTCTGACTGGTTTCAATGCATTTAAAAACATGGACAAAAAATCATGTTGGAAATGTTTTCATGGTGTCTGCAGGCACATAATGAGTCATAACAGCAGCCAATGTGGTGATCAAGCTGTTGTGTCATCACACACAAACACACACACACACACCCCCACACACACACACACACACACACACACACACACACACACACACACACACACCCCGTTGTCATCCTCCAACGTCTGTTACCCACCCTCTTCCCCTCTCTTCTTTCTGTGCGCCCTGATATCCCTCTCTCTTCTTCCCCCTCTTTCTTTTCAAAAAAGGATACAAACATAATTAATAAAAATAAAGTTTGGTTTAAATTACAAAAGGGGTTTAAACAAACATACACCCTATGTGTCTGAAGGTTTATAACCCCCGATTGTAACAGTAAATGTGTCTAACACAAGAGGCTCTCAGCTCATATCTGTTTGCTCAGCTGTTGGACAGGTCAAACTTAAAAAAAGAAAGGGGTTTTCAGCGCAAACTGAGCCTCCACACTCTTGTGTGCAAGTAGGATTTTGTGAGGAAGCAACTCTCATGAGTTCTGAAATACTGGAAATCAGCCACAAACACATGTAAATCTAAGATTACCACTGCAACCATGTCCCCCATGTTTTCAGACGTCAGTCAGTTCAAGCAAAATAAGAACGTACTTTTTACCAAACAGGCCTCTCTTCCCCTCGTTCTTGCTGATTTCGTTACTGAGCTTAGAGATCAACCTGCAGACACACAAAAAGAGTCATACAAACTTCAGCAGTTAAGCAGTTTCCTCATGTCCCAGTGGAGCAGATTCAGTTTAGAACTGGTCCAGAACTTAAAGGTTCTGCTCTTTTTAAAAGAGATCTCTTTTGTTTGTTTCTTTAATTACAAATTCTTTATTAAAGCTAGATAAGATTTGCTGCATCACTGCCGGTGAAACTGTATGTTTCCACAACCCTGTAGGCTGTAATCAGTGGTTTCCTTTACAACTAATGTGAGTCGGCGACCCTCTTACTGCCTCCGCCGTCTAAGACTCCGAAATGTGTGCTTACACAAATCATCAGGATTTTAAGGTTGTGGCAATGTGAGACCCCACAGAAGTCAGTTCTGTATAGGGACAGATATTTGTCAACATGAAATGTCTGCATATCAAAGTTGTGCATGAAGTATTTGTGCACAACATTGCAAAAACATATGAATGCAACCTTTACTTTTTTATTTGTAAAATGCAAACTGCAAATACAATTTGTCTTTGCTTTTAATATTATTTTTCTTTGTATTGAATACAAAATTTCCCCTGTTAAATTGGTGTCAAAAACATATGTTTACAGGAGTTACAGACATCAATATCAAATCACAAAACATTGATTCAGCAGAGTGTGCACGTGCACTAAGACTCATTTATTAAACTATAATAAATTAGAACTTTATTGATCCCACAACAGAGAAATGAACTTGTTACCATAGCTCTGTTGAAAAACAACTAGATAATCATAACTGTAAGGATTCTGTGGTTTAGTTTTGTTATCTTTGTTCATGTTCTCAGTTGCCCTTGTCAGTCACACCAGTTTCAGGTTAATCATCCACAGCTGTCCTGCCCAAACATGCCAGGATGTTAGAATGCTGAAAGGACATACTAAACACGTGGGTGATGAACTACAGGATCTTCATTAAACCACTTGGTCATCTGGAGCAATCTAAAGCAATTGTT
The DNA here is from genome assembly GCA_016861445.1 of Oryzias woworae. Lineage (NCBI taxonomy): Eukaryota > Metazoa > Chordata > Actinopteri > Beloniformes > Adrianichthyidae > Oryzias > Oryzias woworae. The sequence goes on from BOLG01001664.1 coordinate 4,725,935, forward strand.
GTCAACAACATGAGAGATTTTGGGAAGTGTTCGATCAAGGACGTCTGAACAGACAAATGGAGTGACAGAATACTCAAACAATTTCAAGAAAATCATGGTGCCCAGGATCATCCACTATCTCTTGAACTTCAATCTTCAACTGTGACCCTGATTTCCAGCAGAGTTCTGACCTGCAGACAACATAATTGCTGCAAAATCAGCTGTAGAGCAACGAGGACCTGACAAACAATGTCTACAGACATAACACCGAAGAAAAACTTTATAAACTCTCTGAACCCAGAAGGATAGCTGTTAATCAGGCAGCAGAAGAAGGAATACAATCCACAAACAATAAACCCAATCTGGACCTCTTTATTGGGTAGTATCACCATGTAATCACAACAATAAACTTCCTGTATCAATTATTGATGATTGTTAAAATGATTAATCTCTAATCATCACTTCACTTGGTTTACTAAAATGTGACTTGTAACTACTGATTTTTTTAATGAAATATAATCTGCACATTAAATCTGCAGATTTTTCATCTTTGATACTTGATTTATGTTAATTTTATATTGTTTTTTTTTCCTATGGATAAAAATCTGCACTAATTTTAAATTTGGAAACTTGATTTATATTATTGCTTTTTCGAATGAAAAATCTGTATTTATTCTAAACTTGGATGTTTGATCTGCATATGCTATGATGAATTCTTAAATAATTGTATGTTCAGTGTCATGATCATTATGTACTTTATCTTGTCAAATGATTTATTGAAGCTTAAGAATGCTTTGCATTTTGGGTCCTCCAGCACCACTCCCTGACTGAATGACCTGACCACCTTTGACCCAGCAGGAGAATATTTGCTACAGTGGCAGGGTTTTCTGTCACTGCAGGCCACGCTATGCCACACCAGATGGGTTTTCCTGCAGCTTTACTCATGCCAAGCCATCTCCACCCAATCTGTTCCTCATCTGGGCCATGTTTTCTCGTTCCTCTGGAGGATCACCAGGGCCGCTCCTCTTCATGTGTCTGTTCCTGAGGAGGGTGTTCGCTGCTCATACCCCTTGGCAGTATTTCCTGTTCGAGGAGGGTCACAGGGGCTGCTACCCTTCATGTTTCTCGGCCCTGGGGAGAGCCGCTGAGACTGCTCCTCTTCATGTCTGTCCCTGAGGAAGGGTTCCGTCATTCCTCATATCCGTCTAGCTGCATGAGCTCTGTTTTCTGGACTTGTTTTGTTGTGTTGTTCCTCCAGGTCCCTTCCTCTCAGGTGTTTGGGCATCTGGGATTTGCCTTTTTGGGGAGGGGTACAGTAAAGATTCTGTGGTTTGGTTAGAGTTTTGTTATGTTTGTTCATGTACTGAGTTGTCCTTGTCAGACACACCAGTTTCAGGTTGATCATCCATAGCTGTCCTCATTTAATCAATCTCAGGGTATTTAAGTCTCTGGTTTTCAGTACATCATTGTCGGGTCATCTGCTTGTTTTGGTCACTCCTTTGTTTCTCCGTGGTTTTTGTCATGTTTCAGTCAGTCTTGGGGGTAACAGATTACAAATTAATGAATTACTGTAATTTAATTACTTTTGTCAGTAACTGAGTAACGTAACGAATTACAGTTCAAATATTGGTTACAAGTTACACAGTTACAGTTACAAGCTCTGACATTTTCTCTCGGTTAGATGCAGATTAATTTAAAACAAAATGGAGTAATTGGCGCATATGTGCACACAGAGTTGGGGATCGGCCAAAGTGCAGACATGCCCTCATTGTTGCAGTCAAGGTGATTTCCAAACTGGATCAGAGATGAGACGAAAAGAGACGCTGTTCTGAAAGGAGTCCTGTCATCTCTGCAGAGCAGCAGGTGAGCAGCAGAGCAGAGATCCATCCCGTGAACTGATGTGTTTGTTACGAATGAAACGACTCTAAAGCCGCTGTTTGGTGTGAAAGACAAGAGTCCTCTCCTTCCTGGGACTCAGAGCTGATTAATTCTATATTAATTCACTCTTTCTGACTTTCTTTCTTTTTCTCTGTAAGCAGCACGTGACTGTTCAATATACGTTTGTGCACCTGCTCCGCGAGGGCAGGGTGGGGTGCATAGTTTGGTAGACTCGTAATCGTGCAGAACTGTGCACAAAAGACAGATGTAGAAAGAGAGAGAGAAACTGATTTAAAAAACAACTTATTTTTTATGGAATACATAAAGTTGGCCAAAATGAGCATGGAGGCGTTTAATAGTTCATGCTTGGTTGCAGATTTGATAGAGATGAAAATGACGTAACAGTATTTTCCATATCTGACTTTGAGAGGTAGCATAGACCACATATGTTGTAACTTCTTTTTGTCTTATTTTTGACACAAATATTGAAATTGTCTAAATTCAAATAAAGAAAATTGAGATTAAAAATCTATTTTTTCAAAAGAGTTCTGTTAGATGAAAGACAAGAGGATCTTGTTTGTGCAAAGCTGTTTTTCCCTTGAGAATTTGTACGAGTGGAAGTAAAGTAACAAGTAGTGAATTACTTTTTCAAATAGGTAATGAGTAAAGTAATTTAATTAGTAACTAAGTAAAGTTTCTGTCACAAGCCTGATCTGCATTTTGTGTCCTCCACCACCACTCCCTGACAAATAACATGTTCTCCGGTCGCTTCTCCAGTGGAATTTTGTTGTTGCTAGGCGACAACAGCTGACAGCAAACAAAACCCCTGCAAACCGTTTCAGACCCAGAAGTGGTGGAAGACAAAAGAGCAGCAGGTATGAACCTATTCTTATTCTGTGAAAAAATGTCCATCTGTCAAAAGAAGGTTGACAAGAGAATAATGAAAGAAAAACAAGTAAGCTAACTCTAAGCTAAAGTAACTGGCAGCCTACCGTGGTGGCGGTTAAAAAAAGAACAAAAAATCAGTATGATCACAAAACCCCAATTTTTTTTATTTAACCCTAAATGCTGGCAAATGGCAGGTGTTGTTTTGTCTTAACCCCATCTACACAGTCCCAACTCTGCTGTAATGTTATACAGTAATGACATTGAGGGTATTCGTAATGTTATTGTATTAAAGTTCATCAAGAAAACACTCTTGTTTATGATGTCACTGCTGTGACATGAATGTTGGTGATGATTTCTTGTGACCAGTGATCTACATTAACAAAAACTAATGAAGTAATGCTAAAAATCAAAATACTAAAGTTGTTTATAAACCACTGTTCATCAGCACCTGATTGTTTCCATTGCAGAGACGTCTTCAATCCTTGACATTCTTTCTAGTGGTAGATAATCAGACAGTTATCTTAGCTCATCACGTCTATTGGACACAAATTACTGTGCCTTTAACTCAACAGAAACAGAGTTGGGAGGTGAGGAGGGAAATGCAAATAAAGATGTAAATGAAGTCAACTCAGGACAGTTGGGACTTCAACACTTTCCCCATCAACCTACAGCTTTATAGGCCTCTGACCTACCCTACCCTCTGGTAAAGTAGGTAAAAAAAAGTATTTAAAAGGGAAATTGAGCAAATGTAAGAACAGGCAAAATATCTCCATGTTCACAAATCTTGAATGATTTGAATTAATACAATGATGAGCAGAGATAACTTTATTACATTAAAAATTAGCAGCATACACTTGTGTTTGTTGTTCAAGTGTGCCAGAATAAATAAACAGCAAAGCTAGCCATCTTTAGAGAATGTTTTACATTAACCAGAGCAAGACTAGAAACAGCTTGAACATCTGCCGTGGATGATTAATGAAGACGAGTGGACATTTATCTCACACCTTCATCTTCTGATCCTTTATATCAAGACCGTTCCACTTACTCACCAAACTTTTATTTAAAAGACAAATTGCACACCCCTACCCCCAAATGTAGTGGTTGTGCTTCTGCATCTCAAAGAGGAATGGGTTCAAACAAACACATGATTTCTCATGATGACATACGTATTGCTAAAGTTCTGCCCCAAACCAAAAGGACTTTCAGAAGAAACCAGCTCTGCAGATGAAACCAAACCCAACTTCTGGCTGTGTGGCTCCAGGGGGCAACAATACTTACGGAGTTTGGAGTTTGGGGAACTTCTGGAGGTCACTGTCAGTCAGATGCTATATAACCAAGGATAGTTTGAGGTTAAAAAAAATTTTTTCATTTCAAATAGAAAACGTCTTCTCTACAAGGATTTCCTCTAAACTCACCACAAATCTGGCGCCGCTGATGGAGTTTTTCAGCACTACTTTGTCACAGCCAGGTAAATTCCTCTGTGGGAAAAAAGCATGTCAGCTCAGAGTTTTTAAGCCTTTTACACCTGGAGCTTTAGCTCCAGTTTTTACATTTTACGGCTACCGTAACTCTTCCATTGTTCATCCAATTAATGTAATTTCAGCAGATTCTGAAGTGCAGAAAAGAAGCCTCGTGCTGATATGCAACACTTTACAGTAGTAACATGTGTTTTCAGTCAACATGAATCAGCTTATTTTGTCAGAGAAAAGTAGCTTCACACCCTTGTGCAACACTTTCCTTTTGGAATGTGTTGCATAACAGTGTAAGCTTGGTATGACAAGACACTTTTCTCTTCAGCAGAATTAGTGACTAATTTTGATCACTTGAACAGTAGAGGAGTTGTGGTATGTCAAAGAGCGACTGTTTTTTTCAGATGTTTGGCGATATCTCCATTGTTAAAGGAGGAAGGATAAGAAAACATGAAAAAAAGAAAAGTTTTATTGCTATAATGACAGCAGTGAGGATCCAACTGAAATGAAAACAGTAACAGATCAAGGGTTGCAGAAACACGCAAAAAATGCCAGTGAAGGAAACTGGAGAAATATTATGGAGTGTGAGTCAGTGCGTACTCGCCTTTGTATGTATATGAGGACAAAATAAAACTTCTACCAATGTGAGGACACAGGCGAGAGCTGAACTGCAGCACCCCCTGTTGACAATAGGATGCAACTACAAAACACTTGGTCAAACTAAAAAAAAGTCATAATGATCACATTTTATATTCTGATTATATTATTTTACTGCATATTACTGCCAATGCTGCTATGCTACACTGAGCAACTTGTGCTTTGGTGGTGATTTTACTCCAATAGACTAACGGAAAGGCAACATAAAACTGCAGGGTTTTTCTGGGACACAGAACTCTAACTGCCACAGACACACTGATTACTGCTACATGCTTCTGCTGTTGAAGTAAACAAGTGTTCAAGTATTTCATAGCTGTGATACACAGTATCTTTTCAATTAAGTTGCTAGAAATGGTGATGGCACCATGTTAAATAGGCACATGAAATGACAGAAACAGTGGCCTTTTTTATAAGTTCATTTCAGTATAACTAGTTACATAAAATTTAAAAAGAGAGACAGAAAAAAGAATAGGAAGAGGGGCTTTTTCTTGTAACGCAGATAGGGAGATTTCAACCACAAACTATAGGTTTTGTTTCTTTTTGTGGTACATCCAATTTTAGGCTAAAAGGACTTTCTTAAACATCACATGACTTCATGTGATTATCAAGGTTCGTGTTATTAGTTTCACTGATTGGACAAATTGGTAAAAATAAATGCATTTATTGGAAAAAGAAAAAAAAATTGGTACACTCTTTAACCAGTCCCTGCTGGCGGTCGCCCATTCTGAGTTCTCCTCTCCACTGTCGCCGTCTAATTCCTCAATACAGGGATTACGCTGAAAAACACTTGATGTAATCTAGGTCCCTACTAAAGGCTATTTTTGTACAGCTAAAATAATCTGGGTTGAATAAAATGATTTGTATGAAGTTGTTTAAAATCAATCATTAATTCTAAAACTCTGATGTTTTTTGCATTTTATGTAGAAACAAGCTCGGTTGTAAACTGGAGCTTTATAAACCCACTGAAAGGATTTTTTTTGCAAATGGCGTTTACTTGTTTAGTGTGTTTCCACCTTCTTCGAAGCCCCAAGACTTGAAGGAGGACAAGAAGAAATTCAACACTTTGGGCAACTAGACGTTGTATTAGATGTCCCATAGAGATAAATTTGACGTTGATGCTTTCAGACTCAGCAGACAAACACAGGCAGAGTTGTGTCAAAGATGTGTGAGATTACTGTGGTCTGACTTATGACTGGAAGTCAGAACTAAGACGTGTGGGTGTTTCAATGCTTAGTAGATGATTACAGATTAATAGAAAATATTTTTGATGCTGTTGCACAGAACACTTTGTCTTCATTGTCTGTCTGTCTGACTGCTGAAGTAGTCAGTCTAATCTCATCCCGGCTGTTAGACAAATAGTGTTTTTTAAAGCACTAAATTGGTGCTTTGAAAAAGCCATAAAATAGAAATTTTTTTAGGAAAAAACGATGAGCTCATTTTAAGCCAGCAGAAAACAGACGTGCAACACATTGGTAAAACAGGGAGGAGCTTCATACTATCATAAGCCTTTTCCATCAACAGACACTGACATTGCAGAGGGTTCATGTGCAGAACAAATCCTGCTACAAAAATACACAACAGCTGAAATCTGCTGAGTCGCAAAAGATGAAGTTTGTACTGAAGCCTCCCAGTTCAGACACACAGGGTCCACCGGACTAATTCCCTTTGCACACACGCCATCAAAGGACAACAGGAATCACGGCTCTGTAGTCTGAAATGTACGAAAAGGATTATCTCTGCAATTCCTGGCCTGACAATATTTTTGCTGCAGTAAATCACAAGATATTAATCAGTTAACATTGGGACTGTTGCCAGTGACGCCTAAATAACCCATGATCCTTGAACTAATGAAACTCTTTGACTTTTCTCATGATCAGCATAACTCCAACGGATTCTGATGCAGAGAAAAGTGCTGAAAACGTAACAGCACTTCACAACCGTAAGGCATTGCATATAAGCGGAAAGCTGCTTTTCTCTACTTTAAAATCCACTGGAATCACTTTAATTACGTAAACAGTGGAAGAGTTACAGTAGTCAAAACAATGTCAACACTGGTGTTAAAAGGTTAAATATAAAGTACTGCAAATGTCTGAAAAGATCCAAATTATATGAACTCTGACAGAGCTGCATTCTATTGCAGGGGCAGCTTTTCACTTTAGAAAGCTGTCCCAAATTGATTTGAGGTTTAAATCCCAGCAAAATTCAATGTCTTCAGTGTTTGTGTGAAAGCCAGTTTTGAATCATACAAAAGAGTTTACACTAAAGCATTCATGCCTGAAAGGCTCTCTGTGATAAATACAAGTTGATTTGGTTTGACAGTCACTATGTCTTTGAATAGGACTCTACACCCCCTCCTTCTGTTGCGCTCAATTGTCACAGTAATCTCTTTTTGTCCACTAAAAGGGTTTTATACTTTTTCTCAAACTTTTGATGTCATCAAAAGACAGTGGCAGATGCTGTGGTTTCTAAATCTACTCTTTTTAAAACGTATCCATCCATCGAACCTTATCAGATGTTTTTCATTATCTATCCACTTTCACAAAAGTCTCTCCATTGATCCATGCACCCATCATCTATTCCCTGTGCATGACCATGGTGGTGATGGAGTCCATTTCAGCTACTTCAGGCTACAGATACACCTGGAATGCATTATAAATTGTCACCCCGAGGGTCAATTTAGAGTCACCAGTCAACCTCTGAAATGTGTGTCTGGATTATAGGAGGAAGCTGGATTTTCTGGTGAAGGTGCATGTATGCACAGAGAGATCATGAAAACTCCCCACAGAAAGAAGAGATTTCTGTGGTTGTGTTCTCACATGGATGTGCCAGTGCCAACAACCCCATCACTGAGCAGCTCACTAATTTATCTGCCCTTACATTCATCTGTGCATTCATCCAACTACCAATCCATCTGCATTATATCTATCTAACCAGCTTCCATTAATCCATCCAGCCCTACATATGTTGTTACATTTATCCACCCATCCTTCCATCCATCTTTTCATTATTCCTTTAATTTATTCCAACCTGAACTTGGATTGTTGTCTTAAAGTTGAGTCATGGCATCTGGATGTATAGTCTTCTCTTCTTGAAATATTTTGCTACTCATCCAAGTAGCTTCATCAGTCATCTTTCTATCTGACACATAGATGCGTGTCACATATGTGACATAAACAAAGCAAACAACTGAGATTAACCTGTAAAGCAGTGGTTCCCAACACCCGCGCTGCAGACCGGTACTGGTCCACGGGTCACATGGCACTGGGCCACATGAAAACAATGCACACTGTAACTTAAGTTGTTTCCATTCTGTTTATTTTCTGATTCTGAAGGGAGTTTTATTTTGGAAAACTGCCATATTCTGTCCACCACATCCGTCTACGACTTATGTCAAGTTGTTGGCCTCTGAATATTTTCACTACCTTCTTAAAAGCAGCTGCTCCGACCGCTAAATTAAAAGCACCAAGCTAACAAAGTAAAACAAAATAAAAAATAAAAGCCTTTGAAAGAAGCCATTGAGGAAATTAAGAAAAATTCTTCAACCACTAAGGAAAAGAAATCTGCTATTTACAGGTAAAACTAAAAGTCTTTTTTAAAATTTGGATTTCTGACAACAGTTGTTCACACACACCAGGCTCAGTTTGCATTATATGCAGCGGCGGACTCTAATATTACATGTATGCTGATGTTAAACTTGCAGACATGGTGGATTCATGTTTATTGTTGTATTTAGAAAATACCAGTTTCACCGGCGCGGTGAGAGTGTTGCTCTTCTGACTGGGCTGGGCCTTGCACTCTGTGCTTCTGTACCTCACTGCTCTTGGGTGTTGGGGGCCCATGTGGTGGTTTGGGTGCTTGGCCACAATGCCGGGCGGGTGGGTCTTCTCAATTATCCTCCAGTACGGGTGTGGGGGTTCCCTGGTCGCCGCTGCTGCCTTGGCACCGGGGATCTCGGTGTGGGGATGGCCGGGAGCTTGTTCCTCCTTTTCTTTTTCTTTTTACATTCCATCATCCACCTCAGCTTAACATGAGCATTCTCCTGAGCACAGGTGTCGGCTCACCTTTGCGCAGCTGGTTAGCGTGTGGAATGAGGTGCTTCGCATGTGTTGGTTTGTATACATAGATAGGTGTGCGTTTGAACTGTATGTTGACAACTTTGTGAAGACTCTTGAGCCAGCAGGTATACTGGTCGATGTGTTGGTCATCCTCCAACATCTGTTACCCACCCTCTTCCCCTGTCTTTTGTGCCCCCCGATATCGCTCTCTCTTCTTCCCCCTTTTTCTTTTCCGTTCGGTCCAACAAAAAAAAAAAAAAAAGAATACAAACACAATGAATATGAATAAAATTTAGTTTAAATTACAAAAGGGGTTTATACGAAGATACACCTTGTGTGTCTGATGATTTATAACCCCCGATTGTAACAATAAAATCTGTCTAACACATGAAGCTCTCAGCTCATATCTGTTTGCTAAGCTGTTGGACAGGACAAGTTAAAAAAAACTGTAATATTGCCTTTAGTGAAATTTTATACAAATCGGAAACGACTTCTAAAAAAATCACCAACTTGTTTCATTGAATCTCCATATTCTGTAAAGTATCTACAGTTTCAAATTGTATCTTAAACTAGATTGAATGTAGTAACAATTTAAATTAAAAATTAGATTTGTTTGGACAATGGAATCTTAAAAAAATCAAACACCAACTTCCGCCCATTTGGTCCAGTCCGAACAGGCCAGTTCATGGCCTGAAAAAGGGTTTGAGGACCACTGCTGCAAGGTTTAGACTAGAACGAATGAAAATAAATGTGGAAAAATCTAAAGATTTTCTTTTTTCCAGGTGTAAATCACAAATAGCATTTTTCTGTTTGTCTTTGACTTCAGGTGTTACATGTTTTCATTTCTAAGCCACGTTTCAGCTAACAGAGTTAGCAAGTCCACAGAGACATCCTGACGCGTGCATGAAGCCATGTGTTTTGGACACGTTTGCTCTTCAGAACGTTCAGACTCTTCAGAACGTCTTTCAGTACGTTTTTCAGTACATAAAATCTCCAGTGTCTTCAGGAGAATACTACCTTTGAGTCTTGGTACTTGGACCTTTAGTCTTTTAAACTAAATCCCACTTTCACTTTTGGTTTACTTACTTCAGTGGTTTTTCACATATGAATGTGTTCTGTGCTCATAGATATCTAATTTCATAATAACTTTGCACTCTATGTGACAATTTGAGCAAACTTTTAGTTAAAAAGAGTTTTCTGATTTTTAATAATTAGGTCAAAAGCGAGCTCTTCCACTGACTGTTTTTGAAAACTCGTGTTTGTTTCACAAGTTAGTTTAGTTGAGTATTTACCTTTGCAACATTATCAACCGTGGTCCTTTTTACTTTATTCTAATTAGCAAATGTTGATCTCTTTTTCATCATCATTTTTTTTATTTGAAACATTTGTTTAGTTATGTTTTCATTTGAAGTAACTCCTGTCAGCATTTTGCTGCATTCAACATCTTTAGCTAGCTTAGCATTTTGTATTTTAATCCCTCAATAAGCTCATTTGAGTTTGGTTGTCTTTCAGGGAACAGCTACAGGTGGCAACAATCACACGTTTTTTGGGAAAAGATCCTGGAACTTCAGGAAGTCTGAAAGCATGTCTGGATGAGGGGTTTTGTTATCTGGAAGCACGCAGAGCCTGTCGCCCCGCTTCCCTACAGCTATGGTTTTCGGCTGGCGTTCCGGCTCAGACGTCAATACCAAACCTCTCTTTCCAACAGATGGGACTCGTGGTAAAGGTAGATCGATGTGGTGAGAAGCAAAAGAACGCCGGGAGGTAAGTAGAGAGCAGCCTTACCCTCTTCAGGTACTCTGCCAGCTGCTGGGGGCCCCAGCCCATCACCTCCAACCTGGATGGACGCTCCGAGCTCATCCTGTGACCTCCTCACAGCTCCTTTGGGTTCAAAAACTGTCTGGCAGATGTCAAACCACTTTCACGCACAAGTGAGATAAAGTCAAGGTTCCCGTCTGCCCGGCGTGCACCACTTGGACAGACTTGGGCCTTCACTACTTCCTCCTGAGAAACCTCTGCTAACGATTCTGACAAACTTCAGCTCAGTCTCCTCAGATCAGCCTCTGCTGTCCAAACCTTTTAGAGCGAAGAAACTGGAGAGAAGTCCCAGAGCAGCAGACATGTCACCCTGCAACCAAAATGGCTTCCTCTTCTCTCTCTCTCTCCGCACTTCTTCAATGTCTCTCTGCCTGTTTGCTTCTTTTTTCCTCTGTTCTCTTGCTCTCTCCCTTCCTCCCTCTTCTGAGGAAGTGACTCTGCAGTTTGGGGGGGGGGGGGGGGTGTTTCTCGCCTTCACCCCCACCGATCAGAGCGGAACAAATGCCACACTGCACCCACTCACTGCAGCGCGGCGGCTGACGAGAAGTATCGCAGAGAAAACGCAGTAAGAATCTACTGTGGGTCAGCTAAAGGCTGGACAGGTCTGTGCATATGCGTGTGCACGTGACCTTGCTGGAAAGTGAGCACCTCAAATGTGTGGAACACAAGTCATTCTTATGAACTTCCTGTTGAACTTGGAGCTTTAGTCTGTGATCTACAGAGCAGCAAAAACATTTGTTCCATCTGAATCTTAACTTTGCTGCTCAGTGTGTCTGACAGTTCCTGCCTCGTTTTCTTCTACTGGGTTCTCCTGTTTCTGCCATACAGAATACAGAACCAGCCTTCTGACCTCTTCAGGGCCTGACGGTCAGCTCTGGTGACACTTGCTGGATGACTTGGCCAGGAAGATAAGCGTTTCCCAGTTCAGGACCTGATGTGCACGGAGACAGATGGATACCGCAGCTGCAGCAAAGCAGAAAATGAGCCATGTTGGATATGTAAAGTAGTCAGTCATATTTTAGTTTTGGTGTGGTTTCACCTCACAGATGGAGCCTCTGGCTCTCTTCCTGTCAGTTGCTGCTTTGAGTTTGTTTGTTAAAAATCATCATCTGCTTCCTCTGTCAGGCATGACCGACTTCCTCAACCAGCAGCTCTGCACAATGACGATGAGGAGGAGGAGGAAGATGAGGCAGGTATATTTGTATTGACCTGTTTGATGACTTACAGACACACATGCGGGCTGGAGAGGTGCATTCTGGGAGTTCAGACAGGAAAATGAAACATTCCCCGTGTGCAAAAGAGGCAGTCACGTGTGCTCAGAACTGCCTAACTTCAGCTCCCAGCCGTGTTTCTGCTTCAATCAAAAGGTGCTCGGTCACTCTTCTGGCATGGACTCAAACAACAAGCTGAGGCTGGTGGCCTGCAGAGGCTGAAATGAAGCTTTGGGGCTGAACTTGAAAATAAAAAACCCCACACCCATCCTCTTTGATTACATGACCTGGAGAGTCTTTTTAAATATGTAAAAGTCAACATTAAGACCTGTTGAGAACCAGAGTGTTTGCAGAGTTTCTTTTCCTACTAAGCTTCTTTTAGCTGAAGTCAGCAAAGCTGGAAACTATTTATCTGATCATTGGGGGTGTAACGATTAATCAACTTAATCCGTTTGTATTCTTAAGACCCACCAGATCGATCCGTCAAAGGCAAATTGTTAATCAAATTGACATGTACCATTATAAAACTACTTCAAATAAATCAACAGTCTTGAAAAATACCATCTGCATTGATTATCTTGAAGAAATACAAGGAATCTGGAGAACTTCACCTGCACTGAAGAGATAAACACTGTATTTTTAAGTTATGAATAAAGATGCCCTGGATCCACTTAAGGTCAGTGAATCAGATCGTTCAAAATGAACCAAGATTGACTATGAATCGGATCGTAAACCACAAATTATGATTTCAATCAAATCATTGTTAAAATGACTCGTTGCATCCCTATTGATCATGAAAAATAGCAGCCAGGATGACAGTTAGTCCATGGGATTCTTAGCTTAGGTTGAGTCACATTTGAGGTAAAATGATTTGATCTGCATGTTTAATTTCTTCATTTGCGCATGGAAGAGGCAGTGTGATGGTGGGGGAGTTCTACAACACCTTGCAGAGACTTGTTTTCAAAAATAGAGGTTGCTTTGAGCCCGTAAACAGTTGTACTGTTGAGTAAGTAAAATTCTAAGAGAAGCAAGCTGAAGAGAAAGACCTCAGAGCTGCAAGAAGAACAGAAGCTGGAGGAAATGATGAAAACATTTCAGACTGGTTCCTGTTTTAAGTTGCGTTTATTCGCTTTGATGAATGAGCATCTGTGTTGAAACTCTTCTACAAAGAAAGGAGAACAGTTTCCATATCTGACGCTGAACTTCAATTTCAGTTGTGTGTCTACTGGCACAAACAGGCCACAGATCAGTCTGGCATCCTGTTCCGGGTGGGTGTTGTATTCCATGCAAAGGTCAATTCTGTGCCTAAAATTACCTGTGATTTCTTCAGATGTGTGCATGACATTAATCCTGTTCCCTTTCACCATTCATGAGCATGTCTGGTTTCTACCACCAGCAAAAATGAGAACCCGTACCACCACCTTTTCTCCAGCTTGTGTAAAGATGGCAAAGGTCCTCTGAGAAGCATAAATGTTAGACAACATTACGACAAAATAACTTACCTCCAGTAAACAAACACATTCTGATGTCACTCTTTAAATTCTGAACAGAAAAAGTACAACCTGAGGTGGAACAGGCGGGAATTTGGTTCCACGTAAACAACCTTTCAAAAACGTCAAATTGAGGGGGGCATCATAAAGTTGAAACTCTGTTCAATCAATACTCTACACCCACGTGTTCCTTTGCAGGAATGCAGGGGCCGATCTCAGCTGACTCGGGGTGAAGGCAGGTTCCTCCTGGATGGTTTCCAGTCCTTTGCAGGGCCTTTGTAGGGCCACACAAAGACTCACATTTACCCCCAGGGGACCATTTTCACGGTCACAGATTAACCCATGAAGCATGTTGTCAGATGAGAACATGCAAACTTTACACAGAAAGGACCCAGTTGGGATTTGAACCACCATGCTGTCCTCATAATCAAAACAGACTATTTTTAAAAATCCTCTGTCTCAAAGTTGTCATGTATAATTAATGAAGCAATGAACCTCAAAAAAGTTTACGAAACCAGACTGCGAAGGTTTTTTTGTTTTTAGAAAGTTGGACTTTTTGATGTGGGAGTCGATGAAGTTCTGCAGTCAGTCTCCAGTGGTCGGACTGCAACTGTAGATCCAGATGGATCCATGAGTGGAATCCAATTCACTTTGCTTTATCTCACCCACTCACCCATTTTCAGTGGTGGACGGGGTAAATTCCAGTTGATTTGACCAGTCCACTTGATGTGAGGGGTGATGGGTTTGGTTTGTTAAGCAGCACACCTACATTTCCATGTTTATGCTGATGGTATGCAGCTATTATACCATGTGTCGCAGTTTTCAAGATCACAAGCATTTTTTACAGGTTCAAAGACTTTATTGGCTTCTATTTGCCTTTTCCTAAACTTTCATGTGAGACATAAATCAAGTTTTTACAACATTATTCATCGCCACAGTGTTTCTGAAACCATGAACATTATTTATCAGAATTGTGTGGAGTTTCTTTCTTTTAGGTTAGACTGATGTGATTCTTTACTATCAGACTGTTCTAAAATGGATCCAAAGGTTCTTTAGCTGTTCCAGCCAGAGATTTCAGGAAAACTGATAGAAGAGATCACATGTTATGAAATTACTACAATTAGGAATTTTTTCTCTTTTTGTCTTTGAGTGGTGGCACACACCTGTGAAAACTAAGTCACATGAAGGTGTGACCCTTTGCTGGTCTCTGACCTCTGTCTTTCTAAGTTATGTGTGCTTTCCTGGATCAGCTGCTCGAAGATGTGCATCTAAGTTGTGCTTACCTGGCACCTGGAGCGCAGGAGCTACACAGGAGCTAACTTTGGCTAACCAGCACTTCCCAATCAAACAGTGAGTGCAGACAGATCCTATTCGAATTCCTTCATTATTTCTGAGTTCATCGTTTGCATCCCAGCGAGACCTGATGTTTTTGTGAAACGCTTTGACACAATTCCACCTAAAATGTCTTGGAAGACAATAATATTGGCAAAAATAAAACATGTTATTTCACTTTTGTAATAATTACAAACATTTTCAGCTAAAAAAGTTGGCACATTGGGTCAGCTTGTGAAAAAGATAATTCTCTTCATTTCTATCAAATTAATGTGGACCCTGACCAACTTATAAAACTAAGAAGTGAAAATTACAGCAAACATATGTTTTGTGTCCATTTTGTCTGATTGTGAAGTGTTTTTGGTTTCTTTGTGGGCTGTGCGGTGGGTGTGGTGCTCCCACCTCATGGTAAGGGGGGCCCGGTTCAAATCCCATCTGGGACCTTTCTGTGGAGTTTGCATGTTCTCCTCATGCATGCTGAATTTTTTGCCAGGTTAGTGATTCTACTTTGTCTCCAGGGGTGAATGTGTGGTTGTGTGGCCCTGTAACAGAGTGAGGATGTACTCCGTCTTCACCCTTTCATGGCTAAAAGTATAGACATATATTCTCACTGGACAAATGGAGGTGTGACGTCACCCATAGAAATGCCTTACCTCCGGCTCTCACGAAATGAAGCACAATCTGTTTCCATTGCTTCCTGATACGTACGCCATCATTCTGAATCCGGTTGACAGTGATATCTCTGAGTCGGTCTGAGTCATGTTTTTAGGGAAACTACAGTCACCAATTATGAGTGAGCTTATTCAAAGTCCACACCCCTTCCACTGATAGCGGCTTGGGAGAAGCTGTCAAACGTGCAAGGTTTGAGACCTCAGTGGAAGTATGAGGAAAGGAGAGGAATGAAGGTTAACTGCAGAAAGACGGAGTTCATGTGTGAATGAAAGGGACCCAAGTGGAAGAGTGAGGTTACAGGGAGAAGAGAAGGAAAAGGATTTGAAGTATCTACGGTCCAGAGGTGTCAGGGTTGACGTGCAGACACAAATGCAGACGGCAATATTAAATGCAAAGTCTTTCATTTATTCGAATAAAGTTCTTGAAAAACCAGACCACAAACTCATGAAGGTACAAAAACCACCCGACAACCAGTGCAAGGGAGACGAGGACTTATAACCAGGAGGCGAGGATGAGGTAAGTGCAAACAGGTGTGCCAATTAAGGAGGGAGGGAACACACACTAGGAGGGAAGTGTCAAGAGACCTGAAAGAGCAGTAGTAAAACACAGGAAGTACAACCAACAACAAAATAAAACAGGAAGTGAACACCAAACACAACAACAACCAATGTCCTGGGTCCATAACCCCACAAGAGGAGTGGAGAATGTGGAAAAGAAGTGAAGAAGTGAGTGCAGGCAGATTAGAATGGATGGAGAAAAGTGTCAGGTGATGTGTGATAAAAGAGTTTTAGCAAAAATGAAAGGAAAGATGTAGAAATCTGTGGTGAGAGCAGCCATGTTGTTCAGCCTAGAAACAGAGGAACTGAGGAAAAGACAGAAAGCAGAACGGGAGGCAGCAGAGATGAAGATGCTGAGGTTCTCTTTGGGAGTGACCAGGATGGATAGGTTCAGGAATGAGTCCATCAGAGGGACAGCACATGGTAGAGGATTTAGAGATAAAGTCAGAGGTCAGACTGAGATGGTTCGGTCATGTCCAGAGGAGAGACGGTGAATATATTGGTGGAAGGATGCTGAGTCTAGAGCTGCAGGAACGAGGTCTAGAGGAAGACCAAAGAGGAGGTTTATGGATGCAGTGAATGAAGACATGAAGGTAGCTGATGTTAGAGAAGAGCAGGGCTGCTCATTCCTGGTGCTGGAGATCTACCACCCTGACTGTTTTCCAGATCTCTAAGCCTTGCCAGCTGCTGACCAGCTCAGTCAGATGTCTCCACATTCTGATTTAATGAACACACCTGGTCCAGGTAATCAGCAGCAAGCAGTGGAGGAAGATAGGTGATACGCAGGCTGATAGATCACGAGGATCTGGAATGAGCAGCAGGTGGAGAAAGCTGATTGGCTGTGGAGAGCCCAGAAAAGAAGATCACTCTTTATTATTGTTATTCATTCATTCATTTTCTACCTCTTATTCCTAGATGGGGTTTGGAGGATCCTGAGCTCGTCACTTCAATTTAAAAACAGGTTTAAATATATTGGATAACTGTTCAAGAATGACTTGTTCTTGTCACCAATTTAATAGGAGTACAGTCAGTTTGTACATGACTCAGACACTCAGCACACTGACTTCTAAATGAAGGAGAGGAAATCCTTCTGGATCCAGAGGAATTGAGTCAGACAAGTCAAAATGACTCTCCATGAATCGCCACCTTAACGTGGTGGAGGGGTTTGAGTGCTCGAGGGATCCCAGGAGCTATGCTGTCTGGTGCTTCGGCTCCTGGTAGGGTCTCCTATGGCAGACAGGTCCTAGGTGATGAGTCAGACAAAGAGCGGTTCACAAAATCCTTCATGAGAAAGCACATCACTGATCCAGTTACGTCAACCGGATTGGCGTTACCGGGGCCTCACCCTGGAGCCAGGCCTGGGGTTGGGGCTCGCAGGCGAGCGCCTGGTGGCCGGGGCTCCTCCCACGGGCCCCGGTCGGGTAAAACCCGAACGATTGACGTGGGATCACTCCCCAGTGGGCCCACCACCTGCAGGCGAGCTCAGAAGGGGCCGGTGCAATGTGGTTTGGGTGGCAGTCGAGGGCGAGTGCCATGGCGGCCTAAACCCCGGTCATGGAACTTGGCTTTTGGGACATGGAACATCACCTCTCTGGGAGGGAAGGGGCCTGAGCTTGTGCGAGAGGTTGAGAGGTACCGGCTAGATTTAATTGGGCTCGTCTCTATGCACAGTTTGGGCTCTGAAACTCAGTCACTCGAGAGGGGTTGGACTCTCTACCATTCTGGTGAGAGGCAGCGGGCTGGGGTGGGCTTACTCGTGAGCCCCCAGCTTAGCCGCCAAGTGTTGGAGTTCACCCCGGTGGACAAGAGAGTGTTGCGTCCCTCCGCCTTCGGGTGGTGGACAGGTCTCTGACTGTGGTTTCGGCTTATGGGCCGAACAGCAGTTAGGAGTACCCAGCTTTCTTGGTGTCTCTCGGAGGGGTACTGGAAAGCGCCCCAACGGGGGACTCCATTGTCCTCCTGGGCGACTTCAATGCCCACGTGGGCAATGACAGTAGCACCTGGAGGGGTGTGATCAGTAGGAACGGCTTCCCTGATCTGAACCCGAGCGGTGTTTTGCTGTTGGACTTCTGTGCTCGTCATAGTTTGTCCATAACAAACACCATGTTTGAGCACAAAGGTGTCCATCAATATACTCTGCATCAGGACACCCTCGGCAGGAGATCAATGGTCGACTTTGTAGTCGTTTCAGGCAACCTTCGGCCGTGTGTTTTGGACACTCGGGTAAAGAGAGGGGGAGAGCTGTCCACTGATCACTACCTGGTGGTGAGTTGGATTTGTTGGTGAGGAAGGAGGACGGAAAGACTTGGCAGACCCAAACGTACTGTGAGGGTCTGCTGGGAACGTCTGGCTGAGCCCTCCGTCAGGGAAATCTTTAACTCCCACATCTGGGAGAGCTTCAAACAGGTACCGAGGGAGGATGGTAACATTGAATCTGAATGGACCATGTTCTCCACCTCCATTGTCTCTGCTGCTGTTCGGAGCTGTGGTCGCAAGGTCTCTGGTGCCTGTCGTGGTGGCAACCCCCGAACCCGTTGGTGGACACCGGAAGTCAGGAATGCCGTCAAGATGAAGAAGGAGTCCTATCAGGTCTGGCTGGCTTGTGGGACTCCAGAGGCAGCTGACAGGTATCGGCAGTCTAAGCGAGCTGCAGTTCAGGCTGTAGTAGAGGCAAAAACTCGGTCCTGGGAGGAGTTCGGTGACACCATGGAGAAGGACTATCGGTTGGTCTCGAAGAGGTTCTGGCAGACCGTCCGGCGCCTCAGGAGGGGGAAGCAGTTTTATGCAGGCACCGTTTTCAGTGCAGGTGGGGAGCTGTTAACTTCTACTGGGGACATTGTCGGGCGGTGGAAGGAATACTTCGAGGATCTCCTCAATCCTGCTGACACGCCTTCTGTTGAGGAAGCAGAGGTTGAGAACTTTGGGGTGGGGCTGTCCATTACCCAAGCTGAAGTCACAGAGGTAGTCAACAAGCTCCTCGGTGGCAAGGCACCGGGAGTGGACGGGGTCCGCCCTGAGTACCTCAAGTCTCTTGATGCTGTGGGAGTGTCTTGGCTGACACATCTCTGCAGCATCGCGTGGCAGCCGGGAACAGTACCACTGGACTGGCAGACAGGGGTGGTGGTCCCCCTTTTCAAGAAGGGGGACCGGAGGGTGTGTTCCAACTACAGGGGAATCACAGTCCTCAGCCTCCCTGGGAAAGTCTATGCCAGGGTACTGGAGAGGAGAGTCCGGCCAATAGTGGAACCTCAGATCGAAGAACAACATTGCGGTTTCCGTCCTGGTCGTGGAACTGTGGATCAGCTCTACACCCTGTCTAGGGTACTGGAGGGCTCGTGGGAGTTCGCTCATCCTGTCCATATGTGTTTTGTGGATTTGGAGAAGGCGTACGACCGTGTGCCGCCAAGTGTCCTGTGGAGGGTACTTTGGGAGTATGGGGTCCGGGAACCTTACTCAGGGCTGTCCGGTCTCTGTATGACCAGAACAGGAGCTTGGTCCGCATAGCTGGCACTAAGTCAGACCTGTTCCCGGTGCATGTTGGACTCCGGCAGGGCTGCCCTTTGTCACCAGTTCTGTTCATAGTCTTTATGGACAGAATTTCTAGGTGCAGCCAGGGTCCGGAGGGGGTCTGGTTTGGGAACCACAGGATTTCCTCTCTGCTCTTTGCAGATGATGTTGTCCTGTTGGCTTCATCGAGCCAGGACCTCCACCATGCATTGGAACGGTTTGCAGCCAAGTGTGAAGCGGCTGGGATGAGGGTTAGCACCGCTAAGTCTGAGGCCATGGTTCTCGACCGCAGAAAGGTGGTTTGCCCTCTCTGGGTGGGTGGAGTGCTCCTTCCCCAAGTGGAGGAGTTTAAGTATCTTGGGGTCTTGTTCACGAGTGAGGGAAGATCGGAGCGTGAGATCGACAGGCGGATTGGTGCTGCGTCCACCGTCGTGTGGTCGCTGTACCGGTCCGTCGTGGTGAAGAGAGAGCTAAGCCAGAAAGCAAAGCTCTCAATTTACCGGTCGATCTACGCCCCAACCTATAACCTATAGTCATGAGCTCTGGGTCATGACAGAAAGAACAAGGTCCCGGATCCAAGCGGCTGAAATGAGCTTCCTCCGTAGGGTGGCTGGGCGCTCACTTAGAGATCGGGTGAGAAGCTCGGTCACCCGGGAGGAGCTCGGAGTAGACCCGCTTCTCCTCCACATTGACAGGAGCCAGTTGAGGTGGCTCGGGCATTTGATTCGGATGCCCCCTGGACACCTCCCTAGGGAGGTGTTCCGGGCATGTCCCACTGGGAGGAGGCCCCGGGGAAGACCCAGGACACGCTGGAGAGACTATGTCTCTCGGCTGGCCTGGGTATGACTCGGGGTCCCACCAGAGGAGCTGGAGGAAGTGGCCGGGGAGCGGGAAGTCTGGACATCTTTACTTAGACTGCTGCCCCCGCGACCCGGTCCCGGATAAGCGGAAGAAGATGGTTGGATGGATGGAAGTCAAAATGAAACACAACGTTTTTCAAAGAGGTCACGTTGACATCAAACAATCTCTGGTCACATTCAGTCATATTTTTAGTCAGTCTTCCTATCATGGAACTAATCAGAGAAGACTAAGGTCTGTCAAAGCCCCCCGATGCAGCTTAGGAGCTGTGTTCCTTAATAAAGGTATTCCTGGAGGGACTTCATCATTAGAATCTGCATCCAGAATACATCTCATGTGACTGAATTAAAAATTAAGTTTAAATCTAATAACTAAGAGTCCAATTCAACAACTGTCATTTATGCAATTTACAGACATTTTTAATGCAAACACCATGCAGTCCACCATTTGAGCAACCTAATTAGCAGCATCCTCATATTAGTTATATTACAATGTATGAGAGACAATGTTTGACATTTTTTTGAGTCATAATTTAAAGTAATTTGCATTTCTCAATTGACAATTCTATTTTACAATTAAAATTGCATTTTTCAACTGACAATATGCAATTCAGGGTTTTAATATGAAAGAAATTTTGCAGTTTACAATTCAATTATGAAAATTACAGTTCAATCTAACAATTTAAAAAACAATATATTACATAAAAACAAAAGCAATTGCATATATTGTAATGGGTTTTTTATGTAATAATTCAAATGAATATGCATTTTGCAATTTACACTTCATTATTAAAAAATAAAATTTTAGTACAGTTTGCTTAAAATTTATTTTAAAGTAACTTAGAATCTATTGCATTGTAAAATGTTCACTCGAACCGTTGTTTAAATATGATGTAAACTTATAAAGCGCTTTACTACCTTCTTGGAAGATCCAAGGGTCTTTACAGCCACAGTCCACACATTCACACACTGACGGAGGCTCTACTGCCAAACATGGCACCAACCTATAACTACCAAGAGCCACAAAGGGTTCAGTGTCTTGCCCATGCTATACTTTCTAGCTCATGGGGATGCAGGGCAGGCATCAAACCATTGATCTTCTGGTCAGAGGTCAACCGTTCTGGCTTTGCACCACAGCCATCATGGCATTATGCATTCATATTATGTTGTGTGGGAACAGCTGTCGTAATAACCTCCTGGGTTTTGTTTGTTAAATGCAGATTAATTTCATTTTGAAGTCAAAGGCTTTTACACGGTTTTCTCTATGGATCTTTTTTGCCAAAAGAAACGTTCTTAATATGTTTTTTTTTAACTTTGGTAGCTTGGGTGCTTTCATTTGGCGGTCGGCACAGCCACTTTAAAAAAATAGTGGATGGATTTTGCACAGGTGATCGAGTGACTTGACATGCATCTAAAAGGAATCCAATGTTGTGGAGAGAATCCAATAGTAGGTTTTAAATTTCAAAGAAAAAGTGCAGGTCATGTTTTTTCTCTGCAGCGCGGCACTGGTCTGCAGCCAGGGATTGGGGTCCAGATCTAACTTACCTTATGATGAATCAATGTATGTCACATGACCTGCTTTCTGGAACAGAGCTGCCTGTAACTGCTCAAAAAGGATTCTCTTTGGTTTAAACTCTTGCTTTTAAGCTTCCTGTAAAAGCTAAAGAAAGACTCAGTCTTTTCACAAAAACCACACAATCATGAGGACCAATCAGACATGGCGGCGGAGTTGGTCATTAATGAGTGAAACACAGGAAACGCAGCAGACTTCCTCTTCCTGTTGAACAAACGCAGTTTCAGCCACATCGGAATGAAGAAGAAGTGAACGCCACCAGACCCCGAAGATCCTTCACTTCACATACGAACCCTCCACCAAAACATCATCCTGTTCAGTTGGAAAGCTTCACTGAAGCCAGGAAAAGTGTTGTCTTCTGAGTCCTACATTTATTTAGGACTACATTGACCTTTATGTAAAAAAAAAAAACGCACAAAGGTACATAAAAGAGCGTTTTTTTGCATTTGCAAGCATGAGCTTCTTTAGGGAACATTTTCTTACATCAATCACAGGACAAACATCAGGAATAAAAAAAAAAGGTACATTTATTAAAATCCTAAATTAAACGGACCTTTACTCAAGTTTTTAGTCAAAGATCAGGATTTAATTCTGAGAAAAAACTTCAAAGAAAGAACAAAAAATCATACAATTTCTGGTTTTCTGGGTGCACCTGAACGCGCCACAGTCAGGTTAGAGGAAACAGTTTCTCCTTTGTTTGTCTTCCTGCGTTAAGATCATTCGCTAATCTGTATATATCTTATGGTTTTTACCAGCTCACCAGAAGTGTTTTGAGAGCGATTGAAAAAAAAAAAGAAAGTCTGTAAGGACCCCGCCTCAGCAGCTCTGCCCTACAGAGGTGGGCGGGGCTGAAGACGGTTTGCAGCTTCAGTGACTCTTTTTAGACGAGCCAAAGCCAGAGAAGCCCATCACTGCCGCCATCTCGTCGTCCTCCTCCAGGTCCAGGTCCTCCTCGGCACGCCGCTTCCTCTCCTTCTGCTTTTCTTTCCTGTAGGCCTTTGCCTTCTCCTCCTGAGGAGAAAACAAACTGTTGGTTTTTATTCTTTACTTATTGGTGCTTCAACCTGCACCAAAACACTGAAAGATTTCAAAGACAATTGATAAAGCATCTGTGAGAATCAGCTCACAGCTCTGTGACCTGAGCAGCAGGGGGTGCTCACCTCTTCCCGCAGCTCCTTCATGCGCTCCTCAAAGTCGTACTCCTTCTGCTTCTCCTCCATCTTTTTCCTGTTCACCTCAAAGCGTTTCTTTACCTGATCCAGAGACGAGCGCTCAACCCGCATAGACATGCCCAGGTTCCTCTGGTCTGAACACACACATTTATAAACACACATTAATAAACACACACAAAGAAATAAACACATTTATGAACACACACACATTTATGAACACACACACATTTATGAACACACACACATTAATGAACACACACATTAATGAACACACAAATGTATGAACACACACACATTAATAAACACACACAAAGAAATAAACACATTTATGAACACACACACATTTATGAACACACACACATTAATGAACACACACACATTAATGAACACACACAAAGAAATAAACACATTTATGAACACACACACATTAATGAACACACACACATTAATGAACACACACACATTAATGAACACACACTCATTTGTGAAGACACACACCTTAATGAACACACACACATTTATGAACACACACATTCCCGATTACACACAAACATTTATGAACACAACACATTTATGAACACAAACACACATTTATGAACACACACACATTTATTAACACACAAACATTAATGAACACACACACATTAATGAACACACACACACATTAATGAACACACCCTCATTTGTGAAGACACACACCTTAATGAACACACACACGTTTATGAACACACACATTCCCGATTACACACACACACATTTATGAACACAACACATTAATGAACACACACACATTTATGAACACACACACATTTATGAACACACACACATTTATCAACACACAAATGTATGAACACACACACATATTAATGAACACACACACTTTAATGAACAAGCACACATTAATGAACACACACACCTTAATGAACACACACATTCATGATTGCACACACACATTTATGAACACACACATTCATGATTACAAACACACATTTATGAACAAAACACATTTATGAACACACACACATTTATGAACACACACACCTTAATGAACACACACACCTTAATGAAAACACACACATTAATGAACACACACACATTAATGAACACACACACATTAATGAACACACACATTAATGAACACACACACATTAATGAACATACACACATTAATAAACACACACAAAGAAATAAACACATTTATGAACACACACACACATTAATGAACACACACACATTAATGAACACACACACATTAATGAACACACACTCATTTGTGAAGACACACACCTTAATGAACACACAAACATTTATGAACACAACACATTTATGAACACAAACACACATTTATGAACACACAAACATTAATGAACACACACACATTAATGAACACACACACATTAATGAACACACACACATTAATGAACACACAGACATTAATGAACACACCCTCATTTGTGAAGACACACACCTTAATGAACACACACACATTTATGAACACACACATTCCCGATTACACACACACACATTTATGAACACAACACATTAATGAACACACACACATTTATGAACACACACATTTATGAACACACAAATGTATGAACACACATACACATATTAATGAACACACACACTTTAATGAACAAGCACACATTAATGAACACACACACCTTAATGAACACACAAATGTATGAACACACACATTCATGATTGCACACACACATTTATGAACACACACATTCATGATTACAAAAACACATTTATGAACACAACACATTTATGAACACACACACCTTAATGAAAACACACATTAATGAACACACACACATTAATGAACACACACACATTAATGAACACACACACATTAATGAACACACACACATTTATGAACACACATCAATGAACACACACACATCAATGAACACACACACATCAATGAACACACACACATCAATGAACACACACACATCAATGAACACACACACATCAATGAACACACACATTAATGAACACACACACACATTAATAAACACACACAAAGAAATAAACACATTTATGAACACACACACATTTATGAACACACACACATTAATGAACACACACACATTAATGAACACACACACATTTATGAACACACACACAATTATGAAACACACACACAATTATGAACACACACAAATGTATGAACACACACACATTAATGAACACACACACATTAATAAACACACACAAAGAAATAAACACATTTATGATCACTCACACATCAATGAACACACACACATTAATGAACACACATAAAGAAATAAACACATTTATGAACACACACACATTAATGAACACACACACATTAATGAACACACACTCATTTGTAAAGACACACTCATTTGTGAAGACACACACCTTAATGAACACACACACATTTATGAACACACACATTCCCGATTACACACAAACATTTATGAACACACACACACATTTATGAACACACAAACATTTATTGACACACAAACATTAATGAACACACACACATTAATGAACACACACACATTAATGAACACACAGACATTAATGAACACACCCTCATTTGTGAAGACACACACCTTAATGAACACATACACATTTATGAACACACACATTCCCGATTACACACACACACACATTTATGAACACACACACATTAATGAACACACACACATTAATGAACACACACTCATTTGTGAAGACACACTCATTTGTGAAGACAAACACCTTAATGAACACACACACATTTATGAACACACACATTCCCGATTACACACACACACATTTATGAACACACACACACATTTATGAACACACAAACATTTATTGACACACAAACATTAATGAACACACACACATTAATGAACACACACACATTAATGAACACACACACATTAATGAACACACCCTCATTTGTGAAGACACACACCTTAATGAACACATACACATTTATGAACACACACATTCCCGATTACACACACACACATTTATGAACACACAGACATTAATGAACACACCCTCATTTGTGAAGACACACACCTTAATGAACACACACACATTTATGAACACACACATTCCCGATTACACACACACACATTTATGAACACACACACATTTATGAACACACACACATTTATGAACACACAAATGTATGAACACACACATTCATGATTGCACACACATTTATGAACACACATTCATGATTACAAATACACATTTATGAACACACACATTTATGAACACACACACATTTATGAACACACACACCTTAATAAAAACACACATTAATGAACACACACACATTAATGAACACACACACATTAATGAACACACACACATTAATGAACACACACACATTTATGAACACACACACATTAATGAACACACACACATTAATGAACACACACACACCTTAATGAACACACACACATTAATGAACACACAGACATTAATGAACACACCCTCATTTGTGAAGACACACACCTTAATGAACACATACACATTTATGAACACACACATTCCCGATTACACACACACACATTTATGAACACACACACATTAATGAACACACACACATTAATGAACACACACTCATTTGTGAAGACACACTCATTTGTGAAGACACACACCTTAATGAACACACACACATTTATGAACACACACATTCCCGATTACACACAAACATTTATGAACACCACACACACATTTATGAACACACAAACATTTATTGACACACACACATTAATGAACACACACACATTAATGAACACACACACATTAATGAACACACACACATTAATGAACACACCCTCATTTGTGAAGACACACACCTTAATGAACACATACACATTCCCGATTACACACACACACATTTATGAACACACAGACATTAATGAACACACCCTCATTTGTGAAGACACACACCTTAATGAACACACACACATTTATGAACACACACATTCCCGATTACACACACACACATTTATGAACACACACACATTTATGAACACACAAATGTATGAACACACACACTTTAATGAAAAAGCACACATTAATGAACACACACACCTTAATGAACACACAAATGTATGAACACACACATTCATGATTGCACACACACATTTATGAACACACACATTCATGATTACAAATACACATTTATGAACACACACATTTATGAACACACACACATTTATGAACACACACACCTTAATGAAAACACACATTAATGAACACACACACATTAATGAACACACACACATTAATGAACACACACATATTAATGAACACACACACATTAATGAACACACACACATTAATGAACACACACACACATTAATGAACACACAAATAAATGAACACACAAATTAATGAACACACACATTAATGAACACACATATTAGTGAACACACACACATTAATAAACACACACAAATTAATGAACACACACACATTAATGAACACACACACATTTATAAACACACAAATTAATTAACACACACACATTCATGATTACACACACACATTAGTGAACACAACACATTTATGAACACACACACACATTTATGAACACACACACACATTTATGAACACACGCGCATTAATGAACAAACACACATTTATGAACAAACACACATTTATGAAGACACACACCTTAATGAACACACACACATTAATGAACACACACCCTAATTAATAAAAAAATTAATGAAAACACACATTAATGAACACACACACATTTATGAACACATACACATTAATGAACACATACACATTAATGAACACATACACATTAATGAAGACACACACATTTATGAAGACACACACATTTATGAAGACACACACCTTAATTAACACGCACACATTTATGAACACACACACCTTAATGAACACACAAATTTATGAACACACACATTCATGATTACACACACACATTTATGAACACACAGATTCATGATTACACACACACATTTATGAACACACACATTTATGAACACACACACATTTATTAACACACACACATTAATGAACACACAAATTAATGAACACACACACATTATTGAACACACACACATTAATGAACACACACACATTTATGAACACACACACATTAATGAACACACACACATTAATGAACACACACACATTAATAAACACACACACCTTAATGAACACACAAACATTTATGAACACAACACATTTATGAACACAAACACACATTTATGAACACACAAACATTAATGAACACACAAACATTAATGAACACACACACATTAATGAACACACACACATTAATGAACACACACACATTAATGAACACACAGACATTAATGAACACACAGACATTAATGAACACACCCTCATTTGTGAAGACACACACCTTAATGAACACACACACATTTATGAACACACACATTCCCGATTACACACACACACATTTATGAACACAACACATTAATGAACACACACACATTTATGAACACACACACATTTATGAACACACAAATGTATGAACACACACACACATATTAATGAACACACACACTTTAATGAACAAGCACACATTAATGAACACACACACCTTAATGAACACACAAATGTATGAACACACACATTCATGATTGCACACACACATTTATGAACACACACATTCATGATTACAAAAACACATTTATGAACACAAACACATTTATGAACACACACACCTTAATGAAAACACACATTAATGAACAACACACACATTAATGAACACACACACATTAATGAACACACACACATTAATGAACACACACACATTTATGAACACACATCAATGAACACACACACATCAATGAACACACACACATCAATGAACACACACACATCAATGAACACACACACATCAATGAACACACACATTAATGAACACACACACACATTAATAAACACACACAAAGAAATAAACACATTTATGAACACACACACATTTATGAACACACACACATTAATGAACACACACACATTTATGAACACACACACAATTATGAACACACACACAATTATGAACACACACAAATGTATGAACACACACACATTAATGAACACACACACATTAATAAACACACACAAAGAAATAAACACATTTATGATCACTCACACATCAATGAACACACACACATTAATGAACACACACAAAGAAATAAACACATTTATGAACACACACACATTAATGAACACACACACATTAATGAACACACACTCATTTGTAAAGACACACTCATTTGTGAAGACACACACCTTAATGAACACACACACATTTATGAACACACACATTCCCGATTACACACAAACATTTATGAACACACACACACATTTATGAACACACAAACATTTATTGACACACAAACATTAATGAACACACACACATTAATGAACACACAGACATTAATGAACACACCCTCATTTGTGAAGACACACACCTTAATGAACACATACACATTTATGAACACACACATTCCCGATTACACACACACACACATTTATGAACACACACACATTAATGAACACACACACATTAATGAACACACACTCATTTGTGAAGACACACTCATTTGTGAAGACAAACACCTTAATGAACACACACACATTTATGAACACACACATTCCCGATTACACACAAACATTTATGAACACACACACACATTTATTGACACACAAACATTAATGAACACACACACATTAATGAACACACACACATTAATGAACACACACACATTAATGAACACACACACATTAATGAACACACCCTCATTTGTGAAGACACACACCTTAATGAACACATACACATTTATGAACACACACATTCCTGATTACACACACACACATTTATGAACACACAGACATTAATGAACACACCCTCATTTGTGAAGACACACACCTTAATGAACACACACACATTTATGAACACACACATTCCCGATTACACACACACACATTTATGAACACACACACATTTATGAACACACACACATTTATGAACACACAAATGTATGAACACACACATTCATGATTGCACACACACATTTATGAACACACATTCATGATTACAAATACACATTTATGAACACACACACATTTATGAACACACACACCTTAATAAAAACACACATTAATGAACACACACACATTAATGAACACACACACATTAATGAACACACACACATTAATGAACACACACACATTTATGAACACACACACATTAATGAACACACACACACATTAATGAACACACACACATTAATGAACACACAGACATTAATGAACACACCCTCATTTGTGAAGAGACACACCTTAATGAACACATACACATTTATGAACACACACATTCCCGATTACACACACACACATTTATGAACACACACACATTAATGAACACACACACATTAATGAACACACACTCATTTGTGAAGACACACTCATTTGTGAAGACACACACCTTAATGAACACACACACATTTATGAACACACACATTCCCGATTACACACAAACATTTATGAACACACACACACATTTATGAACACACAAACATTTATTGACACACACACATTAATGAACACACACACATTAATGAACACACACACATTAATGAACACACACACATTAATGAACACACCCTCATTTGTGAAGACACACACCTTAATGAACACATACACATTCCCGATTACACACACACACATTTATGAACACACAGACATTAATGAACACACCCTCATTTGTGAAGACACACACCTTAATGAACACACACATTTATGAACACACACATTCCCGATTACACACACACACATTTATGAACACACACACATTTATGAACACACAAATGTATGAACACACACACTTTAATGAAAAAGCACACATTAATGAACACACACACCTTAATGAACACACAAATGTATGAACACACACATTCATGATTGCACACACACATTTATGAACACACACATTCATGATTACAAATACACATTTATGAACACACACATTTATGAACACACACACATTTATGAACACACACACCTTAATGAAAACACACCTTAATGAACACACACACATTAATGAACACACACACATTAATGAACACACACACATTAATGAACACACACACATTAATGAACACACACACACATTAATGAACACACAAATAAATGAACACACAAATTAATGAACACACACATTAATGAACACACACATTAGTGAACACACACACATTAATAAACACACACAAATTAATGAACACACACACATTAATGAACACACACACATTTATAAACACACAAATTAATTAACACACACACATTCATGATTACACACACACATTAGTGAACACAACACATTTATGAACACACACACACATTTATGAACACACGCGCATTAATGAACAAACACACATTTATGAACAAACACACATTTATGAAGACACACACCTTAATGAACACACACACATTAATGAACACACACCCTAATTAATAAAAAAATTAATGAAAACACACATTAATGAACACACACACATTTATGAACACATACACATTAATGAACACATACACATTAATGAACACATACACATTAATGAAGACACACACATTTATGAAGACACACACCTTAATTAACACGCACACATTTATGAACACACACACCTTAATGAACACACAAATTTATGAACACACACATTCATGATTACACACACACATTTATGAACACACAGATTCATGATTACACACACACATTTATGAACACACACATTTATGAACACACACACATTTATTAACACACACACATTAATAAACACACAAATTAATGAACACACACACATTATTGAACACACACACATTAATGAACACACATACATTAGTGAACACACACACACATTAGTGAACACACACACACACATTAGTGAACACACACACATTAGTGAACACACACTCATTTGTGAAGACAAACACCTTAATAACCACACACACATTTATAAACACACAAATTAATGAACACACACATTCCCGATTACACCACACCTTAATGAACACAACACATTTATGAACACACACACACATTTATGAACACACACACATTAATGAACACACACACATTATTGAACACAAACACATTAATGAACACACACACCTTAATGAACACACAAATGTATGAACAAGCACACATTAATGAACACACACACATTAATGAACACACAAATGTATGAACACACACACATATTAATGAACACACAAATGTATGAACACACACACATATTAATGAACACACACACTTTAATGATCAAGCACACATAAATGAACACACACACCTTAATGATTGCACACACACATTTATGAACACACACATTCATGATTACAAACACACATTCATGATTACAAACACACATTTATGAACACACACACATTTATGAACACACACACCTTAATGAACACACACACCTTAATGAACACACAAATGTATGAACACACACACATATTAATGAACACACACACTTTAATGAACAAGTACACATTAATGAACACACACACCTTAATGAACACACAAATGTATGAACACACACATTCATGATTGTACACACACATTTATGATTACAAAAACACATTCATGATTACAAACACACATTTATGAACACAACACATTTATGAACACACACACCTTAATGAACACACACACCTTAATGAACACACACACCTTAATGAACACACACACACATTAATGAACACACACACACATTTATAAACACACACACACATTTATAAACAAACACACACATTTATAAACAAACACACACATTTATGAACACACACACATTTATGAACACTCACACATTTATGAACACTCACACATTTATGAACACTCACACATTTATGAACACACACACATTTATGAACACACAAACATTTATGAACACACACACATTTATGAACACACACACATTAATGAACACACACACATTAATGAACACACACACATTAATGAACACACACACCTTAATGAACACACACACCTTAATGAACACACACACCTTAATGAACACACACACACATTAATGAACACACACACACATTTATAAACAAACACACACATTTATAAACAAACACACACATTTATGAACACACACACATTTATGAACACACACACATTAATGAACACACACACCTTAATGAACACACACACCTTAATGAACACACACACCTTAATGAACACACACACCTTAATGAACACACACACACATTTATAAACAAACACACACATTTATGAACACTCACACATTTATGAACACTCACACATTTATGAACACTCACACATTTATGAACACTCACACATTTATGAACACACACACATTTATGAACACACACACATTTATGAACACACACACATTTATGAACACACACACATTAATGAACACACACACATTAATGAACACACACACATTAATGAACACACACACATTAATGAACACACACACATTTATGAACACACACACACATTTATGAACACTCACACATTTATGAACACTCACACATTTATGAACACTCACACATTTATGAACACTCACACATTTATGAACACTCACACATTTATGAACACACACACATTTATGAACACACACACATTTATGAACACACACACATTTATGAACACTCACACATTTATGAACACTCACACATTTATGAACACACACACATTTATGAACACTCACACATTTATGAACACACACACATTTATGAACACACACACATTAATGAACACACACACATTAATGAACACACACACATTAATGAACACACACACCTTAATGAACACACACACCTTAATGAACACACACACCTTAATGAACACACACACCTTAATGAACACACACACACATTAATGAACACACACACACATTTATAAACACAACACACAATTTATAAACAAACACACACATTTATGAACACACACACATTAATGAACACACACACCTTAATGAACACACACACCTTAATGAACACACACACCTTAATGAACACACACACACATTAATGAACACACACACACATTTATAAACAAACACACACATTTATGAACACACACACATTTATGAACACTCACACATTTATGAACACTCACACATTTATGAACACTCACACATTTATGAACACTCACACATTTATGAACACACACACATTTATGAACACACACACATTTATGAACACACACACATTTATGAACACACACACATTTATGAACACACACACATTAATGAACACACACACATTAATGAACACACACACATTAATGAACACACACACATTTATGAACACACACACATTTATGAACACACACACACATTTATGAACACTCACACATTTATGAACACTCACACATTTATGAACACTCACACATTTATGAACACACACACATTTATGAACACACACACATTTATGAACACACACACATTTATGAACACACACACATTTATGAACACTCACACATTTATGAACACTCACACATTTATGAACACTCACACATTTATGAACACACACACATTTATGAACACTCACACATTTATGAACACTCACACATTTATGAACACACACACATTTATGAACACATACACATTTATGAACACACACACAGGTACATTCATCTCTATCTTCCAGCAGTCATCTGGAGGATGTGTGTTCATTCATGAATTTATCAAATGATCAACACACACACCGTTGTTGTTGACCCCTCCCTAAAGCAGAGGGTTCCCTGAACTTACGTTTCTTGCCATTGATATGATCCAGGAAATTGATGGAGTCTTTAACCACGCAGTCACAAACGTTGCAGTAATATCTAGAAGTAGAAGAATTACATGTGAATCAGAACCCTGGCCTGTCCATTTTTCTTTTATTTGAAGCTTGTTTTATGTATGTCTACAACAGGGGATGGCAACCTGCGGCTCTTTCATCCTTATGTTGCGGCTCTGCGTGGTTTGGAAAAATAAATTATGCGTCAGATTAAAGTGTCAGTTATTTGTCTCAAAAACGTGTAGCATGTCTTCTTATTAAGTCAAAGTTTATAATTTCTTTCTCCAGACCTTGATCAGCATTTGTCTTCTTCAGAGACGGTTGACAGCAGAATTGAGCGGAAAGATCAGCGACATTGAAACTGCACAATATCTGAAAAAAGTCTTCTGTGCTTTTCATTTGTTTAATTGTAGTTGTAAATTGTAAAATTATTGTGATAAGTATATATAAGCAAAAGAATCAAATCACAATCAGTTTTGTTACTGGATGAGGTGAAGAGCACGTACTCTGATCTCCTGCTGCATAATGGAGTACGGCGGCTGTCCAGAGGAGAGGTGCTGAAATGCTTTGCTGCATGTCTGGGAGTGGCGAAGACTTTCATGAGCAGCAAAAAGCTCACCTTTCCTGAGCTGGAACAGCCAGAGTGGCTGGAAAAGCTGCGTTTAATGGTGGACATGACAGCGAACCTGAATGTGCTGAATACAACTTCAGGGGAGAGGAGGCACAGCGCTACACACGCTGGCAAGCTGACAGTGTTTGTGAGAGATTTACAGAGAGAAACACTGTCTTGCTTCCCTTCCTTAGCAGAGTTCAAGCAAGCCCACCAGGTGATGAAATTCAGAGTATCTGCAGACTGCAATCACCACAATGCGAGCATCGTTTCACAGATGGCAGCTTTCCGTCCTGTGTATAGATGAAGGTGACTTCCTACAGCCCTGACTTGCAGACGCAGAGGTCACATTAAACAGGTAAAAGAAATATTCACACCGTTATTTTGCATGTTTATTATTATTGTTCAGTGAAATAGTGCTCTTTTTTCCATTATATCTTTAAATTCAGGTCAAGGCTCTGCTACACGCTCTGAAAGCCCAAAGGATAATGGCTTATGGTCATTTTGTTTACTAGATGGATAATTGAAGTTCAGCTTTGAATTCATTTTTAAAGAGTTCAAAATGTGTTCATTTCAAAAGCAACACACTATTTATATATATAAAAATTTATTTCATATAAATTTATACATTTATGTTAAAGGTTACAGACTCCTGAGCTACAGTGTCTGCTCCACAACTTTATCTCATAGGTTTAAAAAGTTCCAGTTCTCAGTTTTTCCAAACCCAAACTCATCAGGTACTCACCCGCCCATCTCCGCCTGAGGAGTGGTCTTGGTGATAACAATGGTTTTGCCCAGTTTGGACTCCAGATCCACTTTGTAGTCTCTGTGCCGCAGGAGGTCCCGCTTGACAGGGGGGACAGGTTTTCCTGAAAGAGCCAACAGGGGGTCAGGGGTGATAGGCGACGGATCCCCAAAGTGTCCCTAAAGAAAGAGGAGCGCTGTCCTCACCATCCCTGCGCTCCCGCTCGCGCTCCTCGTTCAGTCGCTTCTGAGCGAGGTTCTCGTACTCGTCTTTGTCCCATTTCCGCCGGAAATCGTTCTTACTGGACTGGAGGACACGAGAAGATGACTCAGAAAGCTGAACGGTGTTTACATTCTCATCAAACATCCAGCTGATGAACACAAGGAGCTTTGACTCCTCCTGACAAAACAACACCAGCTTTTCAGTTGAACTTTATTGATAAAACATTTTACAACAGAACCACAGTGACAATCAAAGAGACACAATAACAGAGAAAGCAATGAAACCTGGAACAGCAGCAGAGCCTCGTGCTGCGTCAGAACATTATTATACATGCAGACGGTGAAGATGCCTGTTGGACTTTCAGAACTGAAGCATTCTGCACCTTTCCAGCTCAAACAGGAGAGCTGGTTCTCCTCTGAGGTTCATCTGTGTTCCTCCAGGAGAAGACATCCGCTGAGCCGAGACTGCAAAAGCTCTGGGAGGTTTGGATGAACGCAAACATGCTGCTTGCTCCTCCATGAGCCCAGATCAGAGCTCAGGGCTCAACATCCATCTGACAGAAGCTCCGGTGCCCTCACTGGGAACTATCCGGCTTGTGTCAGTTTGAACAGCTAAACTTCATCTCTTCTATACCAGCATTCAGACTTTTGACTGTAAATCTGTAAACTTCATTTTGATTTGGGGTTCGTTATTTACACCTTAAGTTTAGTCGTTAAAGATAAAATACAACCTCGGTTCAGTCGAAACTTCGTTGACAAAAAAAGACCTTCAGGTTCATCGCTGCGCCGTAAATAAACCCAGAAGCGTCATTGTTCCTGCGAGTTAGCCGCTGTTCGGCCTCGGCAGCGCTTCCAATGTCTGTTACGGTGACGACGGACAGGCCCTCACGGTACGAAATGCTGTGAAGACTTTTTTTAATCTCATTTTAAATTAAACACCTTCCCAGCAACCAAAAACATCAATTCTGCTCGGAAACTCACCCCACTGCCGGACGCCATCTTGCTTGCTTGTAAAACCGGAAATACGTCACCAGATATTAGAATTTGTCATCGATAGCTTCCGGTCTAAGTCACTACCATTGTTGATTTCTGACTCTTTTTCCTGTTTACAAAAGACGCCGTTTTCTGTTTTATGATGTTTGTTATTTTTTATTGGCGTGTTTTTCTCAAAACTTTCGTTTTTCAAACACTGAACAAAAAAAGTGGAAATATAAAAGATTTGAACTTTGACCTCCTCAGAGCCCAGTGGGCACAATCCTCCCATCCTCCACATGAGCTGATTTAAGACCCACATTTCTGTTGACACTTCTGCTGGCATGCACCTCCAACTTTGGTGGTAATTCTCACCAAAGAGCAGCTTGGTCCTATAAAATAATTCCAACCTCCAAGCATTTCAAATCAGATTGTGTTAAGTTTTATTAAACTGGAAACTGCTTCTCTTCAATATGTATATGAACGAGAATATATTTAATGAGAAACAAAAATAACGTTTTTTTTCTCATTAGATAGGATCTGTTTTGTGATTCCCCTCATGACCATAATGGAGGTTTACTTTAGAAACAGCAACACTATTTTAAAGGGCCTATATCCTGCTATTCTTTAACCGTTCAGAGTAAACTACATCCATATTTATGATAATGTACCTATCTTTGGTACAATAAAGAACAAATTATTTATGGAACATGAATTCCTTTTGTGAGCTCTCTTCTTACCCTGAAGTAAGACGACTTGATTTTGGAGTCTCCACCTTTTGCTCCCTGTTGGTGCTGTCCATTTCATGATGTGCTCCCAGAGCCGGCCTCGGCAGCGTGTCTGCGTTTCACCCATGAAAACAAACACTCAAAGTTTGGCAAAGATAGATGTACATATTGTGCATATAAAATGAAAGTGTTTTGATGATCACCACGAGCTTCACAGAGGAAGTGTGTTAGACTGGGGTGGTTCCTGGAAGGGGCTGTTCGCACTTTGTGATGTCAGCTCGTGAGAACCCGCTTGTTTTGCTGGGTTGGGAGGGGCTGGTGCTCAGAGGGTTTAAGAGGAATACTCAGAGATGCTGTCGGGAGCTAAATACCACTTTGGGGTTGTTTTATGAGGAATTAACATCAGAATACACTTAAAAGCTAAAAAAAAAAAAAAAAAAGGTTTAGGTCGTTTAAAACATCAATTAGTTTTATATGCAACTTAAACTCCTTTTGTGCTCTTTTGCTGGAAATGTTTCTTTGTTGATCAAACTCTGCCAGCGGATCTGGAGCCAATTGGTGCAGTACTTTATAAATCAATTTTAGGTTAGCAAGTGTTTGAAAATTGTCTCAGTTTAAAATTGTGTAGCTTTTTTTGTTTTTTTAACAACACAGTGATGAAAGTGTCTTGGCTTTTTATCCATAACTGCAATTACTTGTTGGTGCAAAGCTTTCAGTGTTTTTTGTTTATTTTTTCTTTCTACTCTGAGCTACCTGTGACCAAGTGGTTATAGAATATTTGAAGTTTTATTTTTGTGTCATGTTAAACATTTGAATAAGAAGGAACCACATAAAGGAGATACAGAGAAACACCTCCAGACTGAGCATGAGAGGCAGAAAAAGAATGTGGAGGCGGGGACGATAAACTCACGAAGAGTTAAGTCAAAGTCAAGACCAGAAGAAAAAAGAAGTTGAAAAATTACAGGAGCAAGAAGAGGAAACTCAGCAAAACTGAGCATTTCTCTGCAGAATCATCAGATACAGACTTCATAGCCACTGTCTTCAAGGTCTGTAAGCAGCAGTATGAAATGTCAGAGTGCAGGAGAAGAAGACATGACTTTCCTCACCCATGAGCAAACAGCAGAAATACAAGAACAGCTTGAAAAAGAATAAAAAACACAACACATTCAAAAGTTAACTGCCTAACTTCAGATTGCCTCATCAAACGCCCAACAAAAAAACGTCCCCCGGAATCGCTCATCCAAGAACATTATAAGTAAATACAAATAAGCCATCAAAGACCAAACAGCTGATTGCCAAAGTCACAATAAGGAAAAATGATCAACAAATGCAGGTTGCAAAGATTAGCACTGTGATGAGAAATGAGCATTTGTCAACGACAGATAGAGGAGGTTTGCTGCAAGTCATCAAGCAAGAATTGCATGAATGGGGAGTTTGTCCATTGGAAGGACAAAGCTGTTCCAGTCACAAGTGCAAAGTAGCATTTCAGATGTAACCGTTAGTGGGTGACATGAGGCCACTGTCAAGGTGACAACTAAGAAATCTTTGGAGGGTTGTTGAGAGGACCTCATTCATGTCTTCCACAGGCATGTAAAGAGATTTGAACCAGTGTAACATCAAACAGCAAAATGTCTTCTGT
Source organism: Oryzias woworae (assembly GCA_016861445.1). Taxonomy (NCBI): domain Eukaryota; kingdom Metazoa; phylum Chordata; class Actinopteri; order Beloniformes; family Adrianichthyidae; genus Oryzias; species Oryzias woworae. The sequence continues at coordinate 4,765,782 of BOLG01001664.1, forward strand.
CCTGAGCTGGAGAGGCATTATTCATCATCTCTGACAGGTTTGTTCAAACATTTCATTCTGATTTTATTGTGCAGGTTTAATCCTCACATTCGCCGCTGCAGGAGGTGCATTCATCTGCGCTGGTAATTTCTAGCATTAATTCACACTGATCTCAGCCAACACAAACACATTCATTGTTAGTGTTACGTTTTCAAATGACTCACACTCGCAGATACAGCACACTGATTTGTAAGAACACACACAATAAGGCAAAACATCTCACAAACAGAACAATATTTAATACTTCCCCAACATTTTGATGTATGTTTGTAGATCTAGTCAATGCTTTAAAGAAATGTTTACGTTCATAAAAAACATTCAGAGATCAGAGGAGTCTTTTATTAACATAACAGTACATTTCTGTAATCTTGCAAAACCTGACATTAGACTACACTTTCAATTATCATTAGTTGTTTTGTTTTTGCAATAGAATATTCATCAACAGAAACTTTAGAAATACACTGAAAAGGCCATTTCAAACACACCCCTGATTTTTACAGAGAAAGGTTTGGCTTGAAGAGTCCACATTTGGCTGCCAGACTTTGTTACTGGCCGCTCTGGCTATAACCAAAAACATTCATGTAAAAAGTTCGGACCGCTTCTTGGACCGGAAGCGGCTCAGGTGAAGCGGGTGGCTGGCCCCGCCCCCCGCACAGGTGATGCTCATAAAATAGGTGAGAAAGCGCCTCGACGGCGTCTGTCTGCCTGAAGAGAAGAGCCGAGATGTCAACGAGAGGAGTGGAACCCGCAGCGCAGAGCCCGCTGTTGTCCTCCAGGTACGAACCGGAGCCAGAACCAGAACCTTGTTCTGTGATGGCTCTGAGCTGTTCTGCGATCTGTAAACGTCCTTTCTATGAGAAACATCAGTTTGAGAAGTGGTGTCATCCAACCGTCAGCTGAGTCAGTTTTACATAGTCACAAATATAAAGTTTTGTTTGTTTGTTAAATCTTGTTTTCCTCAAAGTAAAGAGAAAATCAGTCATCTTAGGTTCAAAATATTTTTCAGGATCATCTTTCTGAGGTAAATCGAGTAAAATTCCACAACACAGACCTTTATCATTTATTTATTTTTGTTTGTTAGTTTTTTTTTATGGGTTTGTAAACATATAATGTTAGAGTTCTGGACCGGCTGTCCTATAACAAAAAGTCTGTTTTTTTTTTTTTTTAAAGGGAGCACATTTATGTCTGAAAATCAAAAGTATGTTTATCATTTAATCATAGACGACGGATTCTAAAATCTGATTAGAAACTGCAAAAAATCCCATTTGTTTGTTTTTATTTATTTGTACCTGCTTCACTTAAAGTCATTGACTTTGTTCTCGACCACAGTTTCAAACAAAATATCCTTTTGGAAAACTTTTCTAATAACTTTTTTCTGTATAAGAATGCATTTCTTAGTGATGCTCTTGGGACCTAAAGGAACTAGGAATCCTGGGTATTTCTGTTGTGTGTTGATGTGTTTGGGAAATATTTGAGCAAGTTTTAAAGCTTCAGGAACAGAAACGTGTCCTCTTGAAGGGAGCGAGAGTTCATGTTCTCCGTCTGGAGCTGCAGTGTTTCTGATGATGGAGTCAGACACATTTCAGGAATATTTTAGTGTGGGTTCCCTGATGGCACCGATATATTCTCAACAGCATCCAGCTGTGTTATACTCACTCATATCCTCTACACGCCTCATATTCTGTCATCCCATTGGATGCCCATGTCGCACTGAGACACACCACCTGCCCTTTTCACAGCCCATGGCCTCATCCTAGAATAAAAAGCCTTCATTGTCATTATACACAGTACAATGAAGTGTAAAAACTGTTTCCTTAATGGTGCTCAACATGGAAATAAATGAAGAACAGACCATAGTAGAATCCGGTGGATTTCAAAGCAAACTTCAACACGGGGATGGCGGTGGGACGGAGGATCTGGACCTAAACGCTACAGAAAGCTGCAGGTTGAAGAGTGTCGTCCTTCAGAACCGTTCTGGCTCTGTTGATGCAGCTGGGGGGGGCTGGCTGCAGAGGGCCTTGTTGTTCACAGTTTGCAGTCTCTGTCGGCATCGGTGCAGCTGGGGGGGGGGCATCATCACCAAATCGTCAAATGCTTTGGTTTTAACAGATGTATCGTCGGGTTCAGATGATGTTTCCTGGTTCTGTTCAGTGAGAAATGTCCTGACATCGAGTCCACACTCCTGTTAAATTCAAAATGAGCCTCAACTTTTAATGTTTCATTTGTAGATGACTTATAACTGCAGACTGAAGTAGAGGGTTTCTAGATGATTGGGTCCTCGGCCTGTGGATCAGAACACGCCTGGTGTTGGTAAAGCGTGCTAACCCAAACTCTGTTGTGTATGAACTGTTCACTGAGGAGCTCCCAGACATGAAGAGATGGTTGTTCTGCTTGAACATTTCTGTTTCTCTTTCTACATTTTGTATTTTGATACAACCTAAACAGATGGGCAACTCCAGGCCCCGAGGGCCACATTCCTGAATGTTTTCCACATACCATGCTCTGGCATGCTTTTAACTGGACACACCTGAAGCAGGTAATCAGTCATGAGTAGAGCTTGGATGTCTGGAAATCATGCAGACACTGCGGCCCTCGAGGCCGGGAGTTGCCTGTCCCTGCCTAAACACAATGAAGTTCTTTAAACATTCTAACGCAGAGGCGTTCTGGTTCGGTTCTGATGTTGCTGCTGTCGTCTCAGCTTCTCCTTCAGCCCGTGGTCATGCGTCTGTGTGAAGGGCTGGTCTTCAGCCATGTGGAATGGCTTCTCTGACCCACTGCTGCCCCCTTCAGGATGCTCTGCCCCTGAACCATGGCTCCTCCCAGAATGCAGCTCTGTCTATGACAGTTTGGTCAGGTAGGAGGGCGCTCCTGTAAATTACTTACTGTAAATTCTCCTCTCTACAGGGACAAATGGGATGTTGTGGTGGTGTAATGCTGAAGTGCCTCTAAAGAGCAGTATTGCTGTAGAAATGTTGCTCTTCTTTTCAGTAACGCCTCTCCGATCCCGTCTCCTCCGGCTCTCGGCAGCATGCGAGGACGTGAACGAGCGTACAGCAGCAAACCTCGCAGGTTCTTGTCTACACTGATTTGAGCTAATGAGCTTAACGAAGCTCTCTCCAGACACGCTTTGGTTTCTGTCTGCAGACCGTCCATCCTGGAGCGCTGCATCCTCAAAGCGTCCACCAGCAGCGTGGCCGTGGGGACAGATGACATGGACAAGAGGTTGGTCATAAAGCAGCCTGCATCACTGGCACAAATGCACGTGTATGGGAACCAGAGAGTCTAACAAGTGTGTTTCTGCATTTCTCAAACAAAAGCATTGTGACAAGTTTAGTTTTAGACCTGCTGACAATGTTTTGGAGCTAAAAATAAATAAAATGAGTAACTCAACCCTTGTGACCTTAAAGTTGCTCACTGAGTTGGAATCCTTCTGCATGTGAGAATTGAGAGCGACTGAAGTCCTGTCTCTGAAGTGCATGGATGAGGCACACAGAAGGGTGTGTGTATGTGTGGTGGGTATCCCGCCCTGTTCCTCATGAGCTACTGCCCTGCTTGGTTTGCAGATAACTCTGCTTCGGTAATTACTGGTCACTTGGATCCCGGCAGTCGATCAGAAACTGGGATCACTTAATCCAGCTAAATAGTGACTCCAGAAGCGGAGTTGGCTGCAAACCGGGGCAGCAGCGCAAGAGGAACCGTGTTGGAGACGCCTGAGAACAAAGGGTTTTGTTTTTTGTTTTTTTTTCATAACTGCACTGAAGTTTCTGTCTTGTTGTGCTGTGTCCTGCAGGCCCCCGTTTGGCCGTTGTTACCCCCGCCTGCCTGACCCGGCCAATTCTGAGACCAATGCGGCGGTCCTGAAGCGACGGCAGAAACAGATTCAGTACGGCAAGAACACTAGTGGCTATCTGAACTACCTGCAGCAGGTGCCAAAGTGAGGAAACTGCAGTGGACAGGCGTTGTGGGCGTGTCTAACAACACAGGAGGCTTGACGGATTCCACCATAATACTTCATAAACCCTTTTTTTTTCCCCCCAAGACACCTAAGGGACCCGAAGCTCCACCCATCCACTCCCAACAAGTACAAAAAGTACAGCCGGCGCTCCTGGGACATGCAGGTTCGTCTGTGGAGGCGGGCGCTGCACCTGTGGGACCCTCCATCTGCAAGCCAACCAGACGAAACGCCTGACCCAGTGGAGCAGCTGTAGGTGCCGATCAGAACATTCATGCTTTACTGGTCTGTTACATCCACCCCCTACCGGGTTTTCAGATCTGTAGGCTTAACCTGCACATAGATCAGGTGTGGTCAGAGGATTCAAACCTGCAATCGACAGATCCACTTTCTCAGGTGGGTGGGGAAACATGCAGGTGGTTTCCTGACTCCTGTTCCTGCTGGATATCAGATCAGGCTTCTTCCTGCTCCTGTTATTCAGTTGGTCAAGAACCAAAAACAAGTCTGAAACAAGGTTGGCCCTGAAACGATGCTGTTTGTTTCTTGTTGCCAAGGCAACCAATGACTTTTTTTTTCCTTTGTACTAATTTTAAAATCAGATCCAGGAAGCGCCAAACAAAAATCAGACAAACTCCTAAGCTTTCCCCTGGTCATCCTTTGACAGAGCAGGACAAGCAGAAATTCGTGGGAACATCCAGCTTTCTCCTACAGGTTGGAGTGATTAGACTGCCCTCTACTGGAAGGCAGCTGCAGCATCAAGCTGCATGTTCTAAACCAGGGGTGGAACTTTGCAAAGGGCCCGATGTGGTCAGGTGAATGTGAGGGCCAGTTGTCCAGCCTGTCTTCTTTGAGCCTCTACAATGGCATTGAATACAAATGAACTATTCAATATAAATGTAATTACAGCAGAACTTTTTATTTCTCATAGAAAAGACATCATCAAATTGTTTGTCCTGAATTTCAGATTTAAAAAACTAAACTAAAGGGGGAAAAAAAACTTTCAATATTTTATTTACATTACATTTGCCATAAATGCTTTGTGTAAACTTTTAAATCTTAGCCATGCAAACATGAAAATGAGGCAAATTGCTCTTATTAGAAAGTGCCATTGTGGTTTTGATCAGGGAAATCTGTTCATCACATTTGGCCCCTCAGGCTCTGAAGGTCAAGTATCCTAAATGCTTCTGTGCTGTTAAAACGCTTTCCAGTTGTTCTTTTACTGGAACCGTTCTCTCAGTTTCTCCTGTGAACCGTGTCTCCTCTCAGAGCCTCTTGATATTAAACCTTTTGGAAAAAGCCAGGTTCTTGGCATATATGGCAGTTATGTATTTTGCATACAAAAAACACTAAACTTTCCATTTTCCTGGAGATGGTCCTCGTTTCCAACTTTTAAGTCGGAAGTTTAGAAGTAGGCCAGAAAGTGTGACAGAAGGGCTGTACAACAGTGTGGCCACAGGTTTACATCAGCTTCATTCAACGTAATCACAATCAAGAAATTGTACGTCCAGATTTTAGCAGGTGCTGGGGGCTGCATCACTGGTTTAGAAAGCTCTGTTAGCCGGTGGAAACCAATGTGGGCTGCATTTTGCACAAGGGCCAGATTTTGGACATGCCAAACCTAAACAATTTTAATGTTTTCATTGGAAATGGTAATGTTTGTTCTGAAAAGTTTTCTGAAGGAAGTGAGGAAATGTCTCCCGTTTGTCCTGCAGGCAGAGCCAGCTGGCGAAGATGACATCTGACCTGTGTGAGGATGGAGGAGACGAGCAGAGAGAGAATCGTGCTCCTGCGTCCTCTAAAGTCTTCTCTGTTTCTCCATTTTCCACCGGCTGTGAGGAGCCAGCCGGAGCCTGGACCGTCCCAACCTCACCGGTAAATGTGGTCTGTTACCTCTGCTGGGAGACAACCGCGCCAGCCCTGAGAAACATTCTCACCTCAGATCTTCTGCTGTCTCTGTTTTGTTTTTGACACTTTAGAACCCCTTCAAATGTTCTGGGATGAAAACATCCATCTTCTTCTGGAGTTTCCTCCTTTTCCTGCTCTCACTTTTCTAGAGCAGTTTGATGCTCGCTGAAACAAATGTCCTGAGATTAAAGACAGATGTTTCTCCTCCGTGAATCTAACCTGTCTTGTCGGCAGATGCAGTCGGGCTGCCGGCGTCTCCGCTCTCCTCCAGGCCTCGGCTTCTCCAACAGGAGTCTGCTGATCCCCGATGACAAGAGTGACTGGCCCCGCCTCCTGATGGAAACTGATCACATGCCAGGTAAGTTCACCTGCATGTTCTAGGCCTTCTTTGCCATCTCTCAATCAACAACAGGATGAGGACGCTTGGCGTAAAAAAGGACCTTCAGCCACACTTTTTAAAATCTGAACCTTTCTCAGATTTCCTGCTGTCCCTACAGATTTGACAGAGCTGACTGTCAGCCTGAGGAACTTCTGGTGGTCCATACTTACGTTCTTTAGCCTTTGCAGCTTGGTTCAGTTGTTAGCATGTCTGAATTGGCATGTGTTTCATAAGTTTTTTTTTTTTTTTTTTTTTTCTTCACTTTGTAAGGCTGCTTTTCCACTGGAATTGTGTTAATTGCACAAATGGTTGAGGAGTTTATGGTGGTTGAATGTCAGCACTGGAGCTAAAGCTCTGAGGTTTAACTTCAGAGCTGAACTCTTCAAACTAGCCTAAACATGCGTATTTATTTAGATCAGAAATGGTGATTCCTGCTAGTTGATATCAACATGTAGTGACATAATTTGACCACTTGAACGTTGCACATCCTCACAATCTACTCCAGCTGAACCCTGCATGGTGCATGGTAATGGCATGTTTGCTGCAGTATCCGTTTGACGTCTTGGGGTCTGACTACTCTGCAGATTTCGGCTCTGACGACCAGCAGGTTCCTGTGTTTTCTGACCAGCTCTTCTGGAATCCTTACTGACCTGAGGTGACCCCCATCAAAGATGCCTGCACAACCTCGACCTCTGATCATGACCGTTTGTATTGTCTGATTCATTTGACTTTTAAAGATGAGTACAGATTTCCTTCATGGCAGCAGAAGGGACTGATCCCTGGTCCTACGCTCTGCTCTGATGGTGGCAGGGGGGTTCCTGACCTGAGCACCACTTTATAATTTGCACTTTCTTGTTTGTTAAACTACATCAGATGGAGCACTTGTCACCTGCACTGTTTGAGTCGTAAACTGCCTGGAGATTCACCAGCTTGTCCTTAACTCCTGTTTGTTGTCACTCTGTCCTTGTTGTCTTCGTCCACCTTCACCTTTGTGCTCTGCTGTCTGGATCAGGTTCTTCCTTGTGTATCCATGTTTTTTCTCAAAAACAAAGTCCTGTCAGTGTTCTGTGACTTTTTTTTTTTTTTTTTTTTACTTGATTTTTGCTGCTTGAATATCAAGAGTAATATTGAAATGAGATAATAAAGATTTAAATAAAGTGTAAAGTTCTGTGCTGCTTGGCTTTCTTGTTCTGAACTTTAACAAACGATGTCCAAAGATCCACATCAGAAGTCCAGATGGTTTGAAAACTGCCTCCAGTTCGCTGCAATGACACATACATGCGTGCATGCATGCACAGACCCAAGTGGAGTACTCCACAAATGTTCATCGCACATCTGCTTCTAAGGTTGAGACTTTAGAAGACAGTTGAAACTGGCCTGGATCCACATTTTTCAGTGCCTTTCCCGGATTGACGTGAAAGTGTGTGAATGCGAAACTTAAAATAAAATCTGGTCGTTGGCACAAAATCCTACGGTAAAACAATATTATGAGAGAAGGTTAAAAACTAGGCCTCAACACGTTAAGGCTTCCGACCTGAGCAAACGGCGCCATTGGTTTTCTGCATGTGGTTCGAGGAGAATTATCCTTAATTATGTTTATCTTTTGCTGGACAAAATATTAAAATATTGTTTGAAGCAATAATTGGCAAAACTAAATATTTTGAAAGTTAAATCTCCTGTTAATTACTACCTATTTAAAAAAACAAGTGTGCTTTTCAGACAGATTTTGATTGGCAGGTGGGTTATCCAATGAGTGAATCCAACAATCCTTCAAAGTTTAGGTCATGTCACACAAAGCTCTTTTTGGAACATTGATCTGAGTAACCCTTTGTGGATGAGCTTGTCCCACTCAAGCTTCACGTTCCCCATTCAGAGTCCAGTGGATGGCGTGAAAGAAAATCTGTCCAGTGTTCATGTCCACGGAAATGGATATAAACATGTCTCTTAAACTGCAGTTGAGTTCACCTGTAAAAGTGATGGGGGGACATTGTTCCAGAAGATTTTTTTCCTGTTTTTGATTTCATTTGTCTGTGCACTGACACACACAAACACACCCATTGACAGCAGCCGCACCACTGATGAATGCTGCACCTTCTGAATGTTTTAATTAAGAGAATAATAAAATCAGTGTTTCCACAAAAATGCTACAGTCTTCTCATCTGTCACTGATTGGCTGACCAAAGCCCATGAATGTTTGTACAGTCAACTCTCATTAGAACCGTGTTTGGATAAGTGTGGGGGTGAGGACTTGAGTACAGCTGACTGCAGGTTAAGAAACAACTTTTTCATTGTTCCCCCATGTTTTTGATAGAAATCCATTGAGTTTTGGAAATGAGGCTTTGTGACTCTTCAGGTCACAGTGTGTAAAGTTACTTCTGGTTTATGGGTTTAGACTGGCAAAGCTGATAACTAAACGCTGTTTAACACCATTATACGTAAATAATAAAAGTTTACCTTACCAACTGTGACGGAAAATTGTGCAAAATTAATGGATTAAATATCTTTGTAAACTGCATTTGTTTTCCTCTTTTTGATTGTTAACAAATCAAAATAAACTTAAGTAACCCTGCCTGCAGAATAATGCATGGCTGCTTCTCTAAATTTGTATGGACTGATTGGCTGCATGTATTACATGTGGCCAATGTGAATTTCCATCAGTTTTTGTGCTTGGTCGCACTTAAAATTTAGAATAACATCAACCAAAAAATTAACCATTAGAATAATATCTGCTCTAACGAGAGGCCGATATTTTCAATAAAACATCAAATATTGGCGAACTATTCAAATTTGTATTTTTGATTTGTGAACGATCTGAGAGAAGAAAACGAATATAGTTTGGTAGGACATTTTTTAAATAAAAATTGTACAAATTTTTGTTACAAATGGTAAGGTTACCTTTTATTTTTTATGTAAAACTGAGTTAAACAGTGTTCAGTTCTTTGCTTTGTCTGTCTGGATCTGTGAAGTGGAAGTAACTTTACACACTGTCTGCAATGCTGTTATTTTATATGACGTCACAGTGAAAACGTTCTGCTCTGGTTGTTGTTCACCTTTCAGTGTTTCCCATCAGGGGTCGCCACAGCGAATCAGCTCTCACTGAGTCGCAAAAGTTGTTGGCAGAGAGTTTTATGCTGGATGCCCTTCCTTACGCAACCCTGCATGTTTTCGAGGCACAGGGAGACTCACAGTTAGGCTGTCAACTCTGGTGTTTTTGTAAATCCTTTATGAGTATGAGTAGTATTAGAAGTTTCTACAAAAAAAAAGGAACTGAACAGAAACAGTCCACTGTCCTGGTTGATCATACTTGAGTGCAAATAAAAAGTACTGTTCATTTCTATCACTGAAGGAAGATGTTTGACAGTGTGCTGAGTCTACAGAAGGTGCTTTTTCCTCCCATCACGATTGTATATTCTTCACTGAAAATTCTGCAAATCTCATCAGGTTTTGAAACCTGGGGGCAGCTCGGCAAGGAGTTTTCTGACACTTAGATGAGTTTATTGCCAAAAATAGTTCAGGGACAAAGTATACTAATACCTGGATTTAGTACCATGAATCAGCGAGGATACAGCCTGTTGCTCTGAGCTATGTTTGACAGACATGACAGCAGGTAAAAGCTTTGGGAAGCTAACGTTTTTGAATATTTTTGTGTTTAGGACTAAATTAAATAATTCTGAGAGAACATAAGTGAAGCCAAATTAATGGTAGATGCTAAGAATACACTAATGTTAAGATGATACAATGTTGGAAAATAAAAGTCTCTTGTTCATTATGAGCAATGCCCCAAATAATAGAATTGTGAGGAACTATCATTTTGGAAAATTAAAGTCCAGTATCATCAGCTGAACACCATGCTGACATCCCAACAGAAGACAGACATTCACACACATTCACTTTCATAAATAGAGGACATGAGAATCCTCAATTGACCTACAACGCATGACTTTGGACTGTGGGAGGATACCAGAGTGCCTGGAAACAGCTTTTGACTGTATAAGAGAACTGGACTGAGTGACCCCTCCCCCTTGGTGTTCCAAACAGAAAGTACTTGATGATTCCAAGAAGCCAAAATACCATGGACTTAGAAAGAGAATTAACAGTTGTTACTCAGTAACTCTATTTGTCAAAATACCCAGTCTTTTTCTGATACCTTTTTAAACTTGTTCTTGACAATCTTTTTGTTTTCATTATATTTTTTAGTAAAGTATTAAACCGACCAATCAGATGCTCCAATACAAGTAGGTGGTATCACGTCGAACACTCAAAACATTTGATTGACAGTTTCCCCTGAGCTTTCAAGTGGTAGGGGTGTGGACTTCCAACAAACTCACTCCTGAGTGGTTATGTGGTTGCCATAGAAACATTGACTCAGACCAACTAAGAACAATCACTACTAATTGACATCATCAGGCTCTAACATGGCGATATCAGTATTGTGAAAGGTTGGCGACTGATTTGACTTAATTTGATTGGAACCAGAAGTAAGCCGATTTCAATGGAGGATGTCACATTCACCCGGTCCAGTTCTCTTATAAACAGTGGTTCACTGAGAGGGAAAAAAAAACATTTCTGCCTATTTTTGTTTTTCTAAGCACCTGAAAGAAGTCCATACATTTTTATTTAGTGAGTGTAAAAAATGTTTTACAGCAGTAAATCTTTCAAACACATGCTCAAATATTGCAGCCAGGATTATTTATTTAGAATCAAGTGAAATTGTAAATGCAAGCAATCACCTATGTTTCATATAGGACATATTTTGTTGACTGTGTATGTATATATTTATATATATAGTACACAGCATAAATGAGTACACCCTCTTTAAAAAGTACTAATTTAATCAATAGCGCGATGAACAAAAGGACAATTTCCAAACTTTCCATAAGGATCAGTTTAATTGAACACTTATTTAACACCAAAATATGAAATGAAGGTGAATAATGTAACTTAGATCACAAAATCTTCATTTTTCTCAAATTGGTTAAAGCAAAAAAGAATGTATCAAAAACTACTTCATCTAGTGTTTTGGATGAGCACCGTGATTTTGAAGCACCAAGTCTTCTAGACATGGAATGAACAAGTTGGAGACATATTGCAACATCTTTCTTCTTCCATTCTTCCAGAATAACCTCTTATAGGGTCTAGATGCTGGATGCAGAGAGATGCTCTACCTGTTGCTTCAGAATTCTCCACAGGTGTTGGATTGGGTTCAGATCAGGAGACATACTTGGTCATTCAATCCCCTTCACCCTGTTCTTCTTCAGAAATGCATAGTATGGCGTCACATCTCTGCCATTAATTGAAGGGCGCGTATTTGATCAATCAGATAAACCAGAAAGGTTACCGCCCCCTGAGTGACAAAAACGCCCCCCGAAACTGAACGGGCGCAAAGAAAAACTGAGCGCGCGGTGAGAGCTCTGCACGCTCAGTTATCAAATACGCACCCTTCAATTAATGGCAGAGATGTGACGCCATACAGTAGCTTTTTATATGTGTGTTGGATCATTGTTGTGTTGGAAAAGTGCACGACGACCAAGTACACGGAGTGATGGCAGCATCTTCTCCTTCAGTATAGAGCAGTACATTGTTGCGTTCGATACCATCAATGAAATGCAGCTCCCCAACACCAACAGCACTTATTCAGTTCCACATTAGGATACTGCCACCACCATGTTTCACTGTAGGCATCATGCATTGTTCTTTGAAATCCTCACTTTTGTTACACCATACAGTTTTAAATGCATTAGTTCCCAAAACAGTGATCTTTGTCTCATCTCTCCAGATAATAGAGTCCCAGTAGTCTTCCTCTTCTTCAGCATGGGCCCTAGCAAATTCTAGGACTGCTTTTTCATGCAAGGGCTTTTGGAAAGGCTTCCTTCATGGACGATATCCATACATGCCATTCCTCTGCAGTGTGCGCCGTATGGTATCAGGTAACGGCAACTCCATTTTGACTTTCTCCTGCTTCAGTTCACTGCAGTCAACTTGCATGGAGATTTTCTTCAGCCTTCTCATCAGAAGACGCTCCTGTCGAGATGTTAACTTCCGTGGACGGCCTGTACGTCTCTGTAAGATGGTAGCACTTCCATCTTTCTTACATTTTTGGATCACTTTTGCTACAGTATTTTGACTGATTTGTAAAGCTTTGCTGATCTTCTTGTTGGCCTCACATTTTTTGTGTAAAGAAAAGGTTTCTTTTCTCACATTCTGTAACATTTCTCTTCCACAAGGAGCCATTTCTGACAGCATGAAATGGGAGGGGCTTTTCTCTCTTAAGTAATGCTCTTTTATAGTCACCTGTGTCCTGGACACATCTTAAATGAATCTTTAGACTCACCTGTGGTTGAATACATGTTGATTAGAATTTTGAGAATAATCATTTATGCAGAGCACTATCTATCTATCTATCTATCTAATCATTTATCATTACCATTATTATTAATAGAATACATCCCCACCCCCACCCACCCCCACCGCTGTGGCGCGCGCTGGATCGCCCTTTAGCTCCCTCCACCCCCGCCCCCCGAACGCGGTGCTGTAAACAAGCTACTGTCATCCTCCTAACTACATCTCCCATCATCCTCCGCGCCGCGGGCTCGCTGTGTCCCTTGTTGGATTATTTTTGTCGCTGCCGGATTCTTGGGCTCTGGTTCGGTTCTGAGCAGGATTGTGTGGCGACCTGAGGAGCTAGAAGCTGGACAGAACCGGGCAGGTGCCGTAAGGAGGAGAAGCTTCGCGCTTCTGCCGCCTCCTCTTCCTCATCCTCCTCATCCTGGCGCCGTAAATGTTATTTATGAATGCCTGCCGCTCACGGGCGTGTGCACGCAGGCTCCCCATCACTACGTTGTTATAATTAGAAAACACCGGACAGACATTCTGGCCGATGTGCGGGTCTGTCCCGCAGCTGCGATGTGCGGTTGAACCCGCGCTTCGGTTCTTTGTGATCGGATCGGTTCTGTGAGTGGTGGCGGGTGGAGTTCTGCTGTTTGATAACACTGGGTCAATACACCGAGCAGCGCCGCAACCCGGGGAAGCCTCACCTCAACACCCGACAAGGTAAGCGGCGCGAGCGGGAGGAGCGCGGTGGAAGTGACCGCATGCGGTTCTGGAGTTGGCGCTCCGTCCGCAGCATCCCGGACCCGCAGTGTTTCCCTGCTCCCTCTGGCCGGTCGGGGAGCTCACAGGTCGGCCACGCGCTGCCAACAGCTCTGTGGAGCCTCTGTGTGCTCCCTGCGCTGGTTCTGAGCCCAAACCGGCCTGTGAGGGGGTCCGGGTGGAGCAGAGGTAGCGGTTCTGGGCGGGATGCAGACCGCAGCATCCCGCGGCCGTCAAATCACAGCAGCTAAAGGAGCTAGCCGCTGTTAGCCGGTGCTCTCCGGCCGGGATGCTGCGAGGCGGCAGCAGGGGATCCCTGCTAATTCCCCGGACCGGGACAGCCCGAACCAGCGGGTTCTGCGAGCTGTGGAGAAAAATCTGAACCTTCATCCTGAAGTTGTGTTTCATTGAAACATATGTCTGATTTTTAGCGCCGACCTTGAAAAACGGCAGATTATTTACGGTAGCTAGCTTGAAGCACAGGTGAGCTGTTAGAACCGAACCGCATGTCTGAAACAGTCCAAACTTGAAAACCTCTATTCCGCGCTCCGGTTCTACGATGAGATTCTAACAAATGCTGGGGGGGTTCGGGGGCGTGCACAGGCGCGTGCTAGCTAGCATCCCTCATTGAAAGTTGTGGGAGTCGCTAGCTAACAGCTAACAGCAGCTGGAGGGGAGCCGCGGCCTCAGGGAGCCTGAAAACACGCAGCTGTGCCCGCAGCACGGTGGCCTTCCCGCACAGGACACGATCCGCGGTGGTCTCAGCTCGGCAGGGCCCGGTCTGAACCAGAACCTGTCTTTGGGTCCTGACCTGGCCTCACAAACTACTCGGTGGTTCTGTGTTTAGGTCTGGCTGTTGTTGCCATGTCACTCTCTCTAAAATGATGGAGTCTGTGTTTACCTGGAGATCTGACGTCATTTTAGATCGAACTCTTCGAAAAGCAGCTGAGTAAATGAGCCGAGAGAGAAAATAGATGGAAACACAACAAAAGGTTTTATTTTCTGATGAAGGGCTAGATCAGCCTTTAGTTTGTGTTTCCATACATGTCTGAAACCATCATAGAACATGTGCATTTGGCTCACTTCAGTACTTCTGACTCACTAAACGTGGTCAAGGAAATCAACTGCTGAATGCTTTGATGAACTCGCTTAACGAAGCTGAACAGGAAGTGTTTTGATTTTGCTTCTGTAGTTTCAACAAACTAATGTCATGAATTGTACTGGTATGATGACATGTATTATTTGGGGCCTGGATTTATCTTCAACTCTACAGGAACCAAGACACATTTCAACTCACATGATCTTCTTAATAATATTTCACTGTGCCTGAAAATGTGTCTACAACTCAGTCACGTGTCAAATTGACAAATTTACAAATATCTTTGGTGAAACTTTTCAAAAAAGCTTTTCATTTATTGTTAAAACCAGCAACAATCTTCTTCTGCGTCTTCTGTGTGAAGCAACTACACGTCTCCTCTCTGCATCTACATTGAATTTTACTAAGGATGCAACGTTCACACCTACTAAACTATGGTCACATGACCCATTTTAATTCATAAAAGAGACTAAATTAGAAATATTTTCCCTCACATTTGTTTTAAAGACCCACTCCAGTTAAATGTGTTATTTTAACATGTTCTTGTAGCATATTTCTGACGACAGAAGATATATATGACGAAAATTAGGCTTAAAACTATATTTCTTTGTTCAAATCATTGTGAATCAGGAGCAGATGAAAAAATGAAGTTTTAGAAGAAGCTTATTAATGAGTGGACCTCTGCTCCATTCTGATGCATCAACTTGCAGACTAAAGCCCCGTAGAATTGTGTGTTACAGTTCATACTAATGTTGGCTGGTTTTGCTTGCGATTCTTCACAATAACTGTGATGAACTTCTGAGCAGCGTTTATGCTTTTCAAGCAGCACAATCGTCTTCAGCGTTTATTTTTAACGTGACAAACCTCTTTCTCACACACTTGCTGCGTCTGTGAACGCACAGATACATGAAAGGCAGAGGAGGAAGTGGTGTGTTCCTCACACAACACAGATCAGCTGATTCTGACATAGAGAAAAGCAGCTTTGCTTTACTAATGTAAAGTCTTGCATATTGGTGCAACACTGCACCAATATGTAGGCTCTGTGTCAGAATCCTTTGGAGTTATGCTAAATGTGTAAATGGTTGCAGTTATATTTTTATACTTTTATATTTGAATCCCAAAATTCACACCTGCAGTTTTACATTTATAGCACAATGTTTACATCTACAGCGGCAGATCTATATTTACATTAGAATTTAAAATTTAGATCTGAAGCTTCACATTCACACCAGATTATTTCCATACAAACGTGTTTTTATATTCACTTGAAAATCTCTACAAACAAAATCTCTGCAGCTTCACTGTCATTAGAATCTTAAAGAGAGGATGCATGTTGGCAGCTTTCTGGCAGCTAGCACCGTCTTAAAGCATCTTAAAACTTGATTCATTGCAGAATTACTGCAAAAAAAAGGCTGACCACGACATTGGAAAAAACAAGCGACAACCAAGACATCAGAAAAGAGCTACTCTCTAGCCCGCTTTCAATTAAGGGATGTGGACTTCGAGCAAGCTCACTTATGATTGGTGACAGTAGTTACCCTGAAAACGTGACTCAGACCGACTTGGACCAATCCCTGTCGACTGGTTTTAAAATGGTGGGAGAAATTACAACTCAGAGAACCTAATTCTAAAACCAGAAGGACAGATGTCAACCATACGGTAGAAGAAGGAATACCAACCTTGGACAATTTTCCTTTTTATTTTACATCATCACCATATCTGTAACTTGGTTCATCCTTGACAAAGACACTGGCTTTGACGAAATAAAAATAATGATAGTAAAAAAATATAAAATGATGAAATCAATTATTGAATATGATTAAAGTAATTGGTTTTTAATCATATCACTCCACTTGGTTTCCAAAATGTGATATGTATTAATGATTTTCCTAATGAGAAATAATCTGCACATATTTTTGTTACTTGATCTGTATATTTTATACTGATATCTGAAATAATGTTATGTTAATGGCAATTACAGTGGGGATGAATAGTTTGGGGCAAGGTCAGATCATTCAGATTATTGAAAATCTTTGAGATTGAAATCAACTAGTCTTTGCAAACAATGACTGTGAACAACCCATGACACTGTCAGGTCTCAGCTCTTCCAAAGGGGACGGTGCATACTATGAAATATGCAGGGAGCCCAAACTTTTGCACACGCCATTATTTTGTTTTCTATTATTTTGAAAAAGGTAAATGATGGAAATAAAACCTATTTTTTGTGACATATTAAAAGAATGTCTCACCTGTAAACTGATGTCCTGTCCTGAGATTTTTCAATCTTTCTTTGGGTTCTGCACAATTAGATAACATTTTACCTGGGTAGCCTCTTCATGTTTTTCAACGGCAAATATGACGTTAACAATTTTACAAAGTAAAAACCTAAAAAAATATGAGTATTTTACAAAGACTTAATGAATTCAATATGTTCTGATTTGGATGGTTTATTAATAAAATAATTTTAAAAGAATTTTCTCAGAAATTGCTCAAAAGCAATGCATTTTGGTCTATAGTCTCAGATCTAGTCAGTATTGATGCACAGTGGTTTCTTGCAGAAACTTCTGAGAAATTTCTGGAGAACTTGATTTTGGAATTGTAGATTTGGACAGCACTACAACATTTCGGATGCACTATACCAGGTGTCTCCAACCCTGTTCCTCGAGGGCTACTGCCCTGCTTGTTTTGCAGCTAACGTAGATGCTGATTAGCTGGATTGAATCAGCGCAGTCTCTGATTGACTGAACACACCTGATCCAGGTGAGCAGCAATTACTGAAGCAGGGTTAGCTGCAAAGCAAGCAGGGCCGTAGCCCTTGAGGAACAGGGTTGGAGACCCCTGCACTATACAGTTCACTACCTAGTGAGTAGTGAAGGAATTTGGACACAACTTATGTTTTGTCCCTTCTCTTCTCAGTTGTTTAAAGAGAACCTTGGGGCCTTAAACAAATCTCATTTGCCATTTGTTACTGTTTTTCACATGATGTGAAATGTGATAGTGAAAGGGCAAAGGTCAAGCAAAGGGTGGATGAAGACTTGTATGACAAGATGGATACTTAAGAGGCAGAGGTGAATCTAAACAGGTGAGGAAGAGAACCACAGATGGAAGGATGAGCAGCAAGTTAGGATCATCAATGATGGAGATGGAAATGTGTTGACAAGTTCTGCAAGTGTGATGGAAAGATGGAAGGAGAACTTTGAAAAACCGATGAATGAAGAAAATGACAGAGAGCACAGCCCAGACAGTTGGTCCTGACAACATGAATGTGCAGATATGAAAGAGTTTAGGAGAGGGGGCTGTAGAGTTTTCAACTGGACTGTTTGACAAGTTCTCAGACAGCGGGAAGAAGTCTGAGAAATGGAGGAGAAATGATCTTTCCATTTTTAGGAAAAGGGAGGGTCTCAGAAAACTACAGAGGAGTGAAAATGATGAGTCACAATGAAGCTAATGGAAAGAGGAGTGGAAGCTTGACTGAAGTCAGAACTGAACATTTGTGAAAAACAGTTGGATTCCACGCAGAGCGAGAGAACCACAGGAGCAATATTTGCTTTGAGGATGTTTCTGAAAAACAGAGAAGATCATAAGGAGCTGCATTAAGTCTTTGTAGATCAAGAGAGTGTCTAAGGAGAGGAACTGTGATTTGGATGAAGTCTTGCGTGATGGAGAAGACCAGTGGATTTTGTTCAGGTCATGGATGAGAGCTGGAAGACAGTGCTCAGATGTCCTGTAGGTGTGACAGAGGAGTTTAAGGTGCAGGTGGGACTGCATCAGGGATCAGCTTTGAGTTCCCTCTTGTTTGCTGTGCTGATGGACAGGCTGACAGATGTGGCTAGACGGGAATCTCTGCGGATCATGATGCTTGCAGGTGACATCATGATCTGTGGTGAGAGCAGGGCAATGGTGGAGAAACATCTACAGAGGTGGAAGTTTGCTCTAGCAGTGAGAGGAATGGAGGGAAGCTGCAGCAAGACAGAGCATCTGTATGTGAATGAGAGGTACTGAAGTGGAATGGTGAGGTTACAGGGAACAGAGGTGAAGAAGGTGGAGGACTTTAAGTTCTTAGGGCCAACAGTCCAGAACAACAGAGCGTGTAGGATAGAGGTGTAGAGGAAGGCTTCAGATGTGATGCGTGACATAGGAGTAATGAGGATGATAGGATCAGGAATGAATCCATCAGAGGATCAGATCATGGTAAATGTTTTGGAGATAAATGGAGGGAACCAGATGGAGATGGTTTGGACATGTTGGGAGGAGGAAAATTGATGATGTTAGTTAAAGGATGCTGAGGTTAGAGATATAACAGGAAAGAGGTCTAAAGGAGGAATATCAAATTCCCGGCCTTGAGGGCCAGCCCCCTGCTGGTTTTCCAGAAATCCTGCTTCATCTGCTTCCGATTTCCAGGATCAGGAGTGTTTGGCAAGGAAAACCAAAGAGAAGATTCATGGAGGTAGAGAAAGTGGCTGATGTGAGAAAAGAGAATGAAGAGGACGGGTTAGGTGGAAGCAAATGATTTGCTGTGGCGATTAATGGGAATTGGTTATTTCAGTTTGTTGACTGTCCACATACTGATTTCATTCACATGTGAAAATGTCAAAATACCTTTGGAAATCAGGAAAAGTTGTACATTTTCATTTAGGCTTATGTTTAAAAAATTGAATTTCATTTTTGTCTATTCTGCTTTTAAACCAGATTTTGTCATTTCCAGGTGTGTTGCCAGGGCAACAACTAACCAATGATGTCCTTGTGAGAGTGGGCGGGGCTACGTGGTACTGAGGCAGTAAGGAGGAGGAGTCTCAGCCCTTAGCCCCTCCCTAACACTATCTTGCCCCACGGACACTCAAACAGCCTCGGGACCCTTGTCCTTCATTTTCCCCCCTTCCCTCCTCTTCTTTTCTCCCCCCCCGCCCCAACCTGTCCCCTTGTTCTTTCACCCATCACCCCCCTCCTCCTCTGCCACCATGCTGTGGTTGTGCTGTTGGTGGAGAGTCTGAGGAAGCAGACTCTGGAAGGTGACGCTGCTCAGCCGAGGGACATTTCCCTGGTAAATGTCAAACCTTCTTACAGCTTTGCCTTCTCGCTTGCAGCTTCACCTTTACACCTGCAGCTTCACCTTTACACCTGCAGCTTCACCTTTACACCTGCAGCTTCACCTTCACACCTGCAGCTTCACCTTTACACCTGCAGCTTCACCTTCACACCTGCAGCTTCACCTTTACACCTGCAGCTTCACCTTTACACCTGCAGCTTCACCTTTATACCTGCAGCTTCACCTTTACACCTGCAGCTTCACCTTTACACCTGCAGCTTCACCTTCACACCTGCAGCTTCACCTTCACACCTGCAGCTTCACCTTTACACCTGCAGCTTCACCTTTACACCTGCAGCTTCACCTTCACACCTGCAGCTTCACCTTCACACCTGCAGCTTCACCTTCACACCTGCAGCTTCACCTTTACACCTGCAGCTTCACCTTCACACCTGCAGCTTCACCTTCACACCTGCAGCTTCACCTTCACACCTGCAGCTTCACTTTCACACCTGCAGCTTCGCCTTTACACCTGCAGCTTCACCTTCACACCTGCAGCTTCACCTTCACACCTGCAGCTTCACCTTTACACCTGCAGCTTCACTTTCACACCTGCAGCTTCACCTTCACACATGCAGCTTCACCTTTACACCTGCAGCTCTATTTTCACACCTGCAGCTTCACTTTCACACCTGCAGCTCTATTTTAACACCTGCAGCTTCACTTTCACACCTGTAGCTTCACCTTCACACATGCAGCTTCACCTTTACACCTGCAGCTCTATTTTCACACCTGCAGCTTCACTTTCACACCTGCAGCTCTATTTTAACACCTGCAGCTTCACTTTCACACCTGCAGCTTCACCTTTACACCTGCAGCTTCACCTTTACACCTGCAGCTTCACCTTTACACCTGCAGCTTCACCTTTACACCTGCAGCTTCACCTTCACACCTGCAGCTTCACCTTTACACCTGCAGCTTCACCTTTACACCTGCAGCTTCACCTTTACACCTGCAGCTTCACCTTTACACCTGCAGCTTCACCTTTACACCTGCAGCTTCACCTTCACACCTGCAGCTTCACCTTCACACCTGCAGCTTCACCTTCACACCTGCAGCTTCACCTTCACACCTGCAGCTTCACCTTTACACCTGCAGCTTCACCTTCACACCTGCAGCTTCACCTTTACACCTGCAGCTTCACCTTTACACCTGCAGCTTCACCTTTACACCTGCAGCTTCACCTTCACACCTGCAGCTTCACCTTCACACCTGCAGCTTCACCTTCACACCTGCAGCTTCACTTTCACACCTGCAGCTTCGCCTTTACACCTGCAGCTTCACCTTCACACCTGCAGCTTCACCTTCACACCTGCAGCTTCACCTTTACACCTGCAGCTTCACTTTCACACCTGCAGCTTCACCTTCACACATGCAGCTTCACCTTTACACCTGCAGCTCTATTTTCACACCTGCAGCTTCACTTTCACACCTGCAGCTCTATTTTAACACCTGCAGCTTCACTTTCACACCTGTAGCTTCACCTTCACACATGCAGCTTCACCTTTACACCTGCAGCTCTATTTTCACACCTGCAGCTTCACTTTCACACCTGCAGCTCTATTTTAACACCTGCAGCTTCACTTTCACACCTGCAGCTTCACCTTTACACCTGCAGCTTCACCTTTACACCTGCAGCTTCACCTTTACACCTGCAGCTTCACCTTTACACCTGCAGCTTCACCTTTACACCTGCAGCTTCACCTTTACACCTGCAGCTTCACCTTTACACCTGCAGCTTCACCTTTACACCTGCAGCTTCACCTTTACACCTGCAGCTTCACCTTCACACCTGCAGCTTCACCTTTACACCTGCAGCTTCACCTTTACACCTGCAGCTTCACCTTTACACCTGCAGCTTCACCTTCACACCTGCAGCTTCACCTTTACACCTGCAGCTTCACCTTCACACCTGCAGCTTCACCTTCACACCTGCAGCTTCACCTTCACACCTGCAGCTTCACCTTCACACATGCAGCTTCACCTTTACACCTGCAGCTCTATTTTCACACCTGCAGCTTCACCTTCACACCTGCAGCTTCGCCTTCACACCTGCAGCTTCGCCTTCACACCTGCAGCTTCACTTTCACACCTGCAGCTTCACCTTTACACCTGCAGCTTCACCTTTACACCTGCAGCTTCACCTTCACACCTGCAGCTTCACCTTTACACCTGCAGCTTCACCTTTACACCTGCAGCTCTATTTTAACACCTGCAGCTTCACTTTCACACCTGCAGCTTCACCTTTACACCTGCAGCTTCACCTTTACACCTGCAGCTTCACCTTTACACCTGCAGCTTCACCTTTACACCTGCAGCTTCACCTTTACACCTGCAGCTTCACCTTCACACCTGCAGCTTCACCTTTACACATGCAGCTTCACCTTCACACCTGCAGCTTCACCTTTACACCTGCAGCTTCACCTTTACACCTGCAGCTCTATTTTCACACCTGCAGCTTCACTTTCACACCTGCAGCTTCACTTTCACACCTGCAGCTCTATTTTAACACCTGCAGCTTCACTTTCACACCTGCAGCTTCACCTTTACACATGCAGCTTCACCTTTACACCTGCAGCTTCAGCTTTACACCTGCAGCTCTGCCTTCACACCTACAGCTTCACTTTCACACCTGCAGCTCTACCTTCACACCTACAGCATCACCTTCACACCTGCAGCTCTATTTTCATCAGTTAAGGGGGTGGGAGTTGCGAAAGGGGTTGGGTAGATTGCATGTGTGTTGAGGGTGGGGATGGGGGGGGGGGGTAGGGGGTCCTACATTTTTATGATTGTGCTTGTTTTTTAATCAGTTTTATTTTAATGTAAAGCACTTTGTGTTATGCCACATAGGAAAAGTGCTATAGAAATAAAGTTTGATTGATTGATTGATTGATTTTCACACCTGCAGCTCTATTTTCACACCTGCAGCTTCACTTTCACACCTGCAGCTCTATTTTAACACCTGCAGCTTCACTTTCACACCTGCAGCTCTATTTTCACATCTGTGCCTTCACACATGTAGTTTTATGTTCATACCTGCAGCCTAATATTACCCACTTAAGTGTTGAGTGTCTTGCTCTGCTGGGTCAAACTTAAATTATTGCCTTCATGGTCCTGTTAGCTTTCCTTAAATGTTTCTTTAATGTTAGCTGCAAGTAATTTCAGCAAACAATTTGTGCATTTTTAAATATTACATAAACAAAATCATAATTTCCTTGCACTTTATTAAATATTGTCTTTATTTTTCTTTTCTTAGTCCCTGCTGGACCCGAAAACTCTTGCAGAGTGCTGGCCCCCAGATGGCTTGATGCCTGGTGAGTGTTTATTCATATTCAATGAAGGTAAAGGTGGGTGGGAGACACAATCCAAACATTGCATTTAGGGCTGTCAATGATTAGTTGACTAATCGATTAATGAACTATAAACAATAGTCTACGCTAATTTGGTATAGCCGACGTGTCATTCTCCCTCTTTCTTTTATTTTCTTGGATCTCAAAGCGCAACAGGAAGGTTATTTTTTCCTCCCTGAGCTTTATACGTTTACATGAACACTCAAACAAGCTCATCCTTCTAACTTCAGACGCAATTATCACAGGAGTTGTACATCCAATTCAAAAGTACCTCCATGAAAGAAGGAAAGAGGAGAAGAATCGGCCATACATTGGGCGGGGCGGGGGGGCAGGCGTGCTCAGTCTGCAGTTGTGTGAAGTTTGATTTGTTCTGATTGTAAAATTGTTCTTTTGTTCAAATGTTTCACCAGAAGCTTTTGCAGATTTTGCTGATTTGTTTCTTATTGTGGATCAATAATGAGTTTCTTAGTTTCATTTTGTTATAATATTTAATTTTAGTTTTATTAATGAGATGATCTTAGAATAGTAAAATAAATGTGTTCTTAACCACTTGTGACATAACACTAAATGAAGAGACCTTATGTGTTTATCAATCCTCCAGAATGCACACGACAGATGACTGAGTAAATGATCACATCTACTGTCAGAACTGTTTATTATTGGAGGAAGTTTAAAGCACATGTTCTTATCTTCCTCTGCACAGCAGTTCCTATAGTTTCTGTTCAGAAGCAAAGTTCTTCAGAGAGAGAATTGCAGAATAATAAGTACAAATAAATTTACTGCTTTAGGAGGATCTTTATTGACGCTGAATTTTATTTTGAAAGGAACTTGTAGGTGCTGCTGTTAGACTAAAATAAATCAAAATTATTATAAAGCCTATTGAAAAATATAACCCTGTTAGTGTCATTATCTTGTCTATTTCAAAGTTACATGTTAAATAAATGGCCTAATGGCCGCATAAAAAGCACATTTTTTAATCGACGGTGTAGTGAGATTGTGCGTCTCTCTTTTGACAGTAAGAAACTGAACCAAATAGCTCTTTTAGGCTGCAACACAAACAGAACATTCTAAATGTGTTTTTAAAAGAAATGAGACCTCTGTCAATGGTTGAAGATTTATAGACATGATTGGGGAGCTGCATCCTGGCTAAAGTCACCTTTACAAACTAATGAAGGATAAATTATTGTAGAATATTTTTGTTTACTAATTGAAATAAAGTAAAACCCATTTTTATAAAAAATACATATGCTTACTACTTTAACGGGAAGTTTAGACAATGATTTGGTGCAGGGATCAGAAACCCTTAACTTAACTAAACTAATTGTGTCTTTTTTTGTTCTAGCATACGGCTTACCTTGGACCTTAGGCTTTTTATAAAGTGAAATTGAAATTCATGAACTATACAAGTACATTTTCAATTTCTGTGAATGCAGCAAATGCTGAGCACTAGTCATACCATACATGACGCGAACCTCCATGGTTGATACCTGCACTATCTGCTTTTAGGAAAAATATTGCACATCATCTTGTGGAAACAATAAGCGGTGACAACCCCAATTTCATTAAATATTTTTAATGGGTGACACAAATATTTGCTCAACTGTAAGGAAGAAGATTCTTATATTACGCTTTTTATTTTTGCACACATTGCCTCTGGTCTTCCTTCTCTGAATCTCTAAAACTGGGACCCAATGCGTCCCTGCTTGACACTCAGCCTTAAAGGGTTGGATTTGGGGGTTAATCCACCAAATGGTTCTTGAGCGTGGCTGTGACTGCAGCTAACCGCTCCTCCAGAGGATGGGTCAAATGCAAAGAAGAAATTTCACACGCCTTGGTGCATGACAAATGATAGGACTTTAACTTAAAATGCTTTATTATGATTTTGAAATTGCAATGTAACTTCTGTTATCAAAAAGCAGAGAAACTGTCCCAAACTCCAGGAAAACTGTCCTGTCAAAAGGTGAGAGGTTTTCAAGGCAACGCTTTGTTTCAAGGGTGGGTGTGTTTGTGTCTCCTCTCAGAGAGCAGTTACTGGCAGCTCTGCCCTCCCTCAAAGTCCAGCGTGCAGGGGGGGTTACTGAGCTCTAGTTTCCCCCCTGGCCCGGTGCCCCTGGTGACCTCAGAGGCTCACCTGCAGGATGGGGGTGACTCTCTGGATGGGGGTCCCTCTCAGCGGCCCCTGGCACCCAGCACCTCCGCATCTGAGCTTTCCGTCCCCGGACTTTCGACCGCCCCCCCAGGGCCCGGACCCCCTCCACCTCCTCCCCCACCCTCCAAGCGGCACTGCCGCTCGCTGTCGGTGCCCGAGGACCTGTCTCGCTGTCGCTATACATGGCGGCCCAGCGCCTCACGGGTCTGGACCCCCGTCAGTCGTCAGCAGTGCCATGGAGGAGCTGTGGGAGGGGCCTCAGGTGCTGGCGTGGCACTGGCAGGAGCGGGTATAGCGGTAGGGGTGGCAGGGGGCGGAGCCTGTCCACTCCGTGCCCCCAGCTCCTCCCTGAACTCGTCCCTGCACTCATCGTCCAGCCCTACCTTCTTCAGCTTGGCGCTGTCTCCGGACTCCCCCCTGCCCTGGAGCTTTCCCTGGGACCCCAGTGAGGCAGCAGCGGGTGGAGGAGCCTGCTGCTGCTTCTTCCCCTCCCCCTCCTCCTGCTCGTCTTCTCCATCCCCATTGCATCCTCCTCCCCCTCCTCAGCGACGTTTCTCCCTCTCCCCTGTGCTCATCAGAGACTCAGCATCCTCCACTTTCCTCCCCCCACCGCCAGTGCCGAACCAAGCATCGGCACCCCCGCCAGGCTGCGGCGCTGCAGCTGCCGCCCCACCTGGGGGGGTGGTGCCAGCCTCTCCGTCCTCAGCGTGCAGCACCCCGTCCTCTCTGCGGCGTAGCCTCCCCCCACAGCTGCCCCGCTGCCACTCGCAGCCCTGTGACCTGCTGCTGCTCAAACCGGGTCTGAAGAGACGCCGTGACCCTGAGCGGCCCTGCGCCCGTCCCGTGCTCGACTTTGTAAAGATGACACAGGTAAGGCTTATTCCCAGAGATCCCAGATCCCTGAAATGTAAAGGTTTTTCCACTTCAAAATAAATTGACAGTCTGTCATCCTAATGGTTGATTTAAAAAGTGATTGATAGAAAATCACAAAGAAAATTAAGAAATCCACTTGAAAGACTTCATAAAAATGTATGTGCATTTCATTGAGGGAAACAAGGGTTTGATCTCCTAGTAACCATGAAGAGTTCTGGTTCACACAGACCTGTTAGACTCTCCCAATCAAACTGTCGCCTGAACTGAAGACCCCTGTTTGAACTGATCACCTGTGGAAAGACACCTGTCCTCAGAATCAGTCAGACTCCAAACTCTCCAACAGAGAAAGACTGAAGAGCTTTCAGTGGATTTAAGGAAAAAGATTGTAGATCTGCACGAGACCAGAATAAACTACAAAACCATCAGCAAAAGCTGGAGGTTAAGGTCACAACTGTTGGTGCAATTGTGCCAAAACACAAGAACATGACCATCAATCCACCGACAGGTCTGGGGCTCCAACCAGGTCTCATCTGGGGGGGTTTCCATGAGAACAGCAGGAGTTAGGTTAGGACCACAGTCACCAAGAAAACCACTGATGATCCTTTACGCCACAAAGGTTCAACATCTTGCAGTGCTCACAAAGCCTCCCTGCTAAAGTAGACACGTGTAGACTCAGCTGAAGTTCACCACCGAACACCTTCATGGTTCAGAGAGTGATTGGGAGAAGCTGCTGTGATCAGATCACTCCAACATGGAGCTCTTTGACATCAACTCAACCTGTCACGTTTGGAGGAAGAGAAATGCTGCCTATGACCCCAAGAACACCATCCCCACTGTCAAGCATGGAGGTGGAAACATGATAGTTTGGGGTTTTTTTCTGCACAGGGCAAGGATGGGTCTTCCAACAGGATATTGACCCAAAACATTCATTAAAGACAACCAAGGAATGCTGATGAAGAAGCAGATCAAGGTCATGGAGCGGTCCAGCCAGTCTCTGGACCTCTATCCCATAGAAAACCTATGGAGAGAGCTGAAGCTCAGAGTTGCTAAGCAACTGCTCAGAAATGTGAAGGATTTAGAAGACATTTGTAATAGAGTGGACCAGAACTCCTCCTGATATGTTCAGAATATGCTCATCAACTACAGGAAAGGCCTGACCTCAGTGCTAATTATAAGAGTTCTGACACAAAGTACTAACCCCAAGCTCACACCACGTGCAGTCTGGCTCCAGTGCGGCTGTGGCGCGGACGCCAGAGTCTTTACGTAACATGAAAAGTGCGAGAGGCACTCGCACAGCATCCAGTCTGGTCCTGCCTCTGCAGCGCTCCGTATCCGTTTGTTTGCTTCAGAGGCTTAGTCTTTCCAGCATGAGGGTTCAAATCCTCATTTCCCTCAATGAAATGCAACTAACTGTATGTAAATGTATATGAATATGTATATTTTTAAAGGGGATTTCTTGATTTTCTTCATGATTTTCTATCTCACCGCTTATATGACTCAACCATCAGGATGACAGACCAGTCAGTGTCTCTTTAGGGGGGCAAACCTACAAAAACAGAAGGAGACCACATATGTATTTCCTCCACTGTAGTGTGTTTGAACGCTGGTGTTGGTCTGGATGTGATGTGAGGTTTTCAGGCCTCAGCTGACTGAACCCTGTTGCCCTGCAGACCCGCAGCATGGATCCGCAGTGCCTGGAGCGTGCCGGCAGGCTGGCCTGTGGCAGCGACATTTGCATGGGCTTGGAGCCATTCATGGGCGACTTCAGGGGCTCCTGCTCTCCGGCCGAGTGCCTCGGCAGGACGAGCATCGGGCCTCTGAGCGAGAGCGACGAGGAGTGCCATGAAGAAGAAGATGAGGAGGAGGAGACAGATGAACGGGAGGCAGCGCAGCAGGCGGTTTTTGAGCGGGATTGTACAGAATTGGACTTGAACTTAATAGAAGAAAACTGACTCGTCTGTAATTGAAAGCTACTTTGTTTCTTTCTTTTTTAATGGAGTCTTTTTTTGAAAAGGTCTGACCCCGCCCCTTTCCCCTAACACCCCCTGATCATTACCTGGCATCTCCCTGCCACCAATCAGCAACACTCTCAGGAATAACACCTTCCCTCATTGGTCGAGCTGATTGACGACGGCGATGAAGCGGCTCTGGCGTCCGTGGCTCTCGCTGCCGCCGGTTTCCTCCACTCAAGGTGGGCGGGGGGCTGGCGTCCAGACAGGCGTCTTCCAACAGGCAGCTGCAGAGTTGCTGTAATCACCTGACGGGATGACGGGGTGTACGCCACGCCAGTACAACCTGATTTACGTCACCACATAGTCCTGGTACTCCAGGCGAGTTCCATCTGCAGCCCTGAACTAAAAAATAAAGCCAGTGGTGATGCGGTCTGGTTCCTGCGGCGCCGCCTGTCAGTCTCCCCTCAGGGCCAGCTGCCGCTGATGCCGTCGTCCTCCTGAGTGTTCACTGAAAACATAACCCTGTGCACGTGCACACGTCTGCTCTGACATCACGCTATGTGATCATGTGACCTGTCCAGACTGAATCCAGGCAGACTGAATCACACACACCCCCCCCAAAAAAAAAAAAAAAAATCTCCACAAGCAGTAGGTTGTCCTTAATCACAAAAACTTCCTCTTTCTGCTTGCTGGCCAGCAGAACTGCTTCGCCCAGGTCATGTGACCTACAGGGTTTTGTGAAACAACCTCTGCCCAAAATGATGACGATTGTCAAAGTCTGATGAAGGTGATGCCACCTGAACCAAATGAAACCTGCAGTTAAAGCTAGTCACTTCAATCTGAGTTCATTTAAGTAAAAATACTGTCTCTGGAGTTTCTGCTGATAAGCAGCTTACTGCCACAAAGGCACACAGATGAGTTCCACCTCTGAAATAACAGCATCAGCTGGAGTGAATTTGCAGAGATAAACAGGGTTAGTGTATTTCAGCAGAGAGCTTTGGATTCTGTGGATGAAAATCTACTCAGACGGTTTCACGTGGGAGTTGTGACGAATCCCATTTGAGAGACGCTGACTCTTCCTCCTGGTGGCGCTGAAGCCCCAATGTCTAGTTTAGACATAGAAAACTGAGCCTTTTCCAGGTGTCTGTGTAGGTTTTAGTTGAGTGTGCAGTAACTTTAACCTAGATGTTTAATAAATAGAGCAGGGGGTCATTAGCATAGAAACATTTTCTGATCATTTAACATGTAGAAAATGAGCAGAACTGTACCATGCCAAGAAAAAAAAGCCTTTCAAATTAAAGCACATACAAAAAATGAAACAAACTTGAATCACCAGATAACCACTAGGGGCGTAACACACAGTAAAGTTGATTCCTATTTCCTAATGTGAAATTGTACGACTACTCAGAGACAGTCAGCCTGGTTCCAAAGCTTTCTGTTCTTCTTGGTTAGGTTTAGTATCCGTGACAACAGCCCTTCATTTTCCAAAGATCACATTTGCATTTAAAAGCAAGTTCCACACAAGCCCATATTTTTGTCAAATACATGGCAGCTGGGAAAAAACTTGAAATATGGTGAAAAAAACAATAATTTCTGTAACGTCAGACGTTTTGTTGGGGGCGGGGTCCTGAAAATTCAAAAACACACATCCAACCCTGGTTCTTTAGAGCCTCAACCCTGGCTGTTTCCAGCTCTCCCTGCACTGCTTGATGCTGACTAACCAAATCAGGTGTGTTCAGTCAATCAGGATGCGGAATCACGCGAGTCAGCCAATCAGCAGCAAGCTGGTCGGGAAGAACTGGGAAACAGGCAGGGTTGAAGCTCTTGAGGAGCAGGGTTGGCCAGCTCTAGCTTCACTTATGTCTCCTGCTGACAAGCCCGCACACAAAAACAGAAGGCTTCTGTGGTCAGCTGCTTCAGCTCCGGGGGCTCCACATCCTTAAGAAACTTACTGTCTGATCTGGATTCAGTCTCGGCTTGATTGTCCGTGTAAAAGCATCGATCCATTCTTCATTTCCTTTTTTCTTCCAAAAATTAAAGGTCTGAACATGATTCACCAAACCTCAGCCCAAAAGCAACTTTTAAGGATTCAGCCTGATGTCTTCAGTTCAAACAAGTGGATGTTCAGTGACGGCCGCTGTTCAGAGGCTTTGGCCCACGAAAGGACGTAAAAGTCCTTCATCAAAATGATGAGAAAAGACAATCAAGTCACCATCTCAGAGGGAGGGACATGTTTTCCAGCTACGCTGATTCTCTGCATTTCACTGCGGCTGTTTTACTGTTAGACTTTCACACCTTGGTGGAGACCTGAAACCAGCTGACTGTGGTTGTTCAACCATCCAGTTCCACAAGACTGCAAAAGAACCGCCTTATGTTTGGACAAAAGTAAATCTGGTCACCCAACTCCAAACTAATAAAAGTAGACGAGGAAGGTTTCTGATGGCCTGAAAGCCGAAACCAGTTTACACTTCCTTTGTTTTAACGTCATCAATGTCTCATGAGTTTACATTCAACAGAATGTTATTTTGCAGACTGTTTTGTACGATTAAAAGCTACCGTTTCATCAGTGTCACAGGTTTGTGTGAACTACTTTCACAGGTTTAGAGTTTGAATCAAGGTTTTCTTGTTCAAGTAGAAACAAAGTTCCCAGTTTGGCACCAGACCTGACCAGTGAGTCTGCAGTTTCAGTTGACCTCCTCTGGGGGCAGTGTCGCCCAAGATTCTGTCACTTATTCATTAAGTTGTCAAGAAGCCTCTGGTCTCTGTTGTTTAGTCTATTTTTTGAATAGCCCTCCATTATATTTGTGTGACATGTTTTCAAAAACCTGGCATGAAGAGCTTGAACACGAACACGCTTGTCTGATCGACACAGAACCACCGGGGCTTCCAGGTGTAACCTACTCAAAACTGCAGGACTTTCATGTAATTTAGTAACAGTGAGAACAAGAGTGGCGTCCACTCAAAGACAGTTGAAGTTCAGAGAAGTCTTAACCATCACATGAGCAGTTGCTAAGCTGACGCCGCTACCTACACAAGTTTCTACACCTGTCCGTTTTTGTGCGGCAGTTGGTTTTCTGCTTCAGCGGGTTGTGGATCAGTAGAGGACGTCATTTCCGGGTGAACGTTACCAGTGTTTGGTCTTTGTCTTTGCTGCTCCCGTCATTGAGCAGCCGTTTTATTAATGTCTCACTTAGCGTTATCTTGTTTGATATTCAAACATAAGTGTCTTCTTTAGCATTCTAGTGAGTAACTACTGTGTTAACCACTAAGCACTGCGA
The DNA here is from genome assembly GCA_016861445.1 of Oryzias woworae. Lineage (NCBI taxonomy): Eukaryota > Metazoa > Chordata > Actinopteri > Beloniformes > Adrianichthyidae > Oryzias > Oryzias woworae. Next base: position 4,796,930 of record BOLG01001664.1, read on the forward strand.
CATATTTACTTCCCCTTAGCTAAACACAGCTAGCCTTCGCTAAGTGCTAGCAGACAAACCCCGGAATCCCCCCTAATTATAATAACGGAAAGGTGGTGGGTTAGCAGTAAAATCACAGACTAGCTTACTTCCTAACACTAAAGCCAAACACATTTATAGTTCCTTTGAAAACATAATATTGTCTATAAATCACTCAAACAGGAAAACTCCAAAATCTGTTTCATTCGTAATTATTTATCGTCCTCCTGGCCCGTACTCTGAAATTTTAACTGAGTTTGCAGAATTTCTATCGACTATTGTTTTAGATTCTGGTAAAATAATAATAGTAGGGGATTTTAATATTCATGTTGATGATCCCAGTGACTGTCTAGGAAATGCTTTCTCAGCTTTATTAGATAATGTTGGTTTCACACAAAATGTAAAGGAACCCACTCACTGTCACAAGCGCACCCTGGACCTTGTTTTAACTCATAGTATAGAGATCAGCTGAGTGTGCTCCCTCATAACCCCATACTCTCAGATCACTTTCTAATCACCTTTCAGTTTGTTCTAGAAAATTCCACCGCTCCAATAAATAAAGAACAGCTCAGAAGAACATTGACTGACCGTTCTGTATCTGAATTTAAACTTACAGTACAACCAATATTTAATAACATGCTGAGCAAACATTCTGAGAGCAGCTCCCATAGTTTCAGTCCCAGAAAAAATGATCAGTTTGTTGATGACTCCAGGGAGGCCCTCAGGAAAACACTTGATGTTGTTGCTCCTTTGAAACCAAAACTATTTAGACAAAACCGAGTATCACCGTGGTTTAACACTGATACACGTTCCCTTAAACAAGTAACCTGTAAGTTAGAAAGAGAACGGCGTCAATCCGGCTCAGAGCAGTCCCTGAATAGCTGGAAATATAACCTTTTAAATTATAAAAAATATCTGCATAAAGCCAGAACCCAATACTATTCAGCTTTAATATCACAGAATGGAAGTAATCCGAGATTTCTTTTTAGTACTATAGCCAGACTGACTAGCAGTCACAGCTCAGTGGAACCACATATTCCTGCTACTCTCATCTTCTGATAAAGCCTGGCATTCTGACCAACTACAGACCAATATCAAATCTCCCCTTTATCTCAAAGATATTAGAAAGAGTTGTAGTTAAACAGCTATACTGCCACCTACAGGACAATAGCCTCTTTGAAGATTTCCAGTCAGGGTTCAGACCTCACCATAGCACTGAAACTGCACTAGTTAGAGTCACTAATGACTTGTTACTGGCCACAGAAAAGGGATTAATCTCTATTCTGGTCCTGTTAGATCTTAGCGCAGCCTTCGACACTATAGACCACAGCATCTTACTGCAGAGACTAGAGCATGACATAAGGATCAGAGGATCTGCCCTTCAATGGTTTAAATCCTGTTTATCTGATAGGTACCAGTTGTTCATGTAAATGGACATTATAGTCGACTTAGCCACGGAGTCCCACAGGGCTCAGTCCTAGGACCCATCCTGTTTATGCTTTACATGCTGCCACTAGGGAATATAATCAGGAAACACAGGATTAATTTTCGCTATTATGCGGATGATACACAGTTGTATTTATCCATTAAACCCGACCAGAATGACCGCTTAGAGAAACTTAGTGCCTGCATTAGTGACATCAAGATTTGGATGGCAGTTAATTATGGAGAGAAATTAGTATCACTCCGATTTGTGCGTAACTTTGGATTTGTGCGTGCGTAATTCTTGATTTGTAACTCATAAAATACATTTTCTGCATGAGTACAAAATTTAAAATTAAAAACTTAAAATTATGATAGCTTGAAACTAACTACACGCACAAATCTTTAAAAAATATATATGAATCACTTGTTACGCACACACAAAACCGCATTTACACGCAAATCTCATGTGATTTCTAATTTCTCTCCATAGTTAATGACCTCCTCCTAAACCCAGAAAAAACTGAGGTCATTATACTAGGTCCAAAATACCTCAGAGATGCTCTACCTGTTCAGATGGTCTCCCTGGATGGTGTCAATATAGCCTCCAATCCCACAGTTAGAAACCTGGGGGTTTTATTTAACCAGGATTTATCATTTAAGGCTCACATATCACAGGCTTGTAAACCTGCATTTTTTCATCTACGCAATATTTCTAGGATCAGAAACATATTATCTAGAAGCGATGCTGAAAAACTCATCCATGCATTTGTTACGTCTAGGCTGGATTACTGTAACTCTTTGCTAGCAGTGTCTCCTAAAAGTTCTTTAAAAAGTCTTCAGCTTGTTCAAAATGCAGCAGCCAGATTGTTAGCAGGAACCAGCAGAAGAGAACACATTACTCCTGTGTTACCTTCACTTCACTGGCTCCCAGTTGAATCTAGAATAAAGTTCAAAATCCTCCTGCTAACCTATAAGGCCTTGAATGGTATGACCCCATCCTATATTAAAGATATCATAGAGCCTTACCAACCAAACAGAACACTTCACTAACTAAATGCAGGACTGCTTGTGGTTATACATATACTTGTTATTCAACCAGGTAGTTATAGAATGAATTAAGCTCACTTTTCTTTAATAGTTCTAGTGCATCACCTGTCCGTCCGGGGTTGAGGATCTCTCCTTAATGTGGGAAACCCTGAGGTTTCTTAGTTTTTTCCCCAAAAAAGAGGCAGGATTTTTTTTAAATGAGTTTTTCCTATGAGGGTGTAAGGACAGAGATGTTTGTTCAGCTTTGTCTGTTTAACAACCAGCTATTGTTTACTTTTTCTTGTTTGACTTTTTGTTTTTGCAAAATACTGATGTCAGTCCAATGAGACGACTGTAGCTGTGATATTGGGCTATAAAAATAAAATTGAATTGAATTAAAAGTCGACACAAAGACCAGATGGAAAAACACCCAGATGTTAAAGCTTTCCTCCCCGGATAAAGTTATTATTTGGGTTCATTGTCTCCTGTTGAGAAATCCAAGAAGTTTAAAGCAACAAGAAGACGGGGAAACACAAAGACTAGGTTCCTGTAGAAGACCCAGACCCAAAAACTCATGGGGGGGCAGGTGCCACAGAAAAGCCCTAAAGCATCACAGGCTGATGTTCTGTCACAGTGAGGAAGTGTGATGTGCAGAAAATAGCAGGATACCTAAAACCCCGGAATGCAGTCGGATGGAAACATGCACAAGTTTTGGTTCTGGTTGGATCAGGAATTGGGTCTGATCCAGCATTGGTTCTTCACTAATTAATGTTTAGTTCAGGACTGCTTCTGGTCTGGATCTGTTCTTTCTGATCCAGGTTTAGTTCTCATCTGATCCAGGTTTAGTCCAGGTCTCATTAAGGTTTAATCCGGGTCTGATTCAGTATTGATTCTGATGGATGCAGCTACAGAGCCTTCACCTCTCCACCTCCTGCTGTTTTCCTGAATATAAATATGTTTGAGAACAACGTTCTTCAGGAAGGACGAGGCACCGCCGTGAACAGAGTTGGGGTAGAATCCGACATCTCTCTTGGGAATGTATTTTTTTTTTTATTGTATGTGTTTCAACAATGACCATGACACATGACAATTTGAGAAGCAGTTTGTGAATAAATGAAGTTTATTGAGAATTGTTTTACAAAGAAAGATGAAACCTGCTGTTCCATGTCCTGCATTTAGAGGTCTGTCCACTAGAGGGCGGCATTTGATCGCATTCTGACGCTGCACTGCTTTCCGCAAAACAAGTTTCTACTCATTTTTCTTAAAACTGAAGGCACGTGAAGAATAAAAAACATGTTTTTTAAGATTAGAGTAAAGAAATCAACAGAGTTTTCAGGAGTCAAAGTTTAAATTGAATTAATAGCATTTTAGTTTATAGTAAAAAAGTTTTTAGTGGTTTAAAAAAAAGCTCATTTATGACATTTTGCAGCTTGTTTTCTTCAAAAACATTGAAAAATATTGCCTGAGATTTATTGGAGTAACCAGTTCTAGCATGAATTTAAAAGGCAGACAATAAATGATGAAACAAAATCAGAAACTGTAACTACACTTATTAAATATTTAATCACAGCAAGAGACAAATAGAAGTGAATAAAACGTTAATGATGACAAACATCATAAATGACTTTTAAAAACAAATGTTCCAGTCAACACATTCCTGAGGATCCTCAGGAACATCTGCTGGAGAAGAAAGTTTGGTGGGCGAGCAGATGTTCACTCTGTCTGGGATTTCAGTGCACAAACAAAGATGGGTGTGTAGGAGAGGTGCCCCTCTGTTCACTTTTTCTCAGCTGGGTTGCTCTCTGTAGGGCTGCTGCTGCTTCCTTCAGCCCCCCCGCTGGAGGTGACAGCCAGGGGGGAGGTGAAGTCGATGGGGACGATCCTCTCCTCCCCGTCTTTTGCTTCTCTCTCCCGGGGGGCTTGGATCTGCAGCCGGCCCCCCACCAGCGAGCAGGTGACAGTTTCTGGATTGACGCCATCCGGCAGGTCAAACTCCTGCCTGAACTCCTGACACCTGTAGGAGTACGAGCCCTTCCCATCCTCCTGCTTCTTCTCCGTTCTGCCGCTGACCCTCAGCTTCCTGCCCACCTGTTTGACTGACAGCTCCTCTGGGGAGAAATCTGTGGTGTCCAGGCTGAGGGCAAAGCTGCTGCTGTCCCCCCCCAGCTCCTGAAAGGCAATGGGCCTGAAGACTCCGGTGGAGGAGTGGTCGATCTCCTCAAAGATCTTGTGGTGCAGCTTCTCCATGTATTCCATGCTCTGCCTCATTTCCTGCATGTGGCGGATCATCTCCTGCTCGATCTGGTAGAAGAGGGGTTGAGTCTCGGGCCACAGGCTGCGGATGGGCCAATGCCGGTCCAGGAAAGGCCTCATGGCCAGAGGAGGGGGCTGGAAGACGCTGGGACACAACATCCTGGTTTCGATGGAGGTCTGCTTTGATGAGCTGCCTCAGTCTGGAGCTCTTCTCTGTGTCTGAAGTCTGTCCCCTGCTGCTTATGTACACCGAGACACCCCCTACCCCCACCCCCTGGAAAGTTCCAGCAGCATTCCTGTGAGTGTGTGTGTGAGTTCATCTGCTTTATCAAGAGCATGACTGCAGCCTGCAGCAGAAATAGAACAAAGCTGAGACATGACTGCATGTGGCAGCTGCGCACACACACACACACACACATATACACACACACACGTATGTTCCTGTCTTTGGGAGGATCATCACTCACATACCACATTCTCTCACCAGTGACACTCACCCTCAACCAAAGCACCATTTTGATCAAACCCTTTGAAAGCTGCTCCTAGTTGCAGAAGAAGGTCTTTACTTCCTCAAACATCCTCATGTTTACTGCTTGTGTTCATATAGTTCTGCCTGATTTTAATCACATCAACTCAGACAAACAAGATCTTCATCAGGAACCTTGCTGCTACAGATTTACAGACTTTATTTAGATCATAGAAATATATTCAGGTTATAGACTTCATTCAGATTTTGACAAAAGGATTTATTAAAATGTTAGATGTCACTTAGTTGTAAACCTTTTTTTTTTCAGATAATAAAATCCATTCAGACTTTGACTTTATTTATAATACCGACATTTGTGGTAACACAGACTTTATTCAGATTATAGTATTCAGATTAAAGATTTTATTCAGATAATAGATTTATAGACTATATTCAGATGTTAAAGATATTCAAAATGCAGAATTTATTTAAACTTCACTCAAACTAAAATATCTCATTCAGCTGGACTTCATTCTGAAAACAGATTTTATTCAGGTCCTGCATTTTATTAAGATTTTGGATTTTATTCAAAATATAAAATTATTTTTGTGTATGTACACTCAGGCTTTCATTGACTATTTACTACCCTTGGAACTTTTTAGTGTACAATGTGTTTTGACATTTTTTGAACCAACTCCATCCATCCATCCATCCATCCATTTTCTTCCGCTTATTCCGGACCGGGTCGCGGGGGCAGCAGACTCAGTAAAAATGCCCAGACTTCCCGGCCACTTCCTCCAGCTCCTCTGGGGGGACCCCGAGTCGTTCCCAGGCCAGCTGAGAGACATAGTCTCTCCAGCCTGTCCTGGGTCTTCCCCGGGGCCTCCTCCCAGTGGGACATGCCCGGAACACCTCCCTTGCAATAGTGAGTATTGGTCTACAATGGGGCGGGCCTGTCCACACACTCAGCTGTTACATACCTGCCGGCTCCAAGAGTATTCACAAACTTGTCCACATCCAGTTCGCACGCACACTTGTGCATTTCAACCAACACATGTAAAGCATGTGTGATGGACTGCCCCACCCCAAGGCTCTCAGCCTCTGTTTCCTCAAGGGAAGGCGTGTCAGCAGGATTGAGGAGATCCTCGAAGTATTCCTTCCACCGTCCGACAATGTCCCCAGTAGAAGTCAACAGCTCCCCACCTGCACTGAAAACGGTGCCTGCAGAAAACTGTTTCCCCCTCCTGAGCTGCGGACGGATTGCCAGAACCTCTTCGAGGCCAACCGATAGTCCTTCTCCATGGCCTCACCGAACTCCTCCCAGGACCGAGTTTTTGCCTCTACTACAGCCTGAGCCGCAGCTCGCTTAGACTGCCGATACCTGTCAGCTGCCTCTGGAGTCCCACAAGTCAGCCAGACCTGAGAGGACTCCTTCTTCAGCTTGACGGCATCCCTTCCTTCCGGTGTCCACCAACGGGTTCGGGGGTTGCCGCCACAACAGGCACCAGAGACCTTGCGACCACAGCTCCGAACAGCAGCAGAGACAATGGAGGTGGAGAACATGGTCCATTCAGACTCAATGTCACCAGCCTCCTTTGGTACCTGTTTGAAGCTCTCCCAGATGTGGGAGTTAAAGACTTCCCTGACAGAGGGCTCAGTCAGACGTTCCCAGCAGACTCTCACAGTACGTTTGGGTCTGCCAAGTCTTTCCGGCCTCCTTCCCCGCCAACAAATCCAACTCACCACCAGGTAGTGATCAGTGGACAGCTCTGCCCCTCTCTTTACCCGAGTGTCCAAGACACACGGCCGAAGGTCGCCTGAAACGACTACAAAGTCGATCATTGATCTTCTGCCGAGGGTGTCCTGATGTCACGTGTATTGATGGACACCTTTGTGCTCAAACATCGTGTTTGTTATGGACAAACTATGATGAGCACAGAAGTCCAACAACAAAACACCGCTCGGATTCAGATCAGGGAAGCCGTTCCTAGCAATCACACCCCTCCAGGTGCTACTGTTATTGCCCACGTGGGCATTGAAGTCACCCAGGAGGACAATGGAGTCCCCCATTGGGGCGCTTTCCAGTACCCCTCCAAGAGACACCAAGAAAGCTGGGTACTCCGAACTGCTGAACTACTCAGAGAGGTGACGTTCCATGTCCCAAAAGCCAAGTTCCATGACCGGGGTTTAGGCCGCCAAGGCACTCGCCCTCGACTGCCACCCAAACCACATTGCACCAGCCCCATCACAGCTCTCCTGCAGGTGGTGGGCCCACTGGAGAGTGATCCCATGTCGATCCTTCGGGTTTTACCCGACTGGGGCCCGTGGGAGGAGCCCCAACCCCAGGCCTGGCTCCAGGGTGAGGCCCCGGTAACGCCAATCCGGGCGACGTAACAAAATCTATGTTGTTTCTTATCATGAAGGAGGTTGTGAACCGCTCTTTGTCTGGCTCGTCACCCAAGACCTGTCTGCCATGGGAGACCCTACCAGGAGCCAAAGCTCCAGACATCATAGCTCCCGGGATCACTCGAGCACTCCAACCCCTCCACCACGTTACGGTGACGGTTTATGGAGGTTCATGAAACAACTATTTTCAGCAATTTACAGCTCGCAATGCATGCTGGGGGATTAGCTCAGACGGTAGAGCGCTCGCTGCGCAAAGGCAGGGGTGAAACCGGAAATCTCCGGAGTATTTTTCATGTTAAAAAGAATCTGGATATACTGTTGTTTGTCGTGGAGACTTTTTCAATATTTTGTGACACGAGTCCCTCTGCTAGGTTTGGACTCGAACCTGGTCGATATCCAAGGACGCTTTCTTTCGCCATCTGTTGGTGACGTGTGGTTAACGTAACCCTCGATTGGTCAGATGTCTGTCACATTCTCACGAATCTGTCTTCGTTTATTTATGTAAACACTGACCTGTACTGACTTTTATTAGGTATAAAAGTTATATTATAAGTTATTTATTGAGAATTGTTTTTACGTCATATAAATTTATTTAAAAAAACATATGTTAACATGCATAAGTTAAACGTTAATATATTTTCTCTTGTGTGTAACATATTTCTGTAACTTCATGGTTATTTATACATGTGCAATACATATTGTTTATTAAAATTGATGGATTTATTTGCATTGCTTAAAAAAATTCTGGCGTGTTAACTCTATTAACCAATAACAAATTAAAGAATAATAAAACCATTTTTCATGTTTAATTTTTTTCCTTGATGGGGGTGTGGAGGGGGATATTTCTGGTAAACCATAAGCAAATTTTGTTACTTTAATTGAAAACATGTTTTTACCAGACCAAAAGACACTTCAAATTCAAATTTCTTTATTAAAATGAATACACAAATACAAAAATGAATCACACAGAAATGACAAAAAAGTGAAGTTTAAAAAATCTAACTATATACAACAAAAAATGTATATTTACATGATTTGTGGATAAATTATTAACCGCTGTGCTCATTGAAGAGAAGGTGGAGGAGGAGGAGGAGGAGGAGGTCTCCTCTTATGACGCTGGTGCTGTTCAGCCAACTAGTCGTCCAAAGATTCTCCATTTGAGGCCTGTGGGAAAAATGTGGCATTACCATAACGACTATGGCCATAGTCTTATGTTTTTGGTTGTCCACATTTGCTGCACGTGTTAAAGTTTACAGCTCTTGTGTATTTTCTTTTCTGGATGCCGCTGTCTTCCTCCATGGCCCGTCTTCGCCTGTTTCTTTGTGTGTAACGTGACACAGGGGCAGCAGTTGCAGTAGGAGGTGGAATGAGGCCTGCACTAGATGTTGTGGCTCCAGAAGACTGTGTAGTGGCAGGCACAGTCATACCTGGGGTTAGAATTATTGTTCCTAACAATGACCCAGGTGCTGAAACAGGCAGCATAATTCTGTTTGCAGTGGTGGCAGGTGCGATGGCAGCAACAGCAGTATTGGCAGCAGAAGCAGCACTAGCAGCAGGCCGGCAACCTGGTCTAAGCGTAGGAGCCTGTCCTTCTCTATTTGGAGGGAGAAAAAATTGGAATCTTGGCCCAGATGTGGATGGTGCCTCATCCATCTTTTCTTTTGGAGCTGGAAGATGTGAGTCAGCCACAGCAACTGGATCTGGTGCAGTCAATCCCTGAGTGAGAACACTAATTTCTTGGTTTTTCTGCCGCCGCTGAAACCTGAAAATGAATCAACAGAATTTTGTTTATGTTTCACAGAGCAAAAGTCAATGAATTAAAGAAAATACTGAGTCTTGCTTACCACTGAATGAGTGTCCTCTAATTGAGCTCAAACAGCTGGATTGTTGTCATATCCATCAGCCTGGGACTGCTCAGAACTAAATCCCGGATATGGTGGTAATCAGTGAGGATTTTGGACCCCCTAGGAGTGTTAACACCCACCTTTTTACTACTGGTTTTGTGAACAGCACAGAGCTTTATACAAATAGCTTCAACCAAGCGGCTGGTGCTAGGCCACTGAGCTGGACCCCCAGGATGTCCAATCAGACACCTTTTGACACTCTCCACTCCTGGCGTCACCCCAGAGCGTTTTGGTGCCTTAAAGCGGCCATAAGTCAGTTGAGGCTGGTGCTGAGGCTGATATATGACCCAGTTTTTGTCAGCATCTGGGAGGGCTGTCCAAAGTCGAATGGCCTCTGTTACTTGTGGGTCTGTGATGTAAGAAGCCTCACGAAGCCCAACAAGGTAAGAAGCCAGATCCTGGACTTTGTCCCAGCCAGCAATCCATCTGGTCCCTCGACAACTGCCTAATGAATGCAAATGAATGTATTGGGATAATGATATCATGAATAAGATAAGACTCAAAATAAAAAGAAGGTCCTTTAAAATGACTTACCTCTGCCTCGCTTGAAGGACTGTTTTCAATGTTTGTGGCTGTGACATCCCCACAGAGGAAAGATGCTGTGCAGATGTGGATGGTTCATCTGGTGATATTGAGAGCTGAGGCAGAGGTGAAGATGAGGGGCTGGTAACAACGTCATGGTGGGGGTCACATAACACTGGAACAGCGATGTCCTCCACGATGTCTTCTCCAAACCCCTCGCCTTGTAAATCTTGGTCATCAACTCTCTCCACCAGCCTGTCCTCCTCCTCCTCTGGAGTCTGAAGCACTGGAGTAAGTGTCTTGCCAGTTTGACCATAAAGGTATTCGATACCCAGCAATTCACCTACACAAATAAAAACAAACAAATAAAACAACTGAATTAAACAGAAAGGGTTTTATGTGTGTCTGTTTGCAAGATATGAATCGAATGTAAGGAAATGGAAGCAGTTAGAGTGTTTGAAACGTTTACAGACAGGTTAGGAAGCCAGATGCTCAGTGCACATTACCTGGTATAAAACGGTTCAGGTGGAGGTGAAAGGACTCCAAGGAGGTGGACCCACGGACACACCTGCAGCAGCACAGCTCCACGCCCCCTTTCTTCAGTGTTCCTGTCTTAATGTACAGTGGGAAGTTCTCGGGGTCTTGGATGCACAGCAGGTAGGTTTGCTGCTCCTTCCAAATCTGTTGGATCCTTTCATGATACAACAGTGGAACTCCAAGTGTGTCCTTCCCATCTGCACTGCAATTAATCTTGCAGTCTCCTCCACTCCCCTGGTCCTCCTCCGACATTGAAGTGCCAGCTCCCTACGAGTAACCTGAGCACTGACTGTCCTTTCAGAAATATGGCCACTTTTCTTTGAAGCCAGCTCAGCCTCCTTGGCATGACGAAGAGCAGCCACATCTTCTGGATCCCACTCAAAAATGCATGTGGACAAACGTGCCATAAAAACTCCGTAGAGTGGATGAGCTTCTGTTGTGACACGTGCAGCAAACCGGCGCATGAAATGCCAAATGTCCAGGCACACTTCAAGCTCATCCCACTCTGAAAACAGGGTCTTCACCAGGGACTGGCTGTGCCTACTGCAGCAGTCTCTGTCCACGTACAACACTTTTGGGGGGTGCCTCTCCTGCCTCTCTGTAGGCATCAGCCCAGCTGCCATGGCATCCAGTCCATGTCCTTCAGCAGCTGTCAGCACAGAGACAAGAACTTGGCCATGTTCATTCCCCACCAGGCATTTGTGCACCAGGCAGCTGTGCCTGCAGCAGCACCTGCAAGTTTCTTTGTCACCTATTAACAAAAAAAGATTAGAAATTGTTTAATATTTATGCAAATATATTAATATCTGTCAGTTTTTCTTAAAATACCTTTTTTGTGGAATCTATCTTCAGAACACATCCAAATACATATGTGATTTTGGCCTTAACTTCATTTAGCCGCCCCAAAACATCCCTTGCAGCCAACAGCCACTTAGGCTTAGGCAAGGCTGGCATTGGCGGGGGCTCAGCAAACGTTGGCCGTTGAAGAGAAGAGGACCTAGTAAACGGTTCACAGACTGTTAGGTACTGTAAAACCCGCTGTGTCCATGCCTCACTGTGCTGCTCCATCAACTTTTTATAAAGTTGTGTCACGCTGTTGCCCAGTGTCCTCTCCCTCATCATCTTCAGCACCCGCTTGTTACATGAGTATCTAAGGAAACAACTTTATAAGCATGCAAATGTTAAGTTAGAAAAAAAATATCAAAACGCAAAGTCACCTCATAATTATGAATTACCTGTATGTCAGCAGAGCTGGGAAATGGCTGCGATGACCCAAAGTCCAACTGCCCAAGTATCTCCTCAGACCAGAATGGATACTTTTTCTTACAGCATTTACACTCCAGATACTCAGTGGCAAGGTCATACCACCCATCAATATCCAGAACTTTATAACAGTCTGGTAAAGTCCTGCTGACGTTAGTCTATGCTGACCACATTGTGGACGACAACAGACAAAGGGAAATGACCACATTTTTTGAGGCATCCACAAGAACAGGGGCCGGCAAAAGAGGACGTCCGGTGAAGTGGGGGGCTGAGTGTTGACCAAAGGAGGCTGAGGAGGATGCCACCACGGTTTTAACTGTGACACGAGTTCTGGCTTCCTGGTTCGTGGGTTGGCCTTAAACAGCATCCTTCCAATCCACTCCTGCTGGAAATGTGGGAGCTGATGCTTCCAGTGCACTGGAAGCTCTGGCGCTGCCAAGGATGGAGAGGGACCAGTACCTGAGAGAACAGAAACAAACAGAGGAATGACTCTTCCAGCTGATATGACATAAATGTAGTCAATAAAAGACTGTGAAGCAGTACTTTTTTTACAATCTGTTTCCTAACTTTTACATCTGCGTAATATAACACACCTGCACTTAGCTGTGCTTCACATTGTGCAGCAGCCAACCCCAGCTCCTCATCATCAGCAGAGGGAACAGAAGTATCTCGAACAAATGATAAACTTATTATTGGAATCAATACACAAAGACAAACTTATGTAAAATGGAGCTTACTTACCAGCAGTAAAAAGCTGTCTTTGTGCCAATTGTTCAGCTGGGGGTTCTCCTTTTCTGGGACGTGGCAGAAGAGGATCTAAAAAAAGAGCAAATGGAGATATTATCATATTGCTAAGTGGATGCATGTGGAATTGCTCTGAGAAAAAATAAATATGCACTTATACTCACAGTGCTTAACTGGTGAAGAAAGTTTTTTCACTAGCTGTGAAGTAGTTATATTTTTACCAAGGCCTAATAGTGCCTTCACAGCAGCAGTCTGCTGGAGACCAGTTCGGATCTGGGTGGATGAAGGGGTAGTGGTACTGGAGGATGCAGTTGCTGTGGTGGATGGAGTTGTAAAGGCAGTGGCATGAGGAGATGCAGCTGGAGGGGCAGTGGCAAGAGATGATGCCCGTCTTTGCATGACATATTTCTTGAAGAGTGCCATGTTGGTGTTGGGTCTGGCGTCTGCCTTAACCAAGTACTCGATAAGGGCTTGGGCCTCCTTGCTCTTGTCCTCATAAACCTCCTTCATGGACCGGCCCTGGAAGTCACCAAACTCAACCATCATGCAGCCCTGGTCTCCGGTTGCACGGGCTTCTGCTTGCATTTTCAAATCCAATAATGATTAAAGGAAATTCTTGTTTTTCATGAAAATTCATTTTCCGGGAGTTCCAAAATTGCGTGTTATTTCTGCTGGTTTTCTCAGTTTCCTTTATTATTTTTTAATCGAAAAAAAAAATCGACTTTGACCATAAGAAGGCACTGTTTTCATTCAAAGTGACATTGCCCAATGAATGGCACTGCTGTCCTCTACTCAGGTGAGAACTGACATGTTTTTGGATGTTTGCTAAATGACTTTGCTGTTTGTGCTGCAGATCCTGACTTACTTCAGCATCTCCACCTCAAAGGTTCTGTCACTCCTCCACTGAAACAGAGACATAGTGACATTTGAGGAAGTATCTTTATTGTACCCTCAGGTGGATCACATCGCTCTCAACACTTCCAGAACAGAAATAAGCATTTTGAAGAATGACAGGATATCTGTCAGTTCTGATCCAAATCCTGTGCTTCTCTTTTTCTCACAGACAGTATTTGGCAATGTGTGCAGCTTCGATCACAGTGTGGCGCTGTTGCCCAGCAGCTGGTACAAAGAGGATGGGAGCCTGAGATGTGGGCAGTGGAGAGCAGTCTTCATGGAGCCCGTATGCGTGCTGACTCAGCAGCAGCTGGAGTTGCAGGTTTTCTTGGCTTACATCTTCTTTGTCCATCATTAGAGCGTCCCGCTGCAGCAGAGCTTCGCTGAAACGCCGCTGCAGGTCCAGATCATCCTCAGAGCCCTGCAGAACGAGCCAGGTGAGAGCAGCACGCTGACCCAAAGGATCATCAGCGAGACCATGGAAAAATGTGCTGCATAAAAATGCTTTATAATGCAGGGATGCTCTACTGGTGGGTAGGGCACCAGAGGGTGTTGATGTGAGCTAAGGAGAGGTTCAGAGGAGATTTAAAAGTTCTTCTGATGTTATGTTCTGATGTTTCTTGTTACCCTCAATTATTGGTCAATAATACAAAGTTTCAGCATAACTTAGCAGGAAATAAAAAGGGGCAGGACTACAGCCGGTTTGGTTTACAGTTATATTTTGGGTGGGTGTGATTGTTTTCCTGGAAGCACAAGCCCGGATCACCTTCCTGTCCTGCTCCTTACCTGTGTGTGCGCCTCAGGGGGGAGGTGTAAAGGGGCAAACAGTTGTGGTAAAACTTCATGCTGGAGCTTCAACTTGAGGCCCATCTTAGCGGCTCGCAGCACCTTCTCTCCCTGAAACAGCAGGGACAGGGATGAGTGAGGAGCATGGTGGATTTGGTGGCAGGCACATGGGTGTGCAGCGCTTCACCTGGGTGATGGTGGCCTGTAGTTTCTTAGCGGCACCATCCCCCTGCACTGCAAGCTGGGTGAACTGCTTCTTTGTTTCTAGGCGACCCAATGCTGCCTGACCCTGGGCCTGGTAAAACCTGAGGTTCATCTCGTTCCTGCAGGTGGTCAGGTTCTCCTCCATAAACTCCTTCTCCCACTCACTGACTCTCACCCTGCCTCTCAGCTGCTCAGCCTTGTTCTGGAAGAGAAGCACAGACTAGGTTTGAACAGGATAAGAACTGACCCCCACCCCACAACCATGTTGGGTTTTTACAGACTCACTCCAGTGGGAATGATGTTTTGGTGTTTTTAAACATGTTCTTGTGGCATTTTTTTCCATGATGGAGAACATATATGTATAAAGGAAATTAAGAGTAAAACTGCATTTCTGAGTATTTCTTCCTTCAAATCGTTGTGAATCAGGAGAAGATGAAAAATGCTGATGAAAAAAGTTTACAAGTGAGATATGGAACCTGCAATGGGGGGGCCACAAGCTCCCTGCACCATTCCAATCGGATGAATCCACTTTTAGACAACTGGATCCATGTGCATCTTTGTTTTCTTTGTCTGAGTTGCATCAGGGTTTAAAACTGTACAGCTGGATTGCCTCAATACTGCTCGCCATTTTTGTTGCACCACTAATGTTAGCTTGGGGTTGTGACGGGCTGTAGGGTAGCAGGAGAGCGTTCTCTCATAACTCATAGGTAAATTTCTAATGAACTTCTGCTGCTCAGCAGAAAACAACACAGCTGTTTTGATTTGGTCTAAAAACTGTAAGACCACTGGGAATACTTTGATAAAAGATAAAAAGATGATCGGAGTGAATGAAGAACATGATTGCCCTCGAGCTGAAGTGAGGTGACTTGAGGTGAGGTTGGTTTTCATGTTTTCAAATGGAGACGAGTGCGTGCTTCTCTCTATTCCTGAAGTTTGGATAAAGAAAACTTCTGGTTAGCCCCGGGACAGGGTGGGACCCACCGTGGCTGCAAGATCTGGGTGTGTGTGTATCCACTACTGGTACAGGACCTTGGGGGTCTGGTAGGTTCGGGGCTGGGCACTCTCTCTCTTTTTACATTCCATCATCCACCTCAGTAGAGCATAAACACTCACCTGAGCACAGGTGACAGCTTTGCACTAATAGTATTTGTGGTAAAATGAAATGCTACACGTGTGTGTTTGTATTCATGTGTGTGACCTGTAGTTGTATTGTGTACGTGTTGACATGTCTGTACGTGAAGATTTTTGGAGCCAACAAGTATGTTTGTAACATTTGAGTGTGTGGACAGGCCCCGCCCCTTTTAGACTAACATCGACACCTGACAGCAATAAAGATAAACCTCCAGCAACTTGTTGCTTTATGATTCTTAACAACGCCCTACTGTAATCATCCTACAACTTGCTTAACCCCTCTCTTTTGTGCCATTACCCCCCATCTCTAACATCCCTCTCTCCTTCCCTCTTCTTTTCCATTCGGTCCAACAAGAAAAGTATACAAACTTAATTAATATACATTTTGTAATTCTAAACTACAAAAGGGGTTTTTACATAAATACACCTTGTGTATCCAAAGATTCATGACCCCTGATTGTAACAAAATATCTGTTTAACAAGAGGCCTTCAGTTCTGATCTGTTTGCTCAGCTTTTGCACAGGACAAGTAAAAAAAAAAAAAACAACCTCTGAATGACTTAGATCTAATGAACAAAATGTCTGGTTTACAAGATTAGGACATTTCCAAGAAAATATCTGAGATCAACGTATAGATAGACTTTCAGAGATGTTTATGGGGCGTGTGCAGGAAGTGTGTGGTTGGGATGTGTATTTGTGCGCTGGGAGGACTCCTCTGGACACAGTTATCATAACAAGCCGGTCCCTTGAAGATTTTTTTGGATTCATGATTGCTCATCAGAATGTCTGGAGTACATGAAGAGACGCTTTGGACAAGAACTGTGACCTAAGATGTGCACGTGCATTAAAGCTAATAGAGTTCAACATTAAACTACATGTGTGCCTGACATCAGCAGGTCCTTCTGCTCAGTCTCCTTGGTGTTAACCTGCATCCGTACCTTCAGTCTCAACGTGATCTTCAGTTGCTGGCTGACGTAATCCAGCCGAAGAGCCAGCTCCTCCTCCTTCTTCTTTACATTGTTGATGTTTTGCTTTAAAGATGTCATGATGGTGGAGATGCTCTCGTGCAGACTGTCTCCTAATTCAATGTTCTGTTCACAGAAACAATGACATGCTGGAGAGAGACGAACCTGCAAGAATCAATCAGGCTGCGTGACTCAAATACCTTTGGGTCAGAGAAGCTAGAGAACCAGTTCTCTCTGTCTGTGGATATCTTCTTTATCTCTTGCATGATGTATTTGTGGTGCTGATCTGCAGACAACACTTTGCTCTGGAGTTTGTCCCGCTGCTCCTCAGACCGCACAAACATTTGTTGCCTGCAAACATCATCTGCATGTCAAATGTGCGACTAAGATGCAGGCACCCCCATCAGGTCAGACGCTGAACAAGACTGAGAGGCTTGATCAGCAGGTGGCGCTTTAGGCTTTCTTCCCTTTCCACAAAAAGGCATTATGAACCGGAAACTCACATTTCAGGAAGGAACAACCTTGAGTTTGGTGCAGAGGCTACATGGGTTCAAGGACTTACTTCTCAAAGCTGCACGAGGAGGTCTGATCTTGCAGGCTTCCGCCCCAATGCTGGTGCAGAAAACTCATTCGCTTGAGGTCCTGAGCCAGAAGGTGGTCCAGGTGCTGCAGGTGGCTGGCCTGCACGTTCGCAGCCTGACGCTCCGCCCCCTGCAGGTCCCCCACCAGTTTCTGCAACTCAAGTGCACTTAAAGTCAATGTGCCAACACTGGGAGGAGCTGAGGAACTGTGAAAACATTTACCTCAATGACAAAGTTTAGCTCATCCACCTCCCTCTGAAATGTCTGCTGGAATACTATGATGTTCCCTCGCAGCTCAGCAACCCGAGCCTGACGCAGGATGGACCTCCAGCGATCGGTCACCTTCACCAGGTTCACCGCTGTGTTCCTCTGCTCCTTCTGCAGCTTGTCCTGCATTACACAGACAAGGAGGCTTCTGAAAGCAATAAAGCTTCTTGAAAGCTTCTTGAAAGCAGTAAAGCTTCTGAAAGCTTCTGAAAGAAGTAAATCTTCTGAAAACAGTAAATCATCCGAAAGCAGTAAATCGTCTGAAAGCAGTAAAGCTTCTGGCAGCAGTAAATCATCTCTATCCATTCATTTTCTTCCGCATATCCCGGACCAGGTCGCGGAGGCATCGGTCTAAGTAGAGATGTCCAGAATTCCCTCTCTCCGGCCACTTCCTCTAGCTCCTCTGGGGGGACCCCGAGGCGTTCCCAGGCCAGTTGAGAGACACAGTCTCTCCAGCGTGTCGTGGGTCTTCCCCGGGGCATCTGGCCAGCGGGACATGCCCGGAACACCACCTCAACTGACTCCTCAACGTGGAGGAGCAGTGGCTCTACTCCGGGATCCTCTTGGGTGACCGAGCTTCTCACCCTATCTATAAGTGAGCGCCCAGCCACCCCACGGACGAAGCTCTTTTCAGCCGCTTGTATCCGTGACCTTGTTTCGTCGGTAAAGACCCAGAGCTCATGACCATAGGTGAGTATTGGAGCATAGACTGACCGGAAAATTGAGAGCTTTACTTTCTGGCTTAGCTCTCTCTTCACCACGACAGACCGATACAGCGACCGCATGACAGTGGACGCAGCACCAATCCAGCTGTTGATCTGATCTTCCCTCACTCGTTAACAAGACTCCAAGATACTCCACTTGTGGAAGGAGCACTCCATCCACCCAGAGAGGGTAAACTACCTACTCCGGTTGAGAACCACGGCCTCAGACTTAGCAGTGCTGACCCTCATCCCAGCCTCTTCACACTTGGCTGCAAACTGTTCCAATGCAGGATGGAGGTCTTGGCTCAATGAAGCCAACAGGACAACATCATCTGCAAAGAGCAGAGAGGAAATCCTGTGGTTTCCAAACCAGACCTCCTCCAGCCCCTGGCTGCTCCTAGAAATTCTGTACATAAAGACTATGAACAGAACCGGTGACAAAGGGCAGTGCTGCCTGAGTCCAAAATGCACCGGGAACAGGTCTGACTTACTGCTGACTATGTGGTCCAAGCTCCTGTTCTGGTCATACAGAGACCGGACAGCCCTGAGTAAGGCTCCCCAGACCCCATACTCCCACAGCACCCTCCACAAGACACCACGGGGCACATGGTCGAACGCCTTCTCCAAATCCACAAAACACATATGGACAGGATGAGCGAACTCCCAAAAACCCTCCAGTGCCCTAGACAGGGTGTAGAGCTGATCCACAGTTCAACAACCAGGACGAAAACCACATTGCTGTTCTTGGATCTAAGGTTCAACTATCAACCGGACTCTCATCTCCAGTACCTTGGCATAGACTTTCCCAGAGAGGCTGAGGAGTATCATTCCCCGGTGGTTGCAACACACCCTCCGGTCCCCCTTCTTGAAAAGGGGGACCACCACCCCTGTCTGCCAGTCCAATGGTACAGTTCCCGTCTGCCACGCAAAGCTGCAGAGATGTGTTGACCAAGACACTCCCACAGCATTCAGAGACTTGAGGTACTCAGGGTGGACCTCATCTACTGCCGGTGCCTTGCCACCGAGGAGCTTGTTGACTACCTTGATGACTTTAGCTTGGGTAGTGGACAGCCCCACCCCAAGGCTCTCGGCCTCTGCTTCCTCAAGAGAAGGGGTGTCAGCAGGATTAAGTAAATCCTCAAAGTATTCCTTCCATTGCCCGACAATGTCCCCAGTCAAAATCAGCAGTTCCTTCCAGAGAGCTGACGTTCCATGTCCCAAAAGCCAAGTTCAATGACTGGGGTTTAGGCCACCAAGGCACATGCCTTCAACTCCTCAGGCCTTCAACTTTCTGAGCTCTCCTGCGGGTAGCGGGCCCGCTGGGGTATGATCCCACTTCAAAACATCAGGTTTTACCCGGCTGGGGCCCATGAGAGGAGCCCCGGCCACCAGAGGCTCGCCTGCGAGCCACAACCCCAGACCTGGCTCCAGGGTGTGGCCCCAGTAACGCCTGTCTGGGCGACATAACTGAATCTTTGATGGTTTTTCTCATGAAGGGGTTTGTGAACCTCTCTTTGTCTGGCTGGTCACCCAGGACCTGCCTGCCATAGGAGATCCTACAAGGAGCCGAAGCCCTTGACAGTATAGCTCCTGGGATCAGTCGAGCACTCAAATCCCTCCACCACGTTAAGGTGGCGGTTCATGGAGGCGGTTTAGTAAATCATCTGAAAGCAGTAAATCGTCTGTAAGTGTAACAGAGACGCTGAGGCATGTGGATCCATGTGCAGTCAGGTAAGCTTTAAAAACATACAAGGGCAAAACAGGACGTTGTCAAAAGCCAACCAGGAGTCAAAGGCATGTAGCGAGACAGGGAGTTGAAGAGACAGGTAAGGGTCAAATCAAGAGGAGCCAATAAACACAGGGAAACTGTCAGTAATGCTAGAAACACCAAACAAAACTTCGCAAGGAGCAAAGTATAACCAGGGCATATAAATATGGTGAGGCTGATTAAGTTAATGAAAGACAGCTGGTGGAGACGTGGGGGAATCAGTACCCAGGAGAGAGCTCCCTATAATGGTTGGAGGTGGAGCTGGAAGTCCGAGCCCTCACAATAAGCAGTAAATCGTCTGAAAGCAGTAAAGCTTTTGAGAGCAATGAAGCTGTGTTCACATTGAACATGATTCGCACAGCAGTGGCGGCCAGTTTTAACATTAGGTCAATGACACAGACGCAATCTGAGGTCCTGCGGTGGGATTTGAGCGACGGGCGCAGTGTTCTTGCAGCAGAGCTATTTGAACAGGACGATTTGGGTTCAAATATTTAAACATTGGTGAAGTCGCCACCAATCAGGGACTCAACTCTGGGGTACAGGGGTTTTTAGTAACAGCGGGTAGAAAACACATCCAATATGGTGAATCAGTCCGATAGTTTTCCCCCTGAGCTTCCATTCATTTAACCCTGTTACGACCCCAACATGGCTCAGGTCTAGGGGTAGACAAGATGGGGTCGCAACATAAAGAAATGACTGGACAAGAGAATTAAAACGAACACAGAAAACTTGGAAAAATAAAAAGCAAAATAATTCGAGTGCTGGTTTAAAACAAAATGACGAACGAAAGGGAACTGGAACCTTGGCCAAACATAAAAGGTCAGGGAGATATCTGACCCAGCCATGCTGGCCGTTGGAGTCAGCAGCTCCCTGCTAAGGGCTGACTAATCAAAACTACCTAAAAAGAAACAGAAACAAAGCCTGCAAACTAAGACTACCAAGGTCCCAAACCCAAATTAAAATAACAAAACCCAACAGTATAAGACTGTTGAGGAACCAATAGAGACACAAACCAGCACAAACCAAACCCTCTGCGCTCAGCCTCCTCCTCTGCCTCTGCCTTCTGCCTGCTTTGGTGTGGCCTCTGGTGTCTTAAATACCCGGCAAGTGCTGATCAGGACAATTGGCTTCACCTGCCGGGTGAGGCAGCATGACAGGATGTGGGGGCAGCAGCAGGAGGACGTAACAAACCCCTTGTATCCCTTTTTGGGCAACAGGGTTTCCAGCCGCTGCAGCATTAGGGAGGCTGTCTGCTTGGGTCTCCAAAACTTTTGTAAAAAAACTTTTATAAAAAAGGTCCCCTGATTTTTTTCTTGTTTTATTTTTGCCCTCTTAGGATAATGCGGCAAGCCTTCAAATTGGGTCAGAGAGAGACAGAAACACAGCGGAAGCGGCAGCGGGAGTGAAGCTCACTGGACTAGAAAAATCTCTGAATGATATCATGAACCCAGACAGAGACATGATTACCAATGTTTTTGTGAAGCTCTTTAAAATAAGTAAACCTGATCTCTAAGCATCCTCCATGTTTTTCATGCATGGTAAATGAGATAAACACAGACGGGGCTAAAAACATTAGCCGGTAGCTCCTCCCACACCCAGCCAGGGCATCAAGCTTAAAGGAACACATTTTTGGGCATGTAGTGAGTAGCAAATTTGCCGCATGGCAGAAGGATGTGCGAATCACGTTTGGTGTGAACGCAGCTTCAAGATTCTGAAAGCTTCTAAAAGCAGCAAAGCTGGTATCTCATGTAGTACACTCTTAAAACATTTTGTTTATTTTTTTAACCCAATACTTGAGTTATTTATTTTGGGATATATTTTTGGGTTACTTTTTGAAACAATACTAATTCTTGGATTATAGTGGTTTAATTTTAACTCAATTCATGTTTGTTTTTCCTGCAGTGCAATATAAGGGGTGAATTTAGGATCAGCTTAAAGTGAATAAAAAACCAGATTGCAAATTTGAAGAAAAAAAAATACAATTTGAAAACAAGAGATTGTAGGTTAGAATGAGATAGATAGGCTGTTTATTGACAAGTGGAGCAAGTTGGGCAACGAGTAAGTTTCAGATGGAACATTTGCTGAAAGCTAAAGGACTGGAGGCATGAAAATGGAGACACATGCATTAGCGCTGGATGCTAACGCTCTTGCTCAAGGAGAATTGGAGAAGCAGAAGGAAAAAGCTTTCTCCATTCAAGTACTTAATGTAAGAACACCCCAGTTGTACCTGCTAACAAGCTGTCAAACTCTAAAAGAGGCGTGGAGCACACTAAGAGGACATTTTGAAAGAGATACCAGGGCAGGAACACCTGGTGTGTAAACTGACAAAAATCCATCTATGGACTAAAACAGTCTCCTCGCTGTTGGAGCAAAACATTAAGAGTTCATGAAGGATCTTGGATTCAAGCAAAGCCCAGGAGACCCCTGTGGGTTTGTGAAGTCATCACCGGAGTTGGAGAAACTTCCTGTTTATGTAGATGACTTGACCTTGATAACAGCATCAACCAAGAGCATGAATAAGCTGAAGGTGGCTCTCCAGAAACGCTACAGAATGAAAGACATGGGTGAGTTGTCCTATATCCTGGGCATTTCAGTTATTCGAGACAAAGAGAAGATTCTCAATGCTCCATATTTCTGGAGCATTGCTTCAATGTACTGCATCTTTCTTCACCAGACGCAGTACATTGAAGCAATCCTCTGGAAATTTGGAATGGAAAATGCTAATCCTGTTGCAACTCCTGCAGATGCGAACGTCACTTTAAAAGGAAAGGATGATGTCAGTAAACCTATAGATCCAAATACCTATCTGTCAATGCTAGGAAGTCTGCTGTATACTGCAGTGACCACACGGCCAGATATAGCACCTGCAGTGAGTACTGTTCAAGTTCAATGCAAACCCAAACACTGCACATCTGACTGCAGTGAAAATAATTCTTCAAGACTTGAGGGGTACAGTAAAACTTACTCTCAAGTATGAGAGGTCAGAGTCAGGAGCCGTGATCAGCTTCTCAGATGCTAATTGGGCCAGAGATCAAGATGATCATCATTCAACTACAGGCAATGTTTTCTTACTGAGTGGAAGAGCAGTGAGCTGGCTCAGCAGGAAACAAGCCACAGTGGCACTTTCAACAGCTGAAGAGGAGTATGTTGCACTCAGTCAGGCAGCTCAAGAACGTACTTGGCTGAGAAGACTATGGAAGGACCTGGGAATGGATGCTACACCTACAGTGATCCTGGAGGACAATCAATGAGCCATTGCAATTGAAAAGAATCCAGTGGATCATTCAACAACAAAGTACATAGACTCGCTATCATTACATCTGTGAATGTGTGCAGAACAGTCAAATCAAACTGCAGTCCTGTTCAACTGAAGAAATGAAGGCAGATATCTTTACCAAGCCTCTTAAAAGGTAGAAGTCTGTTTTGCTGGGAGAAATTGGACTTTCTTCAATGTAGTTCTGTTGTAAAAGTAAAAAAGGCACTGTTTTCGTTTATTACTGTGAGAAAATATTAAATGAACAAGAAAGGAAAAACTTGGAAAAATAATTGTGTTCGTTTTTTTTTTCTCAAAGGGGATTAAAGGTTTGTGAAGTAAAGAGCATAAATCTCACTAATATAATTTAATGTGAAAGTGCCTTAATGTCATAAAATTAAGTGGGAGTGTTGTATTGCAGTAATTTTACAATGAATGCTGTTGGAGAGCGCTTTACGTGAATGGCAAATTGCCAACATGAATTTCCATCCGTTTTTGAGCTGGTCATACGTAAATACATGTGAAAAACATCAGCCTTAGCAAATTACCTTCAAGGTTTGCTATGCAGGATGACACAAAAACATTAAATCCTTTTTGCCTTTTATTTTGGGGTGTTTTGCTAGAAAGATGAACAATGCACTTAACATCATTTATAGTGACTCTGGGTAGCTCCTTCTTTTAAACTCCAAATACTCCGCTATTTCCATTTAACAACATAACCGGAAATGATTGAGCGGTCAAGAACCGAACGCAGACGTGAATAGAGCCCATTGAAACTGAAAACTGAGAACCAAAACCAAGTGAGAGTCAAAAAATAAGTTGAAAATATAAATGCAATTATTTTTAATTTGTTAACAGTTTTGGGTTTATTGTTTTTTATTCCATTTTAAAATTCCAAATTTAAATCCAATTTTAAATATTTCTTTCAAGTTTACAATACATATATATACATATATACATATACATACAGTATATATATATATATATATATACATTTTTTTTTTATTTACAATTTTATTTTCACATTTTGAAAAATGATCAAGTTTTTAAAAAATTCAAGTTTACTGTGTGTACTTTCAAGTTTAAGGATGTTTTAAAATTTTCTAAAAAAATTGAAGCCAGAAAAAAGTTTGTCCCTTTTTAACCTCGGAGTTTAGGTAAAAACAACCCAACTTGGGTCATTTTTAACTCTGGAGTTCTTAGTGAGCATCAGCAGGTCTTTCCCTGAGCTCCTCAGAGTTCCAGCTGGTTCGTGTGAGACCAACATTTCAAAGATGTCCTTTGGTTTTAAATCACTGACAGACTTAAACGTCAGCAGAGCTGTTTCAAAGTCTAACCTCTGAGCAACAGGAAGTTAGTGCGAAGACCTGAGGACAGGACTGAGGGGCTCACACTTCCTGGTTTTCACCAGGACCCAACAGTAAAGTACTGTAAAGTTCTGGTCTGTCAGACATTATCTTAAACGCTTTTATTGGATGGCTGTGGAGCAGCGGTTGAACAGTTGGCCTCAGAACGGATGTCCAGTTCTCCGCTCTGCCCTGAAGAAGATTGAAAGCTCTTTAGAAGTCGATGAAGTTTACCTTCAGGAATAGCGTCAGCATCTCCTCCTTTTTCTTGGATATTTCCTCCTCAGCCTGAGCTCTGTGCTGCAGCTGCACCAAGCGCTCCTCTTCTGTACTCCCCAAACTTTTCTTTGCTTTCTTTGGCATGACACCTTTTCCACCTGTTTGGATTGAATGTCACATTAAAAAGTCCATTACAAGGTGTGCCTGTAGAAGCAGAGCTGTGCTGAAGGGTAGCTCTGAAGACCTGTCTCACCTTACCTTTATTTACTAGATTACCCTTGCAGGCTGTAGTCTACAGAATTAAAGCCTGCAGGTCTGGACACACTGATGGCTGTACGTAACACATGAATAGCAGTTTGGTTCCTTTTCAAAGTCACACTGGATACGCTGGAGAAGCGTCTGCTTATCTGACATACCTGTCAGTTCCACGCATTTACTTAAAAGAGTCAAGAGTTATTTTAAATATCAATTGGATCTTTTGAGTTTAGTTCCTTTGGGTTTGTCTCCTCTTTGAAAACATCCTCCCTGCAGGATCTTCTGATTCATCTACGGCATCGCAGGAATGAGTCCTCCCAACTGCAGAGGTGATGTCCAGGGGGACTGCTCATAGGATCTGTCTTTTTTTTAAATTAAGCCTGAGTTTAAAAAACAATGTGTTAGTAATAAATAAATAATAAAATAATAAATCGATCTTTACTTGGAAAATGTTTTATTGACTCATAGCTTAGCTATGAACCTGAGACAGTTCTTTCAGCCACTGGAAAAGCATTCTGATCTATTCTGCATTAGCATTAGCAAACGGATGCACGCTGAGCAGCAGGATCAGAGTTTCATTACAGGTACACTCTGACATGGAGGCACAAGCATGAATGGACATGCCAGCAGAAGTCATGTGACTCCATCTGGTACACGCCATTGACTCTATGTGAGAACTGGACAAAGTGAATGTGATATCACCCCTAGAAGACAGCGTACTTCCAGCTCCAACCTAATAAAATCAATTCAGTCGCCATCGTTCCATAATACAGACATCCCCACATTGGAGCCAAATGTCAGTAAGCAGATTGGTCCGAGTCGGTCTGAGTCAACGTCTCTAAGGCCACCACCATCACCAATCAGAAGAAAGCTTGTTGGAAGGCCACACCCCTACCCCTGAAAGCAGGCTATATGAAATCTGTCAACCGTTTTGAACCTTTGACGTAAAACCACCTACTTCTACTGAAATATCAAGAACCTGTTAATCAAGGTATCAGAGCAAGAAGGGTTATTCTGACCAATAGAATGACTGAGTAATAACTGTTTATTTCTCTATTGAAGGCTGTGGGATTTTGACTTAATGGGACCAGTGGGTACTTCCTGTTTGGAACACCAGGGGAAGGGGTCACTCTGTCCAGTTCTCTGATACAGTCAATGGTACAGAACAGACACATCAAGAGGGGAACCACAAGTGAACGGTTCAGTTGTTGCTGCTGCTCCTATGGAGAACATCAGAGATGTTGAAACTGACATTTCATCATCATCATAGAGCACCACTCAAAGCCGCTTCGTTGACGTCACAGCAGCGAGCTCACCGGTTCTGCAGGCCCTTCTGGTTCCGGCCTCGGTTCGAGAAGAATAGGTTCCCCTTCAGCGCGGGAATCCACGGTCAGAGTCGAGCTTCACGCAGTGTTTGCACACCGTCTCCATAGCAACAGCTTCGGGGTTCCGCGGTCTTTCGTTCTGTAGCAGTGCGCATGCGCGTTTCTCCCATCTCTGACGTGCCGGAGAGGCAAGCTTGAGCTGGGTCTTACAGTCACCGGATCTTTCGAAACAATTATCTCGTTTTTCCTTCTCAAGTCCCTTAAATCTTTGAGCCAAGAAGTTCAGCTGCTGCTTTCAACAGAAATCCCGCTGCTCTGCTCTGGAAAGTCTTCAAACATGGAAAGTCTGGCTGTGATCACAGCAGGAGCGGCTCCAGGATTCTTTCTCTGCAGCAGCTATAGAGGATCTTTTTTATTATTGCCTTGAAGAAAACAAGAAAAATATCATTAGGTTCTGGAGGCCCGAGCAGGCTGCCTCCCCATCCTGCAGCAGCTCCCACAGGCTCTCCTGCAGCCGCCCAGGCGGCAGTTTAGCGAGCTGCGCTCTGCGTCATGGGGCCAGTTCCGCCGCTCTCTGAAGCGTTCAAAGATGGACAGGGCTTTTATTCTGGAGGCGCAAGACTTGATGATTTGAAAGTTCTGAAACGACGAGGGACTTGCACCAGTTGACAAATCACAAAATTCAACTTTACTTTGTTTTAACCACCAGGGGGAGGCACACACACACTATTTCAAATTGTCAAATATTTGGCAGCCAGCACTTTTAAAGCCCCATTTGTACAGTAAGAAGCCAAAAAAAATGTATTTACTGTTTATCCTTAAAAAAAAAAAAAAGCCCTACAGAAGCATTGGTAATCTCGTCTCATGTCTGGGTTCTTGCGATCTTTCAGAGATCGCTGCAGGACATGTGTCTGAATGACAGCCAGCTTCTGTTTTGTTTCTGTCTCACTGTGGCCCAGGTTAGTGGCAGATTTAGCAGCTTAGGGTCCCCAGGCGAACAACAACATGGAGCCCTCTGCAGTAGTTGCATTTTTTTTTCTTTTAATCCTTACCTAAGGTGAAACGTCAAATAACTTCTTTACTTTTAGTCAGCATTAATGTCAAGAATCTGTCAGGATGTGTTTCAGGGACCCAAAATATGACAAACTCAGGAGTAGAAGTAAAACAGGTTTATTTAAGTCTTTCACTCAGATGTTCTTTCCCAGGCCTTGGAGAGCAACAGCAGATTGAGGTGAGGAGTGCTGACTTGCAGGGAAGAGGAGGAGTGGAGTCCTCTGTACGGCAAGGAAGGCGCAGCTCCAGGTAGAGGCGATAGGAGAAGGTGCTGGGACTAACGGCTTCGGAGGAATTTCAGCAGGAGAAAGGCAGGGGCATTCAAGCTGAGCTGATTGAGCAGACAGGCGGGCGGGCAGGCAAGCTGGGCAGGCAGGCAGGCAGGAAGGCAAGCTGGGCAGGCAGGCAGGCAGGCAAGCTGGGCAGGCAGGCAAGCTGGGCAGGCAGGCAGGCAGGCAAGCTGGGCAGGCAGGCAAGCTGGGCAGGCGGGCAGGCAGGCAAGCTGGGCAGGCGGGCAGGCAGGCAGGCAGGCAGGCAGGCAGGCAGGCAGGCAGGCAGGCAGGCAGGCAGGCAGGCAGGCAGGCAGGCAGGCAGGCAGGCAGGCAGGCAGGCAGGCAGGCAGGCAGGCAGGCAGGCAGGCCAAGCATGAGCACTGCTTGAGGTTACTCTGGAAGTCAGTAGTGTAAGGATTCAGCTGAGAATGAAGGGCAGAGGGAGAGATATATAGTAGCAGACACAGGTGGAGGGAATCAGCTGATTGGCAGCAGGCAGGCTGCTGCTGCTGCCATGACAGAATCCAAATGTTTTGAAAAGCAGTTAAAAATTGAAATCATACTTAAATGTTATTTATTATGGTATGTCATTTAAAGTTATTTATTTATATACATTATTTTTACTCTGGAAAAAAATAGTACATTTATTGATCGTGCTTATTTGTTAATCACTCAGGAGAAGAAAGCACTTTCACATGATCATTCTCATGCAATTTCAGTGATGTAGGGAGTATTTATGACAAAGTAATAATTGGCGTAAAATTTATTTTAGACACATGTGATAAGGTTTTCCAAGTGTGTTGGGGGCCCCAGGCAATTGTCAACTTTTATTTAAAGACAAGTCCGCCCCTGACCCAATTTAAAGACAGTGTTCCACATGAACCCAAGATAGGAAAAATGAAAACAAGAATAAAATGAGAATACCTTTCTTGTTCAATATTGTCTCAATGAAAATAAGAAAAATATAATACATTTCCGGAGAGCCAAGCAGGCTGTCTCCCCAAGGCTGTAGCTGCTCCTCTATCTCTGCCAGCCGCTGAGTCGGGTTAGTCGCTGAGTTGTTAGCTGTGGAAATGCATTTCAGTTTCTAACTTTTGACTTTTTTAGCACTGCATCAATGTCCTCTGTGCACAAAAATGTTTTCTACAGACTTCATCGAGGTACATGCTTCTTCGTGTGGAGAAAGATATTGTGTTAACCTCTCACTATTGACTTT
Source organism: Oryzias woworae (assembly GCA_016861445.1). Lineage (NCBI taxonomy): Eukaryota > Metazoa > Chordata > Actinopteri > Beloniformes > Adrianichthyidae > Oryzias > Oryzias woworae. The sequence goes on from BOLG01001664.1 coordinate 4,825,732, forward strand.
TTAATTCTACATTAAATATATTTGTCAGAAGTGTAACAGAAAGAACTATCTGAGTAGTGCAGGAAATGAAAGAATGCTTGAAAATACTGTCAGTGAGGAGGAGCAAACAGCAGTGCCAGGACCATCTGGAACTTCAACAGTTAGTGCAACAGTTAGTGATGGTAGGTGTAGCTCAGGGTTGGTACAGAAGTTGTGGAAAGTTACCTGTAGGTAAGATTACTGTACTCCCAATTCATGGCTTACTGTGAATCTATGAGTGATGATCAAATGTTCCACTCTATGCATCACCTGAGAAAATATTATCCTATTATCTGGTCATTTGTATTTCAAAGCAGTCACTACAAAGTCTTTATGGTATACCACTGCATCCGAACCCTAGCATTTTGTGTACCACCACTGATGCTTAAAAACAAGTAAGAGAACTGTGTGAACTAATTTAATATCCAAGCAAAAGTTTTTTTTTTTTTTTTTAAATCTCATCTTTGTATTATAGGGGATACTGCTGTTGGACAGGGAGTCACTTGTTTTTTTTTATCTCAACATGTATAGAGAAGCTGAGGTCTGGGTTCTCCATCAATTTTGGCATGCACATAACATTACGCCTTTTTCCAAATTATTTGAAAGAGTACCAGTGACTTTATTTGCTTGCAATGTTCATGTCTTGAACAGCAAATTCCAATGTTAAACTGTTTTTGACGGACCGCCTGGCCATTTAGTTCCCTCAGCCTCTCACTTTCTTGTGGAGAGTGATATGCTCCTTGTGGCAGGGAGAATGATTGGCCACTCCTGTAAACACGAAGGACCCTGCTTGTCTGGGCTCAGCCCCGCTGTTGTTCATGTCCTGCTTGGTGGGAGCCCTGAAACTGCAACAGTTATGTTGGAGGACTGCCCAGACCTGGACATTGGGGACAAAATCAAGCTTTGTATGTTTGTTTAATTGTTTTTTTTTTCTTTTTTTCAAATTATTGTTCTTAGGTTCTGAGAAGCATCTTATTTTTAATTGCCACTTTCTCCACTACACTTATTTTTAAGGTTTAGCACAAACTCTGACATTAACTTTTTCTTTTATTTTAAGCTTGAAAGGGGCACTGAAGCTGAAAGATCAAGTGTCAAGGAATTGGCCTAGATGTGGGACCTTCCTTCCTGACTGAGAGCAATCAAACATGGCTTTTTGAGAAGCTATTGATCCATGCAGTGAGTGAAAAGGTTTTATTTTTGCTAAATCTTTAAATGTAGTTATCAGGGATGCATGGGTATAGAGGTTTTGCTTTTTCTTCTAAAAAGACTATTGAACCTTATATAGTCTTTAGCAAAGACTAATTAAAATGTGTCAGATAGAAAATGTATTACGTCCTGTATGTGGGCTTTTTTTCTGGCACCATTAGACTCTTGACAGTTCGATTCACAATTAGAAGTACACATAATTAATTCATTGTAAAGAGAAGAGGATTCTTATGACTTTCCATTGTTGCGGCATAGTATCTCAATTTCATTGTACTTTTTGCAACGAATTGTTGTGCAATATCGATAAAGACTTACCAAAAGTTTTTACTTGTCTATATTCTGTGGTTTGCTGTTTATGGCATCCAGAGTTTACTAAATTTGTCTATCATTTTTAAAATTTGGTTTGTTTACAGGTCATTGGGCGTGCCACAAGGCAAATTAAACAGGTGAAACGAGGACTTAAGGAGACTCCAGTGTGGACAGCGCTTACCAAGCGACCAGGAACCATAACTTTGATTTTTCCAACTGAAGGCAGTTGCTGCATTTGTCCTGAGGTACATTTTTATCAGTGACCTCAGTTAGGATTTGTACTCCTTCTATTTTCTTTAAAATATACACCTTGTTGGGAATTGTCATGCGTTTTACAAAAAAAAGCTGTGGTGAAAACAGATTGAGGGCAGAAGTGATACACAATATACTGAAATTAAAACCTAACATGTTTAATGCTTCGGGAGAGTTTAGCTGGCTGTGAACCTCAATAAACAACACAGGTCACATTGAGTGTAACAGTACAGTAACTTCTTCTGTAAGATGATTCTCTGTCCTCCACTTCTTACCTGTATTAATGGCGCCTGTATGAACTCGTCATCTATGTAAAAGACACCAATGCACAACCTCAAACAGTCAGACTCCAAACTCCACTATGGTCAAGACCAAAGAGCTGTCTAAGGACACCATAAACAAAATTGTTGACCTACACCATGCTGGGAAGACTGAAGCTGCCACAGGTAAGCAGCTTGGTGTGAAGAAATCAACTATGGGAACAATTATTAGGAAATGGAAGACATACAAGATCACTGATAATCTCCCTCTATCTGGGAATCCCCCCAAGATCTCACCCTGTGGGGTCAAAACGATCACAAGAATAGTGAGCAAAAATTCCAGAACCACACGGGGGGACTAGTAAATGACCTGCAGCGAGCTGGGACCAAAGTAACAAAGGCTATCTTAGTAACACACTACGCTGCTAAGGACTCAAATCCTGCAGTGCCAGATGTGTCCCCCTGCTAAAGCCAGTACATGTGCAGGCCCGTCTGAAGTTTGCTGGAGAATTGGTCAGTGGCACAACTTACCCCAAGCCCACCATTTTGGGAAAAAAAAGTTTTTGTTTTTGTCTGCTGGCTGTTAAACAACTTCTGATTTTGTTAATTCACTGTTTAAGCCAAGTTCTGTCATGTTCAGTTTTTCAATAAAGAAAAAAAACATGGCAGTCATTAGCATTAGCATTAGGTAACGTAATTGCTCGACTGTTGGGATGGGAACTTGGGGCTGAGCCTTAATCAAATGTTGTCTGCTTTTGCAATATTTTCTCAGTTAATTGCTCAATGTTGCTGTCTAAACGATTAGCAAATCTCTCTTAGCAACTCTGAAAAAGAGTTATGACCAACAGCCATTATTCAGCCATAGATGTGTTTACATATGCTTACAATCCAATCAGATCGATCTGTCTGAGGCAAGTTGTTAATCAAATCAACAAATACCAATAAAAAAGTTGTTTCAAAATGAGACAATTCAATGATCGATATTGGAAAATGCCATTTGGATTGAGACATGGTAGTTTTAAGTTATTATAGCGTAAAAATGACCGGATCATTGACTGTTCTTCTCATAAAGTGGGTTCTGAACTGCTCTTTGTCTGGCTCGTCACTCAGTACCTGTCTGCCATGGGAGACCCTACCAGACAACAAAGCTCCTGAGATCACTCAAGCACTCTTCATCACCAGTTCTGCTCATAGTCTTTATGGACAGAATTTCTAGGTGCAGCCAGGGTTGGGAGGGGATCTAGTTTGGAAACCACAGGATTTCCTCTGATCTTTGCAGATGATGTTGTCCTGTTGGCTTCATTGAGCCAGGACCTCCAGCCTGCATTGGAACGGTTTGCAGCGAAGTGTGAAGAGGCTGAGATGAGAGTCAGCACCGCTAAGTCTCAGGGCATAGTTCTTGACCGGAGAAAGGTGGTTTGCCCTCTCTCAGCGCATGGAGTTCTTCTTCTCCAGGTGGAGTTTAAGTATCTTGGGGTCTTGTTCACGAGTGAGGGAAGATCCGAGCGTGAAATCGACAGGCAGACTGGTGCGGTGTCCACTGTTATGTGGTCGCTGTTCTGGTCTGTTGTGGTGACGTGAGAGCTAAGCCAGAAAGCAAAGCTCTGAATTTCCTGGTTGATCTACGCACCAAGACTCACCTATGGTCATGAGCTCTGGGTCATGACCGAAAGAACGAGGTCCCGGATCCAAGCGGTTGAAATGAGCTTCCTCCAGCAGTTGGATGGGCGTTCTCTTGGAGATAGGGTCAGAAATAGTGGTTAGAGATAGGGTCAGAAGCTCGGTCACCTGGGAGGAGCTTGGAGTAGAGCCGCTGCTCCTCCATATCGAGAGGAGCCATTTGAGGTGGCTTGGGCATTTGGTTTGAATGCTTCCTGGACGCATTCGTGGGGAGGTGTTCTGGGCATTTCCCACTGGGCGGAAACCCCTGGAAAGACTCTCGACTGGCCTGGAAACGTCTTGTAGCTGAAGGAAGTGGCCAGGGAGAGGGAAGTCTGGGCATAATTGCTTAGATTGCTACACCCGTGACCTGGTTCTGGACAAGTGGAAGAAGATGGATGGATAGATTGATGTTTGGATGGTAAAACTGACCAAGTGCATCTCAGCAGACAACGCACACGTGGCGGCATTCATGTTTTTTACAGTAGCTGATGTTAAAAATGCATTGAAGGAAGAATGAGAAAAGAGAGAAGCAAAAAGGAGCTGGGATGAAAATCTGAAACAGGATAAATAACCAAATGGGAGCAAACTGCAAAACATCTGGGTACTTTCACTTTTTGAGGTATGCTTCGTTCTGGTTGCACCACATTGTTGCTGGAGGTTAAAGAGCACGGATGTTAAACCAATGCAGAAACCATTTGTTTTCTTTTTAAAATCTTGATCGTGTTGAACAAACTGTTCATCTTTCTACTGTTTATGCAGCCAAGCACAGTTGTTACAGCCTAACCTGAGATCTGTAGTGTTTCTGACCTGACCAGTCTTATGTTTTCTGCTTTTTTCATTGTGGTCTTTTGTTCTGGTTGACTCTGTCTCAACAAAGTTAAAGGTCAAACTCCTCATCTTCAGAGCTTCAGTTTGCTTCTTCATCAGATGTAGGAAGGACATTATCGCTGATCAGTGTTTTTATTTTAACAAACGCACTCCAGACAGTCTTCCTTGGTGGTTTTGAAAACAGTACAGACATGTTTGCGCAGCATTTCAACTAGAACATTCATTCATTGATTAGTGATTTGGGATCCGTGCTTCCTGCAGAGCAGACTCAGGACGAAGCCGCCTTAAAACGAAACCGAATCAATGGCTTCATCTGCAGGACGGGACTCGCTGGAAGATCAACGGTCTGACAGGAAAACACCCAAATAAGGCAAAGGGGAAGTGCTGACGTCACTGGAAGGTCTTCATGTGACGTAGAACTCGAAGACCCGAGCTTGGACCTGTCGGCGGGTTTCCGGCCGCAGTGTCCAGCCACAGTCCGGCGCTTCGGCCGCATGCGAAGACCCAGAGCAAACTCTGGGCCGAACCGGATCATTCGCGCCCCAAAAAGCACAAGTGAAAGATCGCAGAGACACCTGGAAGTCTGGAAAAGAGTGCGCTCCCGGTTCTGCCCAAATATGGGCTTCCTCCTTTCCATCTTTGGGATCATACGTCACGCAGGAGTCTTTATATAGGCGGGAATCCTCGCTCAGGATCTGACAGAAATTCACTTCGACCAGTGTAAACCCGCGAGGCGCCGGTCCGAGGACCGGAAATAAGCATTGTTATTGTTTACTTTTCACGTCCATCCACAAACACGAAGACACAGCCGTCTGCCCCGCAGCCGTCTGCCCCGCAGCCGTCTGCCCCGCAGATCTCCAGCCGTCAGCCTTGGCTTCTCCTCAGCGCCGCCGCCCGCAGCAGCAGCAGCCCGGCCGGAGCCCGGAACACACGCCAGAGCCGGTCTTCGTGCAGAAACGGAGCTCCTCCGCCGCCTGTGACGCCTCGTCCCCGGCCAAAGACATGGCAGCGGCCAAAGCGGAGCTGCTGCTGCCCGGCCTGCAGCTGTCGGAGCCGCCGCTGTCCCCGCTGGACGGATACTCCAAGCTGGAGGAGCTGCAGATGCTGCTGCAGAACGCCGCGGCCGGAGGCTCGCTGCTGGCCGCCTCTGCGGCAGAGGCGGCCGGGCTGCTGAGCGGGGAGTCCGGGGACTGCGGAGGTAAGCAGATGAGAACGAGTCAGACCCGAACAACACCGGGAACGTTACTTTTAATCCTTTTCATGAATTTTGACCGAACACACTTGATGTGGTAACTTTTGACAGAACAACTGAAGTTAAAAAAAAAAAGTTTGAAAAGTGCAGAGAGGAAACGAGACTTTTACTGCAGAGACACAAACCTGCACTTTTAACTGACAAACTCCAAACAGGCATGTCCAAAGTCCGGCTCATAGGCCAAATGCAGCCCATGTTAACATTTCCACCGCGCAGGTCCTGTCATGAAAACAAACAACTGCTGCGTCCAGCGCTTTCTATAAACTATCATTTCTTGATTCTGATTTGCTAAATGAGGTTATAAGCTGTTGTAAATCTGCTGCAACTACCTGTGACTACTTGACCTTTAGCCTTTAGAACCAAATGAGAAGAACATTTATTTGTTTCTGTGATCCAAATAAGAAAACTTCTTTGTGCTATTTTCCTGTTTGTCGTGTAATTCTAATGAACATTTTATCCTGAATACTATGTAACTTTTGATGAGCTCAGATTTAACTTTGAGAAAAGATTTATTTTTTTCTTTGTTTCATTGCTGTTTTCACTAAAAGATTCTCTGTAATTTTAGTAAAAATGCATTTAGATTTATTTCTGTTTAATGTGAAGAAACAAATACGCATGCCAGTACAAAAAATATATAAAATAGTTTATTTGCATTTAATGTTATTATAAGAATGCATGCGATTATTTGGCTCCACACTTTTCATTGTATCTGGTCCTCTTTGCAAATAGTTTGGACACCTGAAAAATCGACACATTGCAGCCCGCTGGTGTGGCCACCTCCTTGACCAGCTCTTCTTTTCTCCTTAGAATCTCTGTTGGACATCCTGGATCTCCAGAACCTCCCTCCTCTCACACCACGCCTCCAACCTCTGGCCTACAGTGGGCGTTTCATCTTTGATCCGAGCTCTGCTGGCTGCAGCAATCTGTGGGCGGAGCCTCTGTTGGGTCTGCTTGGGTTAGGGAGTGTCACAGCCCCACCCTCCGTGGCCTGCAGCATCACTACCTCCACCCTATCTGTGGCATCATCAACACCGTCCCAGCCGAGCTTAAACTGTGGTACCATAGACGTCTCTCCCATTTTATCTGCAACGCCATCGTACACGTCTGCTGCAGGCTCTGACTCCACCCACTTTCCCAGTGATGCCTTTTCAGCCCTCCAACCCTTCCAATCACAAGGCCCCCCACCTGCCTACTCATCCCCTGCCTCCAGGTTGGGTCTCCAGCCTTTGGTAGCGATGCTGCCAGACTACACCCTGCCACAGCAAGTGCCAGAGGGCGAGCTCAGCCCGAGCCCAGACCAGAAGCCTCTACAGCCGCCGCTTACGCCACTCTCCACCATCAAAGCCTTCTCTGCACAGATTCAGCCTCAGGGGCCTGCCGGCCTGCTGGCCAAGTCCTGCCAGGCCAAGAAGGCGCCTGGGGGCCGGCAGTGCAGGACGCCGCCTCACGAGCGTCCACACATGTGCCCCGCCGATGGCTGTGACCGCCGCTTCTCCCGCTCTGATGAGCTCACCCGTCACGTGCGTGTTCACACAGGCCAGAAACCGTTCCAGTGCCGCATCTGCATGCGCAGCTTCAGCCGCAGCGACCACCTGACCACGCACATTCGCACACACACCGGGGAGAAGCCGTTCCCTTGCAGCGAGTGCGGTCGCAAATTCGCACGCAGTGACGAGCGTAAAAGGCACGCCAAGATCCACCAGAGACAGCGCGACCGCAAGGCCGATGGAGCCCCTGCTTCTATCCCAGTGGTTCCCACATCCCCAGATTCGTCCCACTCCTCCCCGGCTCATAGCTGCCCGTCCATTAGCATGCAGGCCTCCTCCCCCTGTTTCACCTCCTCCTCTGCTTGTTCCTCACTATCACAGGCTTTCCCTTCCTCACCATCTCACCACTTTTACTCCTCCTCCTGCTCCTCTCCTTTGGGGAGTTCCCTATCAGAAATACCCTCCCCCCAAAGCTCCAACCTCTGCTGACCAAAGGTGTGACCCACACAGGGCTCAGACTTTTACTTTGAAAGGCCAAAGGTCAGGAAGGAAGGTGGACTTCTGAACTGATGTAGATATACATAAGTGACTTTGTTTTTACCTACTGTGTAGGTTCTGAGATGTTTGTATGTTTATGTGGAGCTCAGAGAGCTTTCAGGATTAAAACATTTACCTGACTGTGGCTGGTTTTATTCTAACACCACCTTTTTGGCTCCACCTGCCTGGACTCACCTAAACTCGGGTTTTTAGACCCACAAGAGTTTAGCTTCAGTTTCTGTGACAGATTTGTGTGAAGCAGTTTGTAAACGATGGTTTAATAAGCAAACAAGCTTTTAGCTGAAAATCAAACATCATTTTTCAGAAAATTGTGCAGATTAAATAGCAACAGTTTTAAAGAGCATTTGTACCATCTGTGCTCTTCACTCAGCACTTAATCTGCTGCGTGTGTGTGTTCAGTGTGCGTTTGTGTGTGTGTGTGTCAAACAGCCAATAGGATCAGGTTTTGTCACCATCGGCTCAGCCTGCTCCCTGCTGGAAAATCTACACAAGTCAGTCCAAATATGGTCTTTCCTGTTTCTACAGCGGACTTCCTGCAAGCCTTTTATGGAGCTTCCTACTGGCAGGACGCCCAGGCTCTGTGTGTGTGTGATGTAACTAGTCAGACGGGCTTGGCAGGTCAGATCAGAGTCTGATGTTGCTGCAGTGTAAAAACTTTCATGAGTTTGTTCTTCATAGTAGCACGTTACTACTCAGTTACTGTCCTCAGAGTAGTTACTCAGAGTAACTTCATTTGTTGCTGCATCTCCACATTTCAGGAACATGAGATATTTACTGAGGCTCTGTTCCTGCAGTCAGAGGTTTATTGAGGACGGGGATAAAGTTATAAGTTGGTCTCACAAGAGAAAGAGATACACATTCAAAAACACAATCATGTTTGTGAAATGAAACCAAAAGATTTAGTTGCAGCTTTAGTAAAGACAGACATAAAACTTAATGACACAAAAAAGTTTTAAAAACCATAGTGGTTGATGTTGCTTTTTTAAAGCTCCAATGCCATTAAACATCACCAAATGGAAAAGTCCTGAACATTTTAGCCTGTGAACGGAGAAATGCAAACAGCATTCTGTCAGTCCATCCATCCATCCATCCATTGCTTTTTCATTATTATCTATTTAACTGCTGTGCTGGAGACTAAATCTTTTTTTTAAATGAAGAAATTCTCCTAAATTTGGATTGGACATCCCTGTAAGCAATCAGGAGATGTCCTCAGTGCCCTGCTCGCCAATTTTAACTGCACCCTTTATTACACACACCCTTCAACCACAAGAAACACACCTCAACGCACACACAAATACATTACACCAGGAAGGTGGGACTACTGATCTTCTGTCCCCTACCCCATCCCTGGTGGAGGGAACAGGGCCTTCAGCGGCGGCCTTGTCTCTTGGGTGTCGGTCTCCTGGGCCCGGCGGCCCCCTCCCCGCGCAGGGAGAGGGATCCCTTAGTCCTCTGGCAAGTCCATGAGCGGGGGATCATATTCCATCTGAGCCTGGAGGGTGTCTGTGTCCTTGTGGTGCGGGTTCTGGTCCTTACCCTCGGGACCCCTTCTGTGCCTGGTCAGGCAATGTACACCTTCGGGGACCCCCACTTCTCTTGGTCATCCCTCCTCTGGATGGGGGTAGCTGACCCCCAGCGTGCTCTCTTCTGGATCTCCGCAGCTGCCTGGGGCTTTGAGCGGGTCTCCCGTGGGGGGCCCCAGCTCGTATCCGGGGCTGGGATGGGGGGGTGCTCGGGTCTCCTGGGTGGTGGTGGGCGGCTTGTCTGGGGTGGGGGGGCTCTCGGGGGTGGGGCCCCGCGCTGGGCCACCTGATGCGATGGGAGGGCTGCTCTCCTGGCTGGGCTGGGCCTTGCGCTCTGCGCTTCCGTATCTCACTGCGCTCGGGTGTTGGGGGCCCGTGTGGCTGTCCTGCGGGCCCTGGTCTGGGTGCTTGGCTGGGCTGCCGGGCGGGTGGATCTCCTCCGTTGACCCCACCATATGGGTGCGGGTGTAGGCCCTGGTCTGCGCTGCCGCCTCGGCGGGGGTCTTGTTGTGGGGATGGCTGGGGGGTTCTCCCTCCTTTTTTGTGCATTCCATCATCCACTTCATCTTAACATAACATTCACCTGAGCACAGGCGTCGGCTCACCTTTGCACCCTCAAATAGTGTGCGTGATAGAATGCAATGCTTTACATGTGTTGGTTGGAATGCACAAGTGTGCGTGCGAACTGGATGTGGACAATGGGTATACGATCCAGCATTTTGTTGCCAGTAGATTAACAACTCTACCTTCCCTTCCCAGTAGTCCTCCTCTGACTTCTATAATCCATTATCTATCATCATCCCCCCCCCAACTCTCTCCTTTTCCCCCTTTTCTTTTCTGTCCGGTCCAACAAAAAGAACACAAAAAATAAATAAATAAATAAAATAAATCAATATTATTAAAGTATCGTTTAGATTACAAAAGGGGCTTATACCAACATACATTTTGTGTTCGCTATGATTTATAACCCCCGATTGTAAGAGTAAAATCTGTAAGAGTAAAAGCTGTTGGGCAGGACAAGTTTAAAAAAAAAAGAAATTCTCCTAAAATTAATTAAAAAAAATTTCCACCTTGTAAAACAAACTAATAGTTAAAATTGGATACAATTATAAAACTGTTAAACAATAACTCCAGTAAACGGACACATTCAGTTATGTCATAAACAAAATGTTTTTGTTCGATTTTACTTAGGTTCCTGTAATTTCATGACATATTTTAAATTAATATAACTTTGAAACAAAGGATAAAACAAATATATCTGGTTCTATTTTTGTACTAAAGATCAGCAGTAGATATTGACAAATAGTTTCATTATATAATTATTTACTGCATCAATTTAAAATGGTAAAATAAGACACATTTCTGGTGCAGTCTGCAGCAGATCCACAACTCTCCTCCTCTACCTAATGCTGAAAACATTGTCCCTGGATTCTTCTGGAAGTTACCAGGTGAGCAGCCCCACTGGTAGGTAAGATGGATTTGTTTACACTTAGTGTTTTTCAAAAATAAGAAAATGAAGATTGACCTTTCCACTCAACAGTAAAACTCTGTAGTCTAAGCTAATGCTTGTAAATGCATGCACATGTGCAGATAAATGTAAAAATATAGTTTTATAGTCTGGCCAGATCTGTGCTTCGCTACAATTCTGTCTCTGAGCTCTTCAGGCAGTTCCTTTGACCTCATGATTCTCATTTGCTCTGACATGCACTGTGAGCTGGAAGGTCTTATATAGACAGGTGTGTGACTTTCCTAATCAAGTCCAATCAGTAGAATTAAGCACAGCTGGAGTCAAATGAAGTTGTAGAACCATCTCAAGGATGGACAGAAGAAATGGACAGCACCTGAGTGTCACAGCAAAGGATCTGAATACTTAGGACCATGTGATATTTCAGGTTTTCTTTTTAATAAATCTGCAAAAATGTCAAAAATTCTGTGTTTTTGTCAATATGGAGTGCTGTGTGTACATTAACGAGGAAAAAGCCAACTTAACGGATTTTAGCAAATGGATGCATAATAATAAAGAGTGAAAAATTTAAGGGGGTCTGAATGCTTTTTGTTGAATGAACAATAATGTGTTTAATCTATATATGTCTATGGTTTGATCAGCAGTGTTTTCCAGGTAAAGTAACAAAAAACTGACTGTATGCGTGTAAGGCAGACTTTCATTAACCTACCAACAAGTGAGGACTAAAATCTGATTGGTCAGAAACCTTCATGTGAACAGTCTGACAGCAATACAGCCTGGCTGTAGCGCTGTGAGAGAAGCTGACAGAACAGTTGGAAAGATCTAAAATATATCTTGGACAAATATCGGTAACCAAGTGGTCAAGGTGGTTCGCTTATCTGTCACTCTGAAGTAAAAAAAAAACACAGGACAAGGAGCCCACCATGTGGTAAATTTTCTCACAATTCTTTTTATTATCCTCGCTCCATTTTTTTCAAAATAAAACTCTAGCTTAATTTGCTACGCCTAGGGTGACCTGGGAGGACCACACAGCTCTCAAAATAAAAGAACCAGGAAGTTAAGTTACATATGTTTAAAAATAATTTCATTGTAATTTAGACACTACTCAGATAATTTTAGGCCATCACTGAAGGTATGGCAGGCCCTGATGGTATGCCACTGTGTAATATATAGTTATATCTAACTAGAATGATTGCAGACATATCCTCCTTCACACATGAAAAAAAAACAGACAGAAAGTCTGTTTCTACTTTCCAAAGCTACAAGTTTGGTAGTGTATCTCATAGCAGAAATATTGCTAGACGTAAAATAAAGTTAACATGCTTACTTATTTCATTTTGTGACTTAATCAAACCAATCGTTTCCGTAGTGTAGTGGTTATCACGTTCGCCTAACACGCGAAAGGTCCCCGGTTCGAAACCGGGCGGAAACAGACATACTTTTCTTCAATCGGGAAGTGATCAATGACCATTTTATTAAGGGTTGGAGGTTCCTGGTGGAAGGACAAGATTCTGGCAGGACAGCAAAAGTTCTCTCCCACAACACCAGGAAACCCCGTGTGTATGTGGAGAGACAAACCTCTGTTAATCATCTTCACCTTGTGTTTCACGTCGCGCGAGATGTGCGTTTGCTTAGTGGTGGGGTGGAGGAACAAAGGGACTAAAGACCTGAATAACAAAATTTTGGGTTGATCCAAAATGTAACAGAGCCCACAAATTCCAGAACACAAAAATGTTTTAAGGGAAGAGATCACAAAACGGTATATAACTGAAACACAAACAGAGAAAGACTAAACTGCAGGTTGATTACGACATCTATAAAGAGAAACTTCACTTTTATAATTTACAACTGAACAATGCGACAAAGTCCTATTTCTCTGACATAATCACCAAAAACTCTCATAATTCTCTGGGCTTATTTGCTACAGGCTAACAAACCCCACTGTGTCAGTGGCACCAGAACTTTACTCCACTGAAGCTTGTAATGTCTTTGCTAAATTCTTTGTAATATAATTAAAATTATAGTAAATTAATTATTCGGCCGCAGTATGATTATTACGACTATTGACTATAACAATGTGGAAACAATCTCGCTTGTGGTGAAAAAGTATATTACTTGGGTATTGTTAAAAACCGCCATACAGAACGAATGTTTCCGTAGTGTAGTGGTTATCACGTTCGCCTAACACGCGAAAGGTCCCCGGTTCGAAACCGGGCGGAAACAAAGTTTATCGTTTTGAATATTTCTTTCATGACTGGACCTATTTCTATTTAATTCAGCGTGGTTGCCCCGCATTTTAGATTTTTCTAAGACTTGACAAACAGCTAGAAATAAATAGAAAAAATAAAAACCATGTTTCCGCCCGGTTTCGAACCGGGGACCTTTCGCGTGTGAGGCGAACGTGATAACCACTACACTACGGAAACCGCTGAACACTCCTGCAAAATGCATGTGACTTATTCGCTCTTTTCTTCAATATCACCTGCCGTTTAGGACCTCTGACTTTTCACCTTCCAGCAAGACAATGACGCTGTTCTTGAATGTTCCAGCCAGAGCCCTGACTTAAACTCAATGGAGCATCTCTGGAGGGTCCTGAAAATGGCTGTTCACCAACGTTTACCATCCAACCTGATAGAACTGGAGAGGATCTGAAGGAGGAATGGGAGAGGATCCCCACATCCAGGAGTGAAAATATTTCCCATAAAGACTCATGGCTGTATTAGATCAAAAGAATGCTGCTACTGAATACTGAGCAGAGGGTCTGAGTACTTAGGACCATGTGATATTTCACTTTTTCTTTTTTTTGTCAATGAGGTGCTGTGTGTACATTAATGAGGAAAAAATGAACTTCATTAATTTTAGCAAAATGGCTGCAATATAACAAAGAGTGAAGAATTTAAGAGGGTCTGAATCCTTTCCGTACCCACTGTATGATCGATTCATGACTTTGGGTTTTCTGAGGTCCTCCTGTCACGGCAGGTTATTCAGCTGCTTACTCGCACAATCTGAAAATACACTTTAGCTCAGCCTTCACAGTACAGTCAATATTTCAGTTTGGATGTTACTGAAATACTAATACACCTTAAAATGTTATAATAATAATAATAATAATAATAATAATAATAATAATAATGATAATGTTTGTATAATAATAATAAATTAAAGCCATTCTAACAAAATTTAAGCGCTACTAAAAGTAACAATAACAAAAACACAAATTCCGTTTTGAGATCGCCAACTCCAGTCCTTAAGAAGAAACAAAACAGCGCACCTTTTCAAAATAAAAGTCCATCAACTTTTAAAACAATTTAACACACGTTTACAGATTGTTTTATAAAATTTCAAATACACAAATAACGTGAATTTTAACCCTTTTAAAAGTTTTTTTTCATTAATGTTTATTTTAATTTTCAAATTATTCTATTTTTTTCCCTTTTTTTTTTTTTTTTTTAGTAAAGTACTTTTTATAAAGGGCTTTTCTCTACCTGGTTACAGTAGCATCACCCATTAGTCCTGAGTATATGTGCAGCCGATATTAGTCTTACGAATACTTCATGACCACACGACAATGTTACATTCCATTTTCATGATGTCCCTTAAGGTTATCAAGCAAGCCTCAAGGGAACCGCAAGACATACTTGTGTTCTCCCTGAGATGCAGGGGGTCAACCCCATGTACAGGTGCACGTGACTAAAGCTGAAATCCAGGTGGGAAAATGCTTTTGACCTGAAACTGAAGATGAACTGGATAGCTTTCTATGTACTTATTATTAAACAAATAATAACAAATTATACAACTGTCCTTATCCAGGAGCAACCTCTTGATCAAATCAGTTGCTTAGTAGTAGAGCGTCTGACCTAAACCTTGGTGTTTGTGAGTTCAAATGAAAATAGGGACGCACACACCATTCAACTTGTTACTAAGCGCTAAGGGATTACATTGGGGTATTGGGTAGGGAACCACCACATGGTTCTTAAGCTTAGCTTTTTGAGGGAAGGGTCAGATGCACATTTCACACAGTCAGTTGTTACACAATTGATGGGACTTAGACTTGAACACTTCTCATAAGGGTTTTGTCCCCCAGCATGTCTTAACTTGGACTAGTTAAAAAAAAGTTAGTCCTTGTTAGTTAGAGGAAAATATTTGATTCTTTGACAGGGAGACATTCTTTTCTATTTTCTTAAAACATTGACACAAATCTTAAGGTTTAAAGTCAAACAATCTAAAACATGATTGCTTTATTCACTGGTTTAATTAACATTTTTCCAGAATTTTTTTTCTAGAAACATCTGGAAATTTTCTAAATAAAAAAATCTACAGACTTTAAAAACTCAATTCTTTCCATCACAGAAGACACTTTTAATATAAAAGAAAACAATTAAGTACAAGCAACAAGAGCACAAAGGGACGCCTTGCCCAGCTTGGAGGAGGCGCTCTAGTCTAGAGTGTAGATGTTCTCCTGCACCGGCCTCCTCATGCGGATCTCATAGATGATGTGAGGAGGTTCCTTAGGGGAGAAACTGGATGAAAAGGATTTCATCAGGCTGCAGATCTTTGTTTTTTATTGAAACGGGCTTGAATGCATGTAAAACATCACACACAGACAGAAACACTGAAACTCACCAGACACTCTTGAAGGCTCTTCTGTATACTCCACCTGTAGCGGAGAGACAGACTGAATCACAAAAATCAAGAAAGGGCAAAAATAACACAAAAAAGATTATATTTGAAACATTTTCAGATTTTATGAACTTATTTTAACAGTGTAGGAGCAAAGTGGTTTCATGATAGAAAATCTGAGATGAATTTCCACCAATGATGTCCTACTTCACGACTGTAATTAAACTTACTTGATTAGTTTTGTGTTCGATAAGAATGATTGTAAATGAAAAGTGTATCCAGTGACACATGACAGCAGGAAGTGAAGGTGAGTGACGTACGTTTAAAGGCTGGAAAAAGAAAAACCGCAGCAACAACCAGGACAGTGACGGAAAGAGCCAGAACCGGCGCGCTGATCTGAAGGGAGAGCGAGGGGTGGGAGTCCTCCACCTCACATAGAGGGAGAGAGAAAATGTTGCTTTCAAGACCTTTCACCTAAAAACCCCAAAACAGACAAATGTGTGTCTTCAAGCAAAACTGGAATCACATGTGAGATTGACTGAAGGACAATGTCTCCCTCTGGTGGAACTTAGATCTTCAGATGGCAGGTATGTTCTTCCATTTAGCTCCCTTCAATTGATTTACCCGTATATTTAAGAGAACATGTCGCATGTACTGAAAAAAGTGAAACTACTGTGTCATTGATTTGAAAAACTTTTCTTGCCAAGACTAATGTAAAATTGTGATTATGTTTCTTAAATTATTTTTTTCAGTTTTCTTCAATATAAAAATAAACGTTAAATCTTTTGCTCTTAATTTAAATTAACATTTAGATAAATGTCGTCCTTTAATTTGGAGTAAGAATTTGTGTCACGTGACTAATCAGCGCATTCCAGAGTCACCACGAGGTTCATCAGGAAGAGTATGGTGCAATCTGTCTCCATCTGTCGAAGTAAAACTTCATGTACTGCTTCAATATAAAAAGCATCACTTTAAATGTTTTCTTGTTAGTGGCTGATTTGACGGTTGATGAAGTATGTATTTATGGTTTATTTGGTTTTGGAGTTGTGGACCCAGTGTTTAACTATTCATATTACTGGTTTTCTAAAACATTTTGTTTATTAGTTACAATATTCCAATCATGGGCTGCACGGTGGTGTAGTGGTTTGCGCTCTTGCTGCACAGCAACATGGCTTCTGGTTCAAGTCCTGGCTGGTTACGTGAAAGAATAACATGTCAGACTCCTTACATTACATCTCTTTTTTTCTTGTTTTCATTCTAGGTTGGTGAAAAAATAATCAAGGAGAGCTTGTTTTTCTGTTAAATGCATGCTTCCTGTTAATGCTAGCAGTGTTACTAGCTAGCACAGAGTGCATGTGCTTATGATGCTTATGATGCTTATGAAAAACTGTCAAATGCACTTTTGGTTTAGTTTCCTGTAATCCAAAGTGAGAAACAAAATTTTATGGAATTGAATGTATTACATTGACTGATATTTTGATTTTCAATTAAAGAACATATTGGTTTTTGTGGACATAAGAAACAATTGTTGTACCTAATCAAAAATTTTACATTCAAATAATAAAATGTAATTACATGTAACAAATTACAGCAGTTTAGTAACTAAATCTAAAGTAAACATTTTAAACTAATCCAAAGAAAGTGATGATGCTGAATCAAAGTAAAACAAAAGGCTTTGTTTATTGGAATTACTCATATTATTGATTTAAATGAAATAACAAATTTTCATCGTTGTAGTTTAAAAAAATGCTTAAATCAAGTCAAACTTGATAGTTTAAATCAACTCAAAAATTTAATTTAATAAAACCTAATAATTTTACATATAACAAATTACAGAACTTTGTATGGAAGCAATTGTGACTCATATTTTAAAATAAAAGCCTATACCAGAAATGCTTTTTCATTTTCAAATTACAGCTGCCTTCGTTGACTCAAACATAAGATGAAAACTCAATACGCCAATTGGCTTTTTCTTTTTCTTCTTCAACACTGCTCATTCTGTCACTTAATTAAAATGATAAAAAAAAAAGACACTTGACATTTCATTTTCAAAAACGTCTTTAGCAAATGTGTACCAAAAGTCAATCATGCAGTACTAATCAGTTCCTTGCAACAAATATCTTTTAATCGCATGTACATCTGCAATCCTACTTGGTGAACTTCACCTAATGCAGCTTATATATGGAACAAAACATGCAACAAATATCTTTCAATCGCATGAAAAGGGATTTTGATGACTGGTCAGCTCCTTCCATGTGCGACCCCTTCTAGTTGTTGAAGGTCTGAGAGCAAGTTGGCCTCGAAAACTTCGTTTACATTGGTTACAGTGTTCAGCCAAGCTCTCTACAACCTGCTCAATCCTGTCTTGTGCATCACACTCTGAAACTGTAACTTCAACTGGGAAGCTAATTCCAACAAGAATTGTGCAGACCCGTTTGAGATCGCCATGTCATTTGCCGGTAGAATCAACCGACGTCACGCTGCTCCCTCCCTCCTCTGGAACTGCCAGCTGAAAGTCATATATGAGACACGTGTGCGTGGTGAATGTGAAAACGAAAAAGCAATCTCGATTTGCATTATCACTTTCATTACGTCACAGAATGAGCGGTGTTGAAGTAGAAAATTAAAAAGCATTTTGGAAGATTGATTTTTAATTTTATTTACAAGTCAATTGATGCAGTTACACTGTGAAAATGAAAAAGCCTTTGTGTAATCCATTTTAATTTTCAACTTAGATATTTCTGATTGACTTTTGGTACACATTTGCTAGAGAACTTTTATTATTTTAATTAAGTGACAGAATGAGCAGTGTTGAAGAAGAAAACAAATAAGTCATTTGGTGGATTGAGTTTTCATTTTATTTTTTTAGTCAACAGAGCCAGCTGTATTTTGAAAATGAAAAAGCATTTCTGGTACAGGCTTTTATTTTAAAATATGAGTCACAATTGCTTCCACACTTTTGTTAATTGATCCAATGTTTCACTTTTTCAGTGTGTTTTTGCATGGTTTGACCAGGGGTGCGACTTCTACTCAGAAGTCACTTATAAGTGACTTTAAAAATAAAAAAATATTGGCTCATATATTTGTTATTTTCCCACTAAAACCAGTTGCCCTCCAGTAGTTGTTTCCCACTAATGGTAAATGGCACATATATTTACTACCTTCTTAGAAGACCCAGCGTGCTTTACAGTCACAGTCCCATTCACACATACAAGCACGCAATGATGGCAGCTCCGCTACCAAAACACTGGTGCCAGCTTATAACCACCAGGACTGATGCTTTTGTAGAACTCTTTAAAATAAACCTGATCACCCAACAAAATCTGTCTTCCATATATTGTAAATGAGATATACAGTCAATGCTTACATGTAACAATGAGACTTGATGGTAGATTCTCCCACATGGGATTATAAAGTCTAGTTTATGAAGGCGTTTTTGGACAAGTGTCAGGCACCGAATTTTTTATTCGCGTCAAAATAGTCAGCAGACGTGAATTTAAAGTGTGAATCGCATTTAAGTGTCAACACAGCATTGCACTGAGTTTGGAAGATTTGTAATTACATTTAGTCCCATTCATTTAATTGAGCTTATTTCAATTTAATTTAGCTTAAGTATTTTGAGTTTAGTTTCAGTCAGGTGGGATGGAGGTCTTACTGTAACAGTGTCAGAACGCAACAAAGTCGAGTTCCTCTTCAGAAGGTCCAATTCAGAGGACAGCAGGCTTTTCCAGTTCACTGCAGGAACAGAGACCACCATGAAAAACCAGTGACCCTAACAGCTCTGTCCTTACTCTGAACCAGTACCATCCAGCCAGCTCTGGGTTGTATAGGCACATACTTGTTGTTGTCTTGACAGAGGTGGGGGCCATCTCAGTGACCCCGTCGGTGGTCATAGCCGCTGTTGTTGTCAGGCGAGGAAGACTGTTGGCCGGAGCTGAAAAATAGAAACACTCCTGAGTCCCTCATGAAAAAATTGTAAGGCCAGAAAAAGGAGTCTTCTTTGGAGCATAACTGAGTCAGGTTGAGGTCTCTACTTTGACTGGATGGTTTCAACTCTGTAACAGTCCTATGTCATTCAAAATCAACCTTTTTGAGCTTTTAAGTGTATTAAAACGTAAATTCCTCATGAAAAACAACCTCAAAGTGGTATTTTGCGCTTGAGTATTCCTCTAAAACCTGACCACCAGCCCCTCCCAATCCACAAAAACAAGCGGGTCCTCACAATGTGACGTAGACAAGTAAGAACAGCCCCTTCCAGGAAGCGTCTGCGCTGCCAATAATGGCTGGTCACTAACAGACGCCGGTCTCCAAAAACAGGGGGGTCTAAGAAGTGTTAGTTGTATTAGAATAGTGGCCAGGCTCCTTTAAGAGCCCTCGCACCCCTGTACGAGTGTTGTACTCAGTCAGGCACAGCGTGGAGGCTGGGTGTCTTTGACTTTCATGTTGTGAGACTCGTAGATTGACTCGTCTTACTTCTGGGAAAAAATTATACAGTTTTTTTTTTTTTCTAAAAATGGCATAATCATAATTGAAAGACCACTGAGAACTAAGCCATTAGTTACTAAAGCATTTAATTAAGCCAAAATCCTTCAGAAACAGATGAAGCATGGAAGTCAATTTGATATTAAATTAACGTCAGTTTGAAATGAACGTCAACTGTATTACCCAGCATTCTCAATTTTGTTTTTTTCATGCGAGATTGAATTTCTACTGTTCATGTAATTCCCACACTAAGACAATGGCATGAAAACAAAAGTTAAAATAACATCGTCCACTATTTAACTAAATTTCTACATCAAGCAGACATCAAGGAGCCCGCCTGGCAAAGACTGAAGCTGATCAAGTGCCTGAAAGAATCTCATATTACTGCTCATTTGGGAGTGCTGTTGTAAGCCACTAACTTTTTCTTTTTCAACATATCCAGTTATTTTACGGATCTAGAATTTAACTATGCATCATATTTCATTTTTGTGACAAATCAGATTTGGTTTTATGCCCAGGAGCTATTGATAATTATTAAACAGAACAAATTTGTATTTTTGATTTATGGGGACCCTCCTGTTTTCACTTATGTTTCGGGGACTGTTTTACAGAGGCACCATTTTTAAACATTTTCAATAATCAACAGCTTTACTCACAGGAGCAGACATTCAAACCGCCATCTGCAATGTGCGTTCAAGCGGCCACTTTCAATGAGAAGTCGATACAAATGCACATAAATGCGCAATTTAGGCTTCTGCGTTTAAAACTCTGGCATTCACATGTCACTACGCAAGTTTCTACAACTGTTTCCTGTCTGTTTGTTGTTGTTCTGCAGGTCAGCCCACCTTTAACCACCCTCAGGTTCATGATCACTTTCTTGTCGTTGAAGAGGCCGTCCACATCCACTCGACAGCAGTACGGCCCGCTGTCCGTCCGCCTCACACTCATGATGTCCAGGTCCATCTGCCCATCCAGGATGTCCCCGGTTAAATGGTACCGTTCATCCACCTGCAGCACAGGAACATCGGGATGACATCATGCAGAATCTTAATTCTGTGAGAGGAGTTAATGTTGTCATGCCCTGAATGTTTTGACTTCTGGTTGAGTGCTTGCTGGTGCATCTTGTTGGCATTTTTCACTGGTATGGAACTAATCTCTAACCTTCCTTTTTGCAGGGTTTTACCGCTTTATTGTCTATTCTTGGCCTTGGCGTTTCTGTCCGTCTCTGCTGGACTGGACTAATCGTTTATTTAGATTATTGACCTCACCTCAACATGCCTCTGGAGCAACATTAATTTCCTTAAGCAGGAACTCAGTCAGCAAAAGCTTCCTGGCCAGTTCATCCATGTGGATTAGTGAAGTGCATTTCTGGTCCGTGTTCCTTCAGGTCTTCCTGTCCCTAATAAAAGCCTGAGACAGGACTACCCCAGTGTTTAGCCACTGATCTCTTCGAGATACATTTCCTTCTGTCTGCTCCCTCATTATTGACCATTATACACCTTCACCTGGATATCAGCTATTAGCCTTGCTGGAGACCCATGAATCCTGCTGCCGTGTTCATGGCGATACACCAACAGCCACAAAATCACTTTTGTCCAACTCTCACCACCAGCAACAGTTAACCACTGGTATTGGTTATTGGGTATTCCACCAGCCATTGAAGAGGATTCTTCACGGACTTCACTCACTCATTTCTCTAATGCCTCGTCTCTGCCTCTTATTCAGAACAGATCTTTGGCTCGTGAAAGCCAAGGGTGGGCAGGTCAAGAGGCTTTGTAGAAAATGTACATGGCTATCTAATACATCAGTTCATTTACAAGAACTGTTCAGTCTCAATCCAGTTACACTGTGATGTGTAACTGATGTGAAAGAAGAACATTTCCATCCTCTATTCTCACTCTACAAGTAAATAACCTAATCTTTTGATCATCTGCCACCATTTTTATTGAAATGCAAGTTTGTTCCATTTCAATAAAGTAGTTCTAAAAACTCACAACACCTTGGTCCAAACTCCTCTCACAATACCCCTGCTGATCCCTCTTTTACTGCCATAACATGTGTCTGCTAAAATGACTGCTATAAATTCAGTTCTGCAGAAACTGGTTGTGAACGCACCACAGTGTGCACTGCATTTCAAATCCCTCCATCCAAGCAAGCCCCCTTGTCCTTTTTGGGGTCACAGGGTGGCTGAAGCCCTATTTCAGCCACTTTTGGGGGAAGCCAGGCTACACCCTGGATGGTTGGCCAATCCATTTTAGGGATAAATCAATTTTCCATTAACAAAACCGTCTAAAAAAAAAAAAGAACAGCAGCAACATCTTCACCCACAGCGTTCTCAAAAGAACCTTAATGAACAAATCTAGCCCATTTTCAGCTGTGTTTTCAGTGTTGGGAGTACCACTGTGTGGCAGCTTCAAGAAGTATGTATTTTTTACTTGCACTTTTGAACTTTCTTGCAGCACCTGTGTGTTGTTGTAGTTTTGAGCATTTTGAGTTGTTATAAGGAACTGAACTAAAACTAAAGGAACTGAGAAAAACTAAACTGACCTTTGACACAATGCCATTCTCGTCCGTCTGCACCAGGATGTTGTTGCACCAGAACGTCCCGCAGCTTCGACCCCAGCAGACACGACTCAGACCAAAGCGCTTCACAGAGTACTGACAAGACAGTGAGGCCACACCCCCCTCAGTCACTTTAAAAGCTGAAACAGTTGACAGCTGTCTTCCTGAAAAGAACATACAAGAGTTCAGTGAATACAAGAAAGCTGCGATTCTGGGAGAACAAG
This sequence comes from Oryzias woworae, assembly GCA_016861445.1. Classification (NCBI taxonomy): domain Eukaryota; kingdom Metazoa; phylum Chordata; class Actinopteri; order Beloniformes; family Adrianichthyidae; genus Oryzias; species Oryzias woworae. The sequence goes on from BOLG01001664.1 coordinate 4,848,440, forward strand.
GTGGTCATTTTCAATTAGGATACATTTGTTTGGAAGATCAAATTTAAAAATGTAATGTAAATGTAACAAAATAATCATTAAACACTTTATCTGTTCAGTCATTTTAATACAAATATCTTGGAACAAGGGTGCAGTAAAAAATATGATCGTGTTCGTCACTTTTGACATATTTTGCTTGCTGTACTTTCTATTCTGTATTTCACCTGATCTTGACAGCATTTAGTCTCCAACTTCAAACTTAAACTTCTTGCAGCTCAACAAAATGGGAACCTTCAGGTTTTTTTCCAACATCACCATTTTTCACATATTCAACAACATGTCAGTCTTCCATATCATGTAGAACAGAATGGTTCTTCATAATATAAACATGATGGTTTATTCTTGCATTCTTTGGACAATCAGCTCTACAGGTTTAGGAGGAGAACCCAGTTTGATCAGCCTCTTTATGCTCAACATGTTGCTTCACCTCCTAAAGACCACAATCAGCGTCTTCTTCTTAACGTTCACTGTTGCATGTGTGGATTTGTGTGTGCGCAGAAAGTTGTTACACAGTAGATCAAAAAGTATTTTTCAGTCACAGATTTTGCAGGTACATTAAAAGGTGTTTAGTCAATAATATTCATCATAGAAACATTTAATCTAGGAGAGACAGAATGTAAACAAAGACTCCAGGAAATCACATTGTTTTATTTTTAAATCATCAGTGATGATGGAGCAGAAAATGGATAATGGACAGCAATGAAAGAAGTTTCAGTCAAATAGCCAGAATGTTGTAGATTAACACGCTGGTCCAAACACCAGTTTGTAACGGAACAACAGAAACTTGAAACATATGTGGACAGACGTTATTCCATAGTTTATCACAACAGTAAGACAACAACATAAGTAGAAAACTACTTATGGAATTAGTTTCTTTGAAACAAACTTTACTTTCATCATTTGGACAAAAACAAACTGTAAAAGGAGAACTTTCCCTCTGATGATGCTTTGGATCATTTGTCATGACATTTAGCTTAAAAACCACACTCCTCTGCTGGTTAGTCCTCATACACCGGCGTCCGCAGAGCCAGGTCAATGCAGGCTCTGTAGCCGTTACCATGACAATGAGTCACATACCAGTCAGCTACGATTTAAAAATTAAAAATAACAGATAAAAGTACTTATAGGTGATTTAATATCTATTTATTTTGTAAGTGACCATGGTATACGTGGGATAATGCCCTTCGAGGTGTCCATTATCAGCGAAGGCACCGATCCCATCTCTTCTTCATCACTTCCTGTTCATCATCAGTATTCTTTTTCACTTCTTTGTCATAAAGATTATTCACAAACATGAACAAGAAGTTTAAAATTATTTAATTGATGCGCAAACCAACTCAGAGCAGGTTATCTGAACCGACACAACGTGAGGATGACTCACCTGTAAGGACAAAGAGGAAGGTGATGAAGGCTCGTGGCATTTGAGGTGGTGCAGCAGCCATCCTGTGCGTCTGTGTGTGCATTTGGTTGGATCACAACAACAGAACAGCGAGGGTCTGTGACAGAGTTGGGGGGGGGGGGGGGGGGGGGGTCCCCACCGGGGAGGGGCCAGCTGCACACTGTGCGTGTTTGTGTGTCAATGATGAGGATGTCATTGTGACGCTCCAAGACGTTTCTTACCCCAAAAAACAAACCCAGTTTGTGGTCATCATCAGGATTCTGTTCTCCTCTTTCCTTGATTGAACCTGAAAAACTGCACACTTTCCACTTCAGTTCAGGATCAAACCGGAAAACCTTCAGAGGAACCAAGTTTGTTGGAGAAAAATGAGGGACGTGTTTATGGTGAAGGAAACAGAAGACAGAAAGACTTTGTCTCTGCAGCATACACACACACACACACACACAGAGCAAGGAGATGTCGCAGATGCACACAGAACCCTTTCATTCAAACCAAATACTTCGGTTCCCTTCAGTTTGTTCCTCCTCATCTGGATGATATTAGGGGAAACTGAAGCGCTGAACAATCTCAACTTTGAAAATGTTTTGCACTTGAAGTGACTTAAGTTGCACAAAAAAAAATACTTTTCATTTTTCTTTGTAATAAAATAAAGAACAAGGAGACAATGAACCTCAGTAAAAAGAAAACCTGTTCTGTTTGGGCTTCGCCTGTGTCAGGGCTCACCCAGATACTCTCTCCTCCAACCCACAGAGGGAACACTCACCGGAGTATTAAGTGCCAGTAAGATTGCACTGCTTCCGGTCTATGGTTCACCCAAGTGTCTCTCGTTGTGTCATCAGGCACCTTCCTTATAAGCTTCGTTGTGTGATCCTATCCTTGCGTGGTCCTGCATTTTCATTCCTGTTGTACAGTTTTCCTGCCTTTTGTTACCAACCCTGACTTCAAATGGCGGCGAGCCCATCACAGAAAAATGGCGACTGAATTGTATTACTTTAGCTGAAGCTGAAGGTAAGGCATGTTCTAGGTGATGTCACAACTGTCTTGACACAGTCCCATTCACACACACACACACATTCACACACTGATGGTGGCTCCACTGCCAAACACTGGCACCAGCCTTCCATCAGAGGCAATGAGGGGTTCCATATCTTGCCCAAACACATCGACGGGCAAGGCAGAAATTGAACCTTCAATCCTTTGATCAGAGGCCGACTGCCCTTTCCACTGAGCCATGGCCACCAACTATCGCCATAAACCACTGGGCAGAGCAACTGCAGGAAGGAGGCACCAGGCAGAGCAGAGCAGCCACCAGAAGAACGCGCCGGGCAGAGCAGCCGCTGGAAAGAGGCACCGGGCTGAGCAGAGCAGCCACCAGAAGAACGCGCCGGGCAGAGCAGCCGCTGGAAAGAGGCACCGGGCTGAGCAGAGCAGCCTATTTCTGCTTGCCTATTTATTATTTTGTTAACTATGTGTGTTTTTACTGATCTCCTTACACTGGTGTTTTAGCTCATGAACTCCTGGGCTTTTTTTGAAGAAAAAAAAAAAAAAATTGGTTTTTAACAGAGCCTCCTGACTCAGTTAGGACCCTGCCAGCCCCCCATGAAAAATAAACTTTGTTAACCCCCTTGAACTGCGGTCCAGGGTGACTTGTCTCCACATACCTCCAGATCTAAAGAACCTCTTCCCACCGGTCTCATATTTGGCGTTGTTGGTAGAATCTGGATCTGTGTGTGGAGTCAGAACCCGGGTATTTTAGGCCAGTGGCTAACAAGTCTTTTCTAAACAATTTCGCTGTTCCCATAGGGCGTTACCAGAAGCTGGGCCGGTTTTATCGAATTCAAGATGAGGAGGTCTACACTTCTCAAAACGTTTCCCTGACACTCAGAAATGAGGGTGTTGTGGAGGTGGGCCTGGTGGATGCTTGCAGTGTCACCAAAGAAGATGACACTTCTGAGGTAATGAAACTTACAGACCAACCAGTTCTGACAGAGGAGGAGCAAGGCCAGCTGAAAATGCTGCTCCGGAAGTGGATCAAGGTTTTCTCCATCCAAGAGACGACCTCAGCCCCCATATGAGAGCGCTTCAGGCCACTACCACCCTTGCTCTACAAAGACATGCGTGCCCTCCTAACAAACATGTTGCAAAGTGGTGTCATTGTAGAAAGTAACAACCCATGTGAAGGTGAAAAAGAAAGATGGCAGTTGGAGGTTTTGTGTATATTACAGAAAATTGAACTTTGTGATGTACAAAGATGCCTTCTCATTCCCAGAATTGAAGAGACCTTGACCTCTATGACCCAGGCAGCCTGGTTCTCCACCCTAGATTTGGCTAGTGGATTTTGGCAGGTAGAGATGGACCCATGTGACCATGAGAAGACACCTTTTACTACACCCATGGGTCTGTTTGAGTTCCAATGCATGCCCTTTGGTCTCTGGTGCAATGCTCCAGCAACCTTTCAGAGGTTGATGCAGCAGTGCATATGTGGACAAATCACAGACCCCGTCCTAGTCTACTTGGATGACATTATCATCTATTCTGCAGGCTTCGACATGCATCTGAAGCACCTAGAAGAGGTGTTTGAGCGTTTGCAGAAGAATGGACTGAAACTTAGGCCTGACAAATGCAAACAGTTTAATCGTCAGGGCAAGTTTATCTGGCATGTTGTGGACCAAAAGGGGGTGATACCCAATCCTGAAAAGGTTTCCACTGTCCTAAATTGGCCAACCCCTACAACAGCCAAGGAAAAGAAGGTTTTCCAGGGTCTTGATGGATATTATAAACGATTTGTGCTGAAGTTTGCAAAAGTAGCAGAGGCTGAAACATCAGGCCCAAAAAACTGACTGCAGTGAACTCAAAATGATGAAAACATTTTAAGTGGCAAGATTATGGTGGTGTAGGACCAAATATGCAGGAGAACATGCAAGGTGATGGAAAAGCAAAACTTTTAGTGAACTGAAACATGACAAAACCCCATGGGAGCAACAAAAAAAAAAAAAAAAAAAAAAAAAAAAAAAAAAAAAAAACAAGTGACAGGGCAGCGATCTGACAAGGAAGACCTGAAAACCAGACACTTAAATAGACTGAGGGTAATTAACTGAAATGGAGACAGCTGTGGATGGTGACAAACCTGAAGCTGGTGTGACTGAAGGACAATTCAAAACAGGATATGACCAAAAAACGCCAACATAACTGACAAAAACCAGAACAAAGTTCACAATCCTCGCATTAAGTTAAGGTGTTGAAGGAAGAAGGAAAAACCAGAACTCTTCTGAGAAAAGCAAAAACGGTTTTATTGCAATTCATGCATGAAGTCAGTGCAGTTCATCCAATGCTACATGAAGGCTGAAAGTATACTCTGCACTTCTCTTTCATTCTCAGTGATTTTTTAAAAAAATGAAAAAGTGGAGGTGAAGTCTAAGCCAAGCCTGAAGGACTAGTCAAGACTTGTTAGCATCCTAACAAGTCTTTGTGGCTTCTGCCAGAGTTTAGCGCCTGCAGCACAGAGCACAACACCATCATCTCCGAATGTGAACTTTGACTAAAAGGTTTAAGAGATCAAAAGATTAAGATAACAACACACTTCCTTTCTTGATTCTAATTAGATATGTTTTAGATTAATCACAGTTGTTAAAATAAATTATTAAAATATGATACTCCAGTTCATGATTTGAAAAGGCAGTACAACCAACAACATCAAATATTTGACTTTTGGAAAGAAAGAATTCCTGAAATCAGACTGACATGATGAGAAATCATCAAAAACAAGAACTGAAGGAAATGTGTCCAAAATATAATCATCAGGTTAGTTATTATTCATCACAATCATCTAAAGAGAATCATCAGCTTAATCAACAACTTCACACGCGTCTGTAAGAGGGGGGGCTCACAGCAAGCATGTCAGAGCAAACATCACAGTATAAAGAATAATCTGGAATAATCTGAGTAAAACACTTGTGAGCATTCTGCATGCTAATGAGCAGCATTCCTCACTGACCGTTATCCCTGGAGTTGCAAATATTCTGCTCCTACAAAAGTTTGTGTAGTGGAATTTCAGTTCTTAAATACTTTTACACAACTCATACGTACTCTTAGAGTTCTTCTATACCTTTATACAACTTGATATTGTGTGACAATGTTGTGCAAACATACTCATGCTTAGAGAGCCTTCTGATTTATGTGTCAGCTGTTAGAACCTGCCTGGCTACACCTAGCATAAAAGATAAAATGCCACAGTCTATATAGACAGCTGTCATGCAGAGTGGTTTGTGCCCATCTACAAATGTGTCTGCTTCCTGCTCAGCTCCAGAGCTCTCAGAATGCAGCACAGCTGCATGTATTTCTTTTACTTTTTATGAGTTTGACATAAACAGGCCTGTTTCTTGATGTTCTCTTCAGCTACAATTTAGGAAACACTGACCAATTATTTACAAACCAGAAAAATGTAAACATTCTTTAAACATTCATAGGTTAATTGGACACACCAAATTGCCCCCTAAGTGCGACTGTGGGTGTGTGGCCCTGCGACAGACTGTCCAGTGACCTGTGTGCCAAACAGTGACCAGGTGAGGTTCTGGCAGCCCTGTGACCCCGTAAGGGATAGAGCGGGTTAAAAAGATGGATGGATGACAGATGTCACAGCAACAGAAGGAGAAATCAAGAAGGTGAAAATAAAATAAAGTCCTGAATTGTTTAATATGTAGTGGAGGCAGAGCTTCTGTTAGCTTCCTTACCTATTGCAACGGGGCAGATCCTCTTCCTCTGGTGAAGTCTCTGGCCATAAGCGTCTGATCAGTGTTTCAGCCTCTGCAGCAGTCAGATTTTCAGTGTTGCATGTCACAGAGTCGAGGTCACAGCGCTTCACGTTCCGTCCGAGCTGATCCACACCAAACTTCAGCACCTTTTCAAAATAAAGGTTTTAGGTAACTTCACCCTATTTTCAACAAGACAATTTTATTCAGACGTTTTCTGTATTTGCTGTAACCAGCAGTAGAAATAAAGTTTAAATCTCAAAAGCTTTGAATCACTCAGAACCTGGAACCAGATGATTGTGTTCAGAAGCGGAGGCAGAAACAGCTGGAAAACAGGCAGCTGGAGAACCAGCACAGAACCAGGACCAGGCAGACCTGTTTCTGGGTTTTCTTGGACATTCCGTTAAGGATTTGACATGTTCTCCTTTTTCATTTATGGAGCAAAAAGGCCAGTTCCATGCTCCAACACTTCATGGTTGAGCTGCCTTTCCTCACAGCTGTTATATTTATTCTAGCTGTTCTTCACAGATGTTTGAAAAAGCAGTCTGCATGACAACTAAAGCTTCGAACATCTGTGGAAAAGACTGAGTGTCTGAGGTTCCAGAGGCTTTTTGCAGCATATGGATGGATATGAACTCTGATGATTCTGCACCAATACTCTACTACAGTTTGAGGTCAGCTTAGTCCAGCTGTGATCAAGACAGAACCAGCAGCTGTTCATCAGCTGCTTCAGGATTCTAACCTTCTACAGAGGAGAGAGCTGCAGAGGAGATGGTTGCAGAGCAGCAAGATGTTCAGCAGTGAAGGATTGTAGTTCTTAATGAGGAAAAGTGCAGGCTGAGATTTCACAGGCATGGATGGAGATACAGCGTGAACAGAGAGGGTAGCTTATGGCCAACATGGAATGCAATTGCGACATTGTCCCAGACATAAAAAGGTGGGCGCCAGATCTCCTCAACCTTTAAACTGTTGTCGTTCTGGATGAGCTCATACCAGTCAGGAAGAACAAACAACATATTAAAGAAGACCTTATGAGATTAAAGTTAAAAAATGACTAACTGGGATTTTAATAGTTTGCTTATCAGAGAAAAATCTTCCATCCCACACTGGACCATGAAAGAATATAATAAGTCATTAAATGTTTAAATTTGCTTTAAATGGCCACATATATTTGAACATGTATTTATTCATTTCCAATTTTATTTATTTAATACCAATTTAATATAATGAATGACACTTATTTCATAATTTAATGGTGTATCCATTTATTGAATATTGTTTCTTCTGAACCTCCATACCTCAGAGGGTCAAAATATTCTTTTTTTTTTTTGTCTTGATATTCTGTTTTCATTGTTTTCATTCATTTGCTGTTGTTGCTGCTGCTCCTAGAACTCACCTATGAGTTTCACACATGGCCTTTGACCTCCAGAAGTATTGTCCGTCTCTGAAGAAGCAGACGGCGTTCGGGTCTTCAACAAAATAAAGGATACTGTGAAAAGTCCTGATTGTCTGGACTGTGGACCAACACCACATACATAATTTCCTGTTTGTAAAGGACCGTCTCAAAGACCCGCATGACCGGCTGACCACCAGCGCAGAACTGAGGAAGCAGATAAGAAGTTCTTCTCATTAGTTTGAATATGAGAACAGACTGTTGTAGGAACAAAACAATGATGCGGTGGTGCCTGCTCCTCCAGCTGTGCTGCTAGATTCTCTAAAAGTAGCTCTGCTACAAGAGGCCGTACACACCTGTAAAGTAGGTGAGGTGTTGAAGTGGTTTAGTGGGAGGTGTGCTGGTCTCTCAGACTCCTGCAGACATTCTACTCGCTAGTTTCTGTGTGTGAAGTGATCTGCTGACTTTTCTTCTTGTTTTGATGCGTTTTATTTTGTGTTCTTTGTTTAGTTTGGGATGAGGAAGCTGGTTAAGTAACAAATTTTCAACGGAATAAAGTTTTAATGAAGTCTTTGGTATTTCAGTGTTTTCATCTGAAAAGCTCTCCTTGTCACTAACATTGTCCTCAAATGCACCACGGCGCAATAATGCTGAATGTTGCACTGTAAGAAATGACTGTGAGATTTACGGGAAAACAATGTAAAAGTCCTACAGAAAAGTATTGAAAATCAAAAAACATAAATTTTTTGTTTAAATCAGAGTGAACTTTTGAAAGCTATTAAAACTGAATGTTTTGTGATTATAATACAATTTATTTGTTAAAACTACAAAGATTAGTATAAAAAAAACAAAAAAATACTGCAATACTCATGCCAAAACAACTTTGTTCATTTGACATGCAAATATTGTAAATACTAAGGTTTTAGTAAGTTGTTCTTAAAAATACAACTAAAGTAAGTCACTGTACAAGTTTAGGGTGTACTTTTAACAATAACATTTTTTTCCCAAAAAATCTATTGTGAATCTGAGCGGTTGCTTGTCTGTGTGTTTACATATAAATATAGGCTACACTTATAATACCATTGTTTTTATAATTCAGGCTATTTGTATAGCATATTGTAGAGCGTGTATAAGAAATTACATTTACTGATATGCAAAGTTTGGCACGGTGGCATGGTTGTTAGCACAGCCCAACCTGGGAGTTGAAAGCGAAATCTGGTTCAACTCCCAGGTCAGGCAGGGCCTTTCTGTGTGGAGTTTGCATGTTCTCCCTGTGTTAGCGTGGGTTCTCTCCGGGTACTCCGGCTTCCTCCCACAGTCCAAAGACATGCAGGCAAGTTCATTGACGACTTTAAATTGCCCCTCGGTGTGTATGAGTGTGTTTGGTTGTGTGTCTCTGTGTGGCCCTGCAACAGACTGGCAACCTGTCCAGGGTGTACCCCGCCTAATGCCTGTGACTAGCTGGGATGGGCTCCGGCAAGACTCCCGTGACCACGGTAAAGGGATAAAGTGGGTATAGTGTAGGTTTCTACATGTTTTAAGTTTACCCAATATGCCAGTAAATAACTAAGGAAAGTAGGGATGTAGTGTAGGTGTACGTAACTTCCAGCAGGAATGCCAGGAAGTGTGAGTGGATGAGAATAAAGATACAAGATGTCACTATGAAGTTGATGTGAAGCGCCTCAGTGTTTAAAAAAAGGCCATAAAACACTACAGCGGGTTAGAGAATGGATGGATGGATATGCCTGTTGATAAGTAGCCTACTCTATTTATAGAGTATGCTTATAAGGAATTCAAATTAATGAGTCCTGTGCAGGGTGGTTTGGTGGTTAGCACTGTTGCCTCACAGCAAGAAGGTCCTGGGTTCAATTCCCAGGTCAGGGGAGTTTGAATGTTCTCCCCATGCCAGTGTGGGTTCTCTCCGGGTACTCCGGCTTCCTCCCACAGTCCAAAGACATGCAGGCAGGTTCATTGGATGGACTGGCAACCCATTCAGGGCCCACTGCCTAAAGCTTGCTGGGATGGGCTCCAGCAGACCCCCCTGACTCCTGAGAGGGACTAAATGGGTTAAGAAAATGAAAAGTAATGTGCATTGTAACAACGTATTCAGCCATAATCTTTTTCTTTTAGTCTTTATATTGTAATGTTATACTTAGCCTACTTATAAATTATTTCAGCACTGTTTTGAGCATTGTATCATCTCTGGTGCTCTGCCACTGAGTCTGCTTATTTTGAATTTCATAGCACGCATATAAGCTCATCTCTGATTGGAGCGGAAGAGTTCAACTGCGGCTTACATCAATCAAGAGCGAGCCAGAGCAGTGCGCCACTTGCTCGAGAGAACACAAGCAGAAAGAGATGCACAACAGAAGTCCTCAGAATGGTGTCTTTAAAAGTTTTTAATCTACAATTTTAAGACGTCTGCTGCTGTTCGATTAGAAAATTTTGCACAGTAAGTTTCACAGTATTTTGCCCACTTTTTTCGAGTGTGCTGAGAGCACATGGTGCAAACTAGCTAAGCTAGCAATCACTGTGTGATAATTTGGTTCATCTGAAAAGCACAGGCAGACACTTAAAATCCCCAAAATAATCACCTGTGTCTTTTGTAAACAGAAATTGGATACATTAAGAGGCTATGTACTACATTGCAAAGTGCATAGGAATGAGCCCCGTTGTCTTTTTAAATGTGTTGGCGCCAACTGTAGTCAAACATTTACCACTTACTCAGCTTTCAAGGGCCATTTTTATCATGTGCACAGTGCACCGCAAGCTGCTCCTATAGCTGTTGTGGAGGATTTGAAATGCGCAATTTCATTATGTGCCAGCCGTTTTCACACGGTGAAAGAGCTCGTGTCTCACTTAAATGATCATATTGGAGAGGGCAGGTCAGTGTCTTGTCCAGTAAGTGGTTGTAGACACGTGTTCACAAAAAAGTCATCATTTACTTCTCTCATGTGTAGAAAGCAAAAGCATTGGGTCAAGCCTATGCAATAACTAGAGTAAGTTCTTTTTTTAAAAAGTGATATGAACCTATCAAATGAAGCCGTCTCTAAAATCTGTGACTGTGTTAAAGAGACAGATTTGTTCTCTGCCTGTCATCAGGGACAATTAAAAACTACATACTCTAGAAATCAGACATTTGCAAAAATTTTAAATTACACAGAACCCCGAAAAGTGGCACTGCGGATGGATGAAAACTTGACACACAAAAATTTGCTTACTACATACCAGTAGCAGAAACTCTGAAGAACTTTTTACAGTCACATTTAGGGAGGAATATACAGTCGCAACAGTTTGGAAATCGCCATGTAGAGGTTTTTACAGACTTGTATGATGGACAAAATTTCAAATGTAACTAGTTCTTCAATGAAAACCCTGAAAGCCTCAAACTGATTTTGTAAGATTCATTTGAAATTGTGAATCCCTTTAGTTCTGCTAAAAAGACGCACAAACGTCTTGTAGTTTATCTTTCATTAGCAAACTTACCCATTCATTTGCGTTCAAACACTGGCAATATGTTTTTAGTCTTGTTGTGTGTTGAGGATGACCTTAAGCATTTTGGAGTAGCCAAAGTTTTCTCAGAGTTGTTGGCAGATCTGAAGTCCTTAGAAACAGATGGAATATATGTAGATGGACAAACCGTAAAAAGGGGTCTTTACTCCATTGCTGGGGATAACTTGGGTTCTCATAGCATAGGTGGATTTACAGAGAACTTCAGCCGCTGAAGTACAGTGAAATCACCAGAAGTGAGTTTGTGGCTGATCCGAATGTCTGTGGTCCTCTACACACCCCAGAGTCATATGACGCAGCTGTTGCTGATCTCCAGGCTGAAAACATCCAAGGTGTCAGAGGGATAAAGGTAAACTCTATCTTTAATGCCCTTGAGTCTTTTCACGTATCCCAGCCTGGTCTCTCGCCCTGTTTAGGTCATGACATTTTTGAAGGAGTCTTGTCATATGATCTAACGCTGTACCTGAAGAACCTTATAAAAAAGAAAAAAATGGTTCACATACTCACTCTTAAATAGGCGCATTAAACAGTTAAAGTACAAAGGATCTGAAGCACTCACAAAGCCATGTCCGGTCAAGCCGGACGGAGCTAAGTTATCAGGGCAAGCCATTCAAAACTGGAACCTTTTGAGATTGCTTCCAGTTTTGATTGGTGACAAGGTGCAAAATCATGAGGATGAAGTATAGCAGTTAGCTTTACAACTAAAAGACATTGTGGATCTTGTTTGGGCTCAGAACATTTATTTGTCCCATATAGCATATCTTGATATTTTAATCCAAGAATATTTGGAGTTGTTGGAGATGTTGTTTCCTGAAGTGCAACTAAAACCCAAGCACCACTTTTTGCGCCATAATCCAGCACTGACCTTGAAATTTGGCCCATCGATTAGGTTATGGACACTTAGGTTTGAAAGTAAGCACAGTTATTTTAAAAGATGTGCCCGACTGTGACAAAGTAGTATCTACTAGATCACAAAGGAGGAGAATAAACACAATGTGTATAAACTTGTTTATTGATTTTGTGTTATGTTTCTCACCTCCTCTTCCTGGTGCTCAAAGGGCAAAATGGTGGCCAAGGCCTTCACTTCCTGTTTTAAGGAAGGGCACAGGAAGTTGAAGGGATTTGGATTTGTTTGCCTTTTGGTTTATAATGATTTGGGTTGTTTGTTTATGTTTTTGTTTACAGGACTTAGACTATATAGTCTCAATACACTTTTGGTCTGTTTCTTGTCTGTTTTGTTTATTTATTCTATTGTTGTTTTGTCACTTCCTTCCTGGGCGTGGCCAGCCAATTAACTGGAGCCCATACAAGGGAAGGAGCTCAGTGTGGGAGGAAGGCTGATGAGAGCTGTTCAGTTTATGTGTGGGTTCCTTAAATTGGAAGAAAAAAAAAAACTTCTGTTCCTGGACTTTAAAGATGTCTGCGTCCTTTGTAACCAGGCCACTCTTGCCACATCTTCTTATTTTGTGACACTGACACTTGAAAAACTTCAAAAACATTTGTCACAGCGTCATCAGATGTATCAGGCATATCTTTTAGCTGGGCAGGAGTGCAGTAAACTACTGCAAGTGAAGGACAGCTGTGCATTTTATCCCGACCTCTACAATAACACAATTAAACATGCAGTCAGGAAGTTGGCCTTTTCAGAAAGCAATACCATAGTTACAACAAACATTCAGTACAAAGGTACTGCATATAAAAAATGACAGTTTCTTGTGTACAGAAATGATGAGTATATGGAATTTGGTGGACTTCTACTTATCTTGATTCGTAATGACACATCTGTGTATGTTTTAATGGATGTCCACAAAGGCACCTTCCTCTCAGAATACCATCTGTATTCTTTGACAAAGGACAGTCTTGGGTTACAGTGTATCAACATTAATGACCTGCCTGACTTCTATCCTTTGGTATCATACATTCTTGATGGATACCAAGTACTTCCACTAAAACACAGTATTGTGGAAAAATAAAGTCCATATAGCTCACTTCTTACTGTAAATAATTTGACATTAATGTGTTGCGTCATGCATGTCCCAGCTCTAAGTGTATGTACTGTATATTTTTCCTGGATATTTTTTTTGTTTGGTTTTGAAGGTGCCCTTTTGTCTTCAAAAATGACGGACTTTGAGCGAACCTTAGAGATTAATAAAATACACCTTTTGACAGGTGACCATTGACCCCATAGCCATAAATCATAATTTTTGACTGACATTAAGCATAATCGAATAAATATAAATTTGATATTAAAATAATATATTCATAAATGATAGTATATGTAAAATGACCCATAACAATAAATCCTAATTTTGATAGATAAATGAAGCATAATTTAATTCATGTGAATTTGATATTAAAATGATAAATGACGTTGTAGGTATAAAGTAAAATAAAAGAATGCAATGTTTATAAAAAATGTTTATTTGCGGCAGAATAGCAGACTACCCCCCCCCCCCCCCCCCGCACACCCTCCTCCCCACCACTCCGCTCCTGCATCCTGTTCTGCCGTACAGAACTTTGGGGAAAAAGCTCATTTTCACCCTTTGCAGGACGTGCGCTGAAATGAACAATCAGGACAGTGAGTGTCGATGCCAGAGCGTTGACGGGGGTGTGGGTAACCGTCGAGCTCAACAAAGCTTTGGAGAAGGGGTACGTGCTTTGTAGAATTTTTGAAGTGTGGCATTTTCAAAATAAAAGCGATTCAGTCTTTACAGCGTACATGAACACCTTTCTCAAAAGTAAGCAGGAAGCGTCAGGATATCCTCCGAACGCCGCAGACCCGGAGAGTCGTGAAAAATACATTCGCGACTATGAACTGAAGCAGGGTATTAAGCTGGATGCTGAAAATATCAGGTTTAACCCCGCTCGCCGACAGGTTTCAAAATTATGTCTGAACAGTTTGTGGGGCAAATTCGGACAAAGAATAAATCTTCTGCGGACCGCCTTGGTGAACGACCCCGAGGAATTTTTTTGTTTGATGTTTTCAGGGATGTGTGAGGTGGAATATTTTGCGTTTCTGAACGACGCAACAGCCCTCGTTCAGTGGAAATGCAACAAAAAATGCCTCACCCCGCCAGGAAATTCAAACAACGTGTACGTGACCTCTTTGACGGGGACGTCATTCAGGAATTTGCGGCTGCCGGCCCAAAGAGTTACGCTTATCAGACGAGGAACCGTAAAAAAACGGTCCTCCGTGTCAAAGGCATCACTCAGACGCGAGAATGCAGCGAACACGTTCATTTTGACAGCGTCAAGGGGCTGGTGGAGGGGTTTTTGCAGGGTTCAAGAGGTCAGACGCTGCAGACGCCCCAGCGAATCATCAGAAGAGATAAAAAGGGGTTTCTTCTGAAAAACTCTGTATTTTCCAAGCGGTTTCAGGTGGTGTTTGATAAAAGACGTCTCTTTGAAGACGGGACCACTTTACCTTTTGGTTATTGACTGCAACTAGAAAAAAAGTCACACCCTTGAAATGGAGGTCAATTATGATTGCAGAATAAAGGGTCCATTTTCATGTCTGATTGTAGGACCCAGCGGATGCGGAAAGACATATTTTGTAAAGAGTGTTTTGGAAACGTGTGAATATGTTTTGGATTTTGTACCCGAGAATCTTGTGTGGATTTATAATCAACATCAACCTCTGTATTCTGATCTGATGAAAATGAATAAAAACATTAAATTTGTCGAAGGATTACCCGATCCTTTTAAAGACCCCGAGCTGTTCCCGCCTCATCACAAGCACCTGGTCGTTTTGGACGATGTGATGTTTCAAGCGGTGGATCACCAAGACGTAGTGAAAATATTTACGCAGTACAGACATCACAGAAACATGAGCGTTTTTATGCTGACTCAGAACATATTTCACAAGGGAAAATACAGCCGAACCATCGGGTTAAACAGTAATTATTTGGTTTTGTTCAAAAACCCCAGAGATAAATTACAAATTAATATTTTGGCTCATCAGGCTTTTCCGACGCAGAAGGCCTTCTTTTTAGAAGCCTTTGAAAACGCCGCGCTAGAGCCGCACGGTTATTTAATGGTCGATCTCACACCCACATGCCCAGAACATTTGAGACTGCGGACGGGGATCCTACCTCATCAAAGAACCGCCGTTTATTTGCCCAAAAAGTCCTAAAAGACCGAGGCCTCTCATGTCAGCGCGGATAAAAAGAAACGTGCCTTTACTCCAGGCTTTGTATCATGCTTCGCTAAAGAAGCGGAAAGACATTCTCAAACACTGCTCTAAGGATTTCATCCAAGAAGGGGAATATACCGTTATCTTCGGGACAATTTAAAAAGCTCAAAAAGAGGAGGAAATTTATCCGCTCGTTGGCCGATAAAAAGAACAGTTTAAAAAACAAACACAACCTCTTAATAAAACAGAGCGGGGGATCTTTCCTGCCCCTCCTGCTCGGAGTCATCCCTTCCGCCATTGAGTTACTTTTAGGGTTGGAAAAGTCCTTTCGGAAGTAATCTTTAGGTAAACGGTCGGAAAATGAGAAACGCTCAGAAAATGTACTTGGTTTCTCCTCAGCAGCTCCGCAGCGTGACTCATTTTGAACCCTCCATCAGATTAGAGGCTGCGGATGATTTAGACGGAAACATGAGAACTGTGCTAAACGATCATAGCCTGACCTCTTATGAGAAAATTAAAAAGTACGCGGAATTACTGCGACGCTATCTGTCTCTGGTGAAAAGGAGAGGCCTGTCCATGTAAGGTCACACGTGGGTCTGCAGCCGCTGGATCAGCAGCTGCAGCTACAGCAGGATCAGCAGCAGGAGGAAAGGAAGGGTCATGATGCGGGGGGTGACACTCCCTCGGCTTAATCCTTTGATGATAAATGGCAAAAGGACAGTTCGGAGGTTGAACAAATTTTAATTAGTCTACCCCCACGCGATCGGAAGAACGCAAAGTACATTTTGAGTAAAATATCACCGGGTGGTGATGGTTGGAATTCAAAAGGCGAGTTTGTTTACGGAGGTAAAGCCGTGAATGGATCGCATATGATAGATTTATTGAAATACTTATCCCGACCTTACAAAAAATTGTCATCCTCTCCGCCTACGGGTTGGCGTGAATTTTTAAGCACGCTCTCTGAACTGAACATCCCAGCCTCTTTACTTCCCATCCCAAGCTGAGCTCTTCTCATCGGATCGGGGTACGGAACAACTGAGGCCAAAAGCCAAACGTCTTAAAAAAAAAAATCCACGATTTTCAGTGTCGATTTTCTTTGAAAATGGATTCAAAAGCTTTTGTTACCTCGTTAGCTGTTTTTTTCTTCAGAACACGCGCGTAGACCTTTTTTGAAAAAACATCTATGACCGTCAGTAAATAATTATTTCCGTCATTGTCGCCCGCTAAAGCTTGCATGTCGCACAGATCGGCTTGAAATTGGTTTAAGGGTCTCGCGACAAACACTCTGTTCCTAGGGAAACGTATTCTGGCTGGTTAATGCAGAGTGTAAGTGTCCTGCTCCGATAAAAAGTCTTTCACGTCCGTCGACGAGACGTTTTTCCCCGTTTCTTCCTGCAAGGCTCTGCGTAATCTCTCTGGACCTCCAAGACCTCCAGGATGGGCGGGGTCGTAATAAGCTTTTTGCAGAACTTGTTTTTCCACCATGATGTTGCTACAACCTCTCAGAAAAAATAGAGACTGAGGCCTTCGACTCTGATGAGAAGCTATTTATTACATGCAGGCATCGCTAACATACAGAGGTGATTACTATATAAAAAACTGTTACACTTTTTTTCTGATTAAAAATCAAAAGCAGAAAACTTCCTTCTAGTCAGGTCACACACTTAAAAACAAACAGGGTTACATTTTAAAAATCAAAAGCGGAGATAAAACCAGAAAACTTCATTCTAGTCCAGGGGTGTCAGAATCCAGTCCTCAAGGGCCGGCCTCCTTCTGATTTTCCAGAAATCCTGCTCAATGTGCTGGTGATTACCTGGATCTGGTGTGTTTAGCCAATCAGGAGCTTCAATAGCCAGTTGGTTGAAAAACATGTAAGACACCGGACCTGGAGGCCTGGAGTTTGACACCCCTGTTCTAGTCAGATCACACACTTTTAAAAAACAAAGCAGCCAAACCTTGAGCTTGCTAGGTAAAAGTTACCAGCTTTTCTGACGGTCTACAATCGGGTAAAAAAAAAAACAGAGAGTCTCTCTGGGGAATTTCACCTTTCCATATTTTCACGGCATCCTCCATCTCTTCATGATCAACCTCGTCGTTATCAATCATCCGATCCTACAAGGTCTCAAATATATTTCCTTCAGCACCACGGGCTCCTTTTCTCAGTTCGAGGAGCAGAGCGTCAGTCGCTCCTTGGATTCTCATATCATCTGATTTTGCCCAGACAGGAGGGTCCTGACGGCGGGCATATATCCGGGAGTTTGCAGCTTCTTCATCAGAGCTAAATAGTTGTTTGAAATAAAGCCGTCTTCCATCGGGAACAAGCAGGGGTGATTTGTCTGGCTCGGATGGTCCACTCGGCAGCCGAAGCACTCTTCTTTATGTAGATTATTCAAGCAGCTTGTGAGGAAACAGAGTATGGCTGACTTCACGGTTTTGACGAAACGAGATATGATCATCCCGTCAATTTCATCCGCTTCAGGATCGGCCTTCTTTCCATCCGTTCGAAGCGACCGGGCATCCTCTACAGATTCATCTTTCTGTACACCCCCGCTAGGTTGCTCGGATGGGAGGTGGTCCACTTCTATAACGTCGTCAAAAGGTTCTACCCGTCGGTTGTGTGGAATGTGGTCCTGCAGCAGCGAGGGTGAATTTTCAGTGTCCTGAGAAGGTTCAACCTCTTCTTCTTCTTTGTAGAAGTTCTGGGTAGGTTCCCACTCATCCATCGCAACTTCTTGGTCCGACTCCAGCACCACAGCAGAGAGGTCATGAGACGGTTCAAAACCCTTGAGATCCGGAGGTGTTCCGGAAGAAGACAACATGTCGGGGTCGATCGGTGATGGTGGAGGTGTTGGCGGCGTCCAGACGGTTGTAAGGCGTCTCTGATCCCGAGGCATGTCCGTCTTTTCAGGCTTTGTTGGTCGGCGGTGTGACTCGCTCGCTTTTTAAACACAAAGTGGGTAGGGCTTACGCTAAGGGGTGTGTCTATTCTAAGAGGTGGGGATTGGGGTTGGCCGCTGGATGGGGATGGGTTGGGTTAAAATTCCAGAGACCTCTTCACAATCAGCGTTTCAATCCAGTCACGACAACGATGGTAGAGCTCCGTGATTTCAGGCTCCGCCTCCTGCATCTTTTCCACCCAAAAGGTGAATGGGATCTCCATGACGGGTCGGTACACCCCGCAGCTGGAGTTGAAACTCGAAAAAGGCCTCACCCTCGCCCTCCTCGGGCCACTGCTTGCTGATTTTAAAAAACCAGTTGTCGCTCGTAGAAGACTTTGTTTGCCAGATTGCGCTAAAATTTGTTCCGGACTTTGGAATTTCTTTAGGCTCGGCGGGGGCTTTCTCGACCCCCTCCTCCAAAGCCGCCTCATTCACTTCCACCCTCTCCTCCTCGTCATCCATTTTTGTCTGCTTTGAAGCCTCATCTTGACTTTCATCGTCGGAATCGTCATGTTTCAACATCATGTGTTTGACCACTGACCAGTCATTGGCTGTTAACGTGGCGGCTAACTGCAGGCAACCGGAGGGATTCTCACAGTTTTTTTGATACATCCATAGCTCACCCGTCTCATAAATTAAGACGTAGCCAAAAAATCCCATTCGTCCAGACTCTTGGAAAAACCACTTTCTCTGAAGATCTCCTTTGTGCGGGGCCTGAATGCGGCAGAGATACTTTATCTGCTTCTTGGGAGCCGACGGAGTCGTCGTTTCTTCCTGAACAATCTTGACGACGGAGATTGGGGTTTTCCAAATGACCGGTGACCCCTCTCGCGGTTCAAAAAAAGATGGTTTCACCTGAAACTTATCCATGGTAAGTCTTTTTTTTAAAAAAAAGGAAAAATTATTCGTTCTTTAACAGCAGCCCCGTCCTACTACTATCATCTCTGATCGTGTTATCCTTTTAAACACAATCTTAATTTCACTCCGCCCATAGGGTGGGTCTGTGGTGGGTTTAGGGGGGTGTTTGGGGGGAGCCGTCACTTTGACGAAAAGTCTGTCCAATGGCTGATGAGGAGGAGGCGGGATGTTGGTGGCTAGTGCGCGAGGCTATACGGTTTGACGTGTGACGGGCTGAAATACAAAATCCCTCTTTGCAGTCACTACTTTAACATTTTTTCTCGCCGTGAAAAAATGGGCAACTCGCTCGTACGCTTTTCTTATCAGGGCATTTATGAAAGTCTGTGAAAGACTAGCTAAACATCTTTTTGATGTTTAGGGGCTTTAAATTATTTATTTTATTTTATTCATCCAAAACAGATTTCCTAAACTAACGCTTTTCTCGTCAGGGTACTTATCGGGTGTCTGTGAAAGACTAGCTAAACATCTTTTTGACGTTTAGGGGCTTTAAATTATTTATTTTATTTCTTTCATCCAAAACAGTTTTCCTAAACTAGTGGTGGAGGAGGAGGAGGGGGGTGCAGGGAGTGGGTTGGGGGTGGGGGTGGAGGAGGAGGGGGTGCAGGGGGTGGGGGGTGGAGGGAGGTGGTGGAGGAGGGGGGGGGTGTGCAGGGGTGGGGAGGAGGAATGGGGGTAGCTGAAAGACAAAAATGTAAAGAAATGGGTATGAATATAAATGTTCAAAAGGTCAATGCATTCAGCTTTTACTGGTTCAACCCATTGAAATTACTTTATTTAGTAAATAGCTGTCTTCTTTTATAAGTTACTAAGTAAATAAATTGGGTATTATAGTGACTTAAACATTTCTATTTTCCAAAAAGGAGTAAACTAGCCATAATGATGCTTGAATCAGTTTGTGACAACTCACAACTCATTGATTTATGATACAATAAAGACTTCCTTTAGTACCATGAATGGCATAATATTTTACTTACCACGAGACACCAGTGTCAAATTTTTACTGTCATCGTTGCCACTAAAGTAAATGCTGTCTTTTATGGCAACAACCAACATTCTAAAAAATTCTCTGGTCGGCCCTCCGTCATCCACACCCCCCTCAGATTGTCCGGCGTTGTCAATGAAGTCAATGTCAATCCGATGGCGTGGATTAAATCTTTGCCTTCTGAGTGCCCTGAAAGGACTCTCTAAAACGGACTCCCTTGTCACATTTATGCAGTTATGAGGGGGAGCAGGTCCCTCATCAGAGAGTAATAAAATACACCTTTCGTCAAACTCATTTTGACAGGTGACCTTTGACCCCATAGTCATAACCCCATGTGTCTATGCACTATTAGCCAATAGGTTTGTCCATGTCTGTCTTAGCGTCGCTTGCCAATTGCTTTTAAGTAGTTTAGAGTACTAATTTAAAACAATCTAGTGATTATGTTATTTACATTTTAATTGTTTTTAATAATTGTGAGCTTTTTAAAATACGTTGTAATATTGACATCTAATGGATACACGACTAGCAGACGGGCCAGAAAGAGCATTACACAGCTCCATCTCGTGGTCCAATAAATACCTAACAGCTGTAATTGAAAAGGTAAACAAAATCCATTTGGACTGTTATTTCTATCAATGCTAGTGACTCTGCCCACTGAAATTTGAGAAGTTAACTCATCTAAGAAGTTTTGTCTAAGATAATACTTAAAGTTAAACACTTTTAAATACAAATACTCAAACATTAAATTAATACCAACATTTTCTACCATATTATTTACATAAATGTCAACATTCACAAATAACCAATTCAGTTAATAAGTTACAGTAAAAACTAAGATTTTTGAAAACTCAAAATCAACAGACAAATGCCAATAAAACAAGAACATTTTTATTAACAGCAAACCTCTATGTATGCCCATGACAAAAAGCCTTTCTTCCATATCGTCTTGGCCTGCATTGCCATTTACTCCACCAATGTAAAAAAACAAAACACAACATTGATTGGATGTTGCAGCTGCCTAAGACAGTCGTGTTGTGACTGGAGTCATTCAAACCTTAAAAGACGTGAAACTATAAAAAAGGTCTAAAAAATGTAGGAAAAACCACAAGGCTAAATGGAATGTTTCATAGTTTAAACCCCCCACTAAAAAAATAAATCTTTTACTCCACTTATTTTTTTCCTTTATGTGTCAAAATGATTCTTGACAATCTGCAATGTTTCAAGAAGAATGTCTATTCCAAAGCAAGTGCTGTTGCCCAGAGGATCAATTCTCTCTTGGATATACTGGTGAACAAGATCCTTTAAAAGGTGTGGTGTCTCTGGAACATCAACAGTTCTGTCATTGTCAGTAGGTGTTGGTCCGTTCCAGTCAATTCCATAATCCTCTATTGTCTCCTGTATAAGAGCAGCACATTTTAATTAGTAAAAAATTGTGAATAAAAAAGCATTAAAGATCATGCTCAAGTTAAACATGTGCAATTGTAGCAACCGACTTAGTTACGTACATGTTCAGAGACTGTAGTCCTGCTTCGCAACTGGCCTTCCATCCACAGTTGTTGAGGTGATCTGCCTTGTTCGGTGGAAAGAGAGTGGCGATCCCAAGCTTGTTTAAAAAGTGTCAAATGTCTGTTAATGCGTGGAATCATCACATAATGAAGGCAGATCATGTCTAGCTCATTGTCAGTGCTTAAAGTGTTCTTATGAAGCAGGTGTTGGAGAGCTTCGTAGTAATTTACAGTTACAGCACGCCAAACATTTCTCCATCGCCTCTCAATACGCTGATTGTGGACACTTCAGCCTGTAATGAAAGGTCTTCTCTCTGCATACAGAAAATGTAAATGTCAGTGCAAGACTACAGCAATCTAACGTCTAAGCAAATCCCCTAGCTGTATTTTTATACCAAATTGAGTAAAATGCAATGGGACTTTTTTTTTTCAAATCAAGTTTTTGATTCATTAAATCTCATTTTGCAGGTTTTATGTTAGACTACCTCAAGGCGTGCATGTTCTCCACATTGTCTTATAGTTATTTTAAAATAAAACTGAAAGTTTGTTCTTAAAACTGCACATAAACTGAATACTAAAATAAACCACCGAATTGACATTAAATGCATGCATCCATAAAATTATCAGTCACATCAGTCATCCTAATGTATTAATTTTTTAAAGAAGTATTAACATTACTATTATTAATTATTTAAAATTGCACAGAAAATAGATTTTTTTATATAAACACCTCCAAAGGGGATAGAAAATGAGAGAACAAAGATTCTGTGGGACTTCTGGATACAGACAGACAGGATGGTAATGGTGAACCAATCAGACACTGTAGTGGTGTATAAAGAAAAGAGAAAGCTTGGAAGGTGAAGGTGAAAGTGGTGCCCAAGATAATATAGCCTTTTAATGTGAAGTCAGACAAAATGGCGACATTGCTGGTACTGTGTAAAGTGACTTCCGGTTTATGGGTTTAAACCAGCAAAGCTCACAAATGAATCCTATTTAACACAAGTTAACCTACATAATACAAGGTAACCTTATCATTTTTTAACAGTAGTTTGTGCAATATTTATTTTTTAAACGTTCTACCTAACTTTATTTCCTCTCTTATATCATTCAAAAATGACAGTAACACTGCTTGCAGAATACTGTGCAGCTGCTTCCTAAAATTGGACGATATTAAACGACTCGTGCATCATTTCTCTCTTACAACCTAGTCAAAGTTAGACAAAGGTTACAAGTACTTCAATAAATGCTACTTGTTTTATTATGGAGGTAATTGCAATTTTATTCTTCTAATTTGTGATAACACTAGCAATAGCTTTCCACAATGGGTATAAAATCAATAGCTGCAGAAGATCTTTTCTTCATTTAAAGTTGCTTACATTTCCACGTTCACGAAATCACTAAAACAGAGCAAAAGTAGGACAATTTCAGCATGTCTTACATTAAAGTAAAACTTATTCCTGTTGCATTATTTTCTAACGTTGCTTCCCTTTGCTTTTTCTCCTAACCGTGTCTGATCTATGAGAAAATAAAGGTTAAAAAAAGAATGAAATTAAATGTAAACCATTAAAAAAATGGAAGTGACTATTTGTACGTAATTTTGAAAACGTGTGACCAGTGCTGTACTTTTTTTTTTTTGGCCGCACTTATTTTGAAAGCCAAATATACTTGGTTTTAATAGCTGCACCTTAAAAATTCACAGTTCCACTTGGAAAACATTCCTGTTTTTAACAATTACCTATTAAAATATCGCATAAAACAACACATACCCTTAAAACAACAACTACATTTAGCCTTGGATACAACTGAAATCTGTACAGACCTGCAGCAATATGCATCTTTTCTGCACGTATTAGGAGTGGCCAACATGAATTCCCATCTGTTTTTGTATTTGGTCTCAAGTCAAATACAGGACATTAATATTGATTTTTGCAAAATTTTATAAACTGATTTTGCAATAAGAGAATATTTTTCAATTTGTTATTACAGAACAGATGATGATGAAGAAGATGCAGACCTCGCTGCTGCACTACTTGAGTCCCTCCAGACAGATGCAGCTGTTCAAATACAAGAGTAAGTTAACATTTAATGTTTTAAAGGGGTAAATTTCTTCCTTAAGGTGCATTCACACCAAACGCGATTAGCGTGGCGGAGGCGGACAGTTTCAATGTTAAGTCAATGGTATAGACGACCTGAGGTCCTGTGGTGCGTTGTGAGCGGCCAGCATGGCGCGAAGGTCTGGCAACAACGTGATTTGAGCAACGCCAATAAAGGGGCGGGCCAGAGTGAACAAAACTCTCAACTCTGGGGAGGTCTCCACGTCGTGTCAACCCATCCCGGCAACGGTTGGGTGACAGTCTGTCGCTGGGCCCATGGAGCTGGAGCAGTCACGCTCTCTATGCCGGCTAACAGGAGATGAGCCGATAGCCAGACAGAGATCCCTGCAAGATGGAGAGACAACCTCCTGATCTTTATGATGTATTCTTATTTTTATGTTTTCCTCTCGGGTTAATGCGGGACAGCGAGCTTCAAACACGGTCAGAGAGAGACGGAACAACAGCGGAAGCGGCCGTCATCCAGACACAGCGGGACTGAAGCTGACTATACCCAGAGAACCTCTAAATTAGGGGTGCACACACTTTTTTGGCATGTGAGCTACTTAAAACTGAAAATAATGTGAAGTTTTCATTTTTAAGTGCTCAAATATACAACCAACATGCTGTTACAACTGAAACACGATTTCTGTTTAAAAAATATGAAAAATCCATGGATGAACAAATCCTTTCGTGACAACCAAAACAAGCCCTTCACTAAGCATTTTGAAGGTAACTGTCTTTATTAAGTGACAAACACTGTAGTTCGTCACTTAATTATTTATGTAGTTTGACTGTAGTTAGTCCCCCATGCCTACTTTTTTTTTTGTCATTGAAAGACTCTGGGTTCGAATCTTGCAAAAGAGATGAGGCTTGGGTTGGTCGCTGGATGGGGATGGGTTGGGTTAAAATTCCAGAGACCTCTTCACAATCAACGTTTCAACCCAGTCACGACAACGATGGTAGAGCTCCGTGATTTCAGGCTCCGCCTTCCGCATCTTTTCCACCCAAAAGTTGAACGGGATCTCCATGATGGGTCGGTACACCCCGCAGCTGGAGTTTAAGCTTTCCAAAACAAAAAATTTGCCGGCCCGCAAATAAACATTTTTTATAAACGTTGCATTCTTTTATTTTACTTTATACCTACAACGTCATTTATCATTTTAATATAAAATTCACATAAATTAAATTATGCTTCATTTATCTATCAAAATTATGATTTATTGTTATGGGTCATTTTACATAAACTATCATTTATGAATATATCATTTTAATATCAAATTTATATTTATTCGATTATGCTTAATGTGTCAGTCAAAAATTATGATTTATGACTATGGGGTCAAAGGTCACCTGTCAAAATGAGTTTGACGAAAGGTGTATTTTATTACTCTCTGATGAGGGACCTGCTCCCCCTCATAACTGCATAAATGTGACAAGGGAGTCAGTTTTAGAGAGTCCTTTCAGGGCACTCAGAAGGCAAAGATTTAATCCACGCCATCGGATTGACATTGTCTTCATTGACAACGCCGGACAATCTGAGGGGGCTGTGGATGACTGAGGGCCAACCAGAGAATTTTTTAGAATGTTGGTTGTTGCCATAAAAGACAGCATTTACTTTAGTGGCAACGATGACAGTAAAAATTTGACACTGGTGTCTCGTGGTAAGTAAAATATTATGCCATTCATGGTACTAAAGGAAGTCTTTATTGTATCATAAATCAATGAGTTGTGAGTTGTCACAAACTGATTCAAGCATCATTATGGCTAGTTTACTCCTTTTTGGAAAATAGAAATGTTTAAGTCACTATAATACCCAATTTATTTACTTAGTAACTTATAAAAGAAGACAGCTATTTACTAAATAAAGTAATTTCAATGGGTTGAACCAGTAAAAGCTGAATGCATTGACCTTTTGAACATTTATATTCATACCCATTTCTTTACATTTTTGTCTTTCAGCTCTGGCTTCAGGGGAATATAAATTCCTGGGTCAGATGCTAGCTCTTGCCTTAATTCATGGAGGCATCAAGCCATCATTTTTTTCTGAAAGGTTATATTCAGAGATATGTGGTCAAGCAACATTGGATGTGGCTTTAGAGGAAGTGGATGACTGGGAAGTCAAAGAAAAACTTCAAAAGGTACTTTTCATTAAGTTTTAAATTATTCTGGCTGTTAGCAGTTGATGTGTAAGGCAGCATATGCATGCACTTCCTGACTCATTTCAGTACAATGGCACCATTTTCAATTAAATCAGATGTATTGCCCACAAGGGGTTGAAGTCGTAATTGTTAAATGAAAATTGAAACAAAACAATCAGTAAAAAAAGGAAACATTTTCTCTTAGTTAGTACACAGGTATTTGTTGCTTTGCATGCTCATGTAAGGTACAAAGTAATGATTTGCTCTTTACTTGCTGTTATAGATAGAAAGAATAGTTAACATAAATTGTGCTTTTTACAGATAATAGATGCAAACAGTTTCGAAGAGGCACAGGATGCTGTGGCAGAGGCATGTGGATCCCTGTCTTTGCTGGGTTGTGCATCATTTTTGTCAAACTTTGAGCAAAGACACACCCTTGTAAAAGAGGCAGCAAGGGCATTTGTTGTGGGGCGCACACAAGGTGCACAGTAAGTATACAGACATTATTACTGTTGTTCATGTATGTAAAAGATATTGATAAAAATATGAATTTCAGCCTGAATAACAGCACCATCATCAATATTTTGTCAATTGGTAAAGATTATCTTACCAAATATTTGGCTAAAAGATGCAAATTACACTAAACAATAGCCAATCTTTTTAGTTTAAAGTAGATTTTCAGATAAAGATTATGGGAACTCAAGTGGCTTCCTCAAAAAATATCAAGATTTGTATAATATGAAAGTTTACTTCTAAAATGTTTTTGAAAAAGAAACAAAATAGCATTTGACTGTTTAAGATTTATATTTAATGTATACAGGAAATATGGACCTGTCATTAAAATATTTTGCAGACTGGTTGAAGGTCTCGAAACTCTGGGTGTGGCAGAAGCTGTGCGAAGAAATCCTGGAACTCTAAAACCTTTGTTTGTTGGGGGCCAGAAGCCGGTTCAACTGGAGGAGCTTCTTGAGCTCTTCCAGGTGTCCTTTTCTGCTCCTGGCAGCAACAGGAGACAGTCAGAAAACACCACTTTTATGTTTTGGAAGGACTGGTTGCTGGAGGTTGATGGTATTGTGATTTTTTTAATCTTTTTTTTTTCTTTAAAAAATTGTCAGCCTTTTAATTAGAGCGTTTTTAAACAGTTGTCTCTCAGAAACTGTCTTAGAAAAAGGTTAAGAAAAAATAAACTTTTTTTAGTTTATTGCAAAGAAAAGACAAATTACATTTGTGTTTTTTTGTATTTCAGAGGGAAGCAGGCCTGTGACTCAGGCGCAGATTCTTTTGTTTGCCTCAGGAATGGACATTCCATCACTGGGATTCCCGTGTCGCCCAACGATTACTTTCATACACCAGGAAGGGATCCCAAGAATATTTCCAGAGGCAAACACATGCGACTTTTTCCTGCGTCTGCCTTTGCACACCACTTACACGGCTTTTGTGGAACATATGGAGTCAGGGATTATCCAGTCCCCCTCTTTTGGCTTTGCTTAATTTGGTTAAAGGTGGTGCAGCCGTGTTTCTTTAACTTTATTCATTTCATTTCTTCTTTTAGCTTTTACAAAGAAAATTGAATATGTCAATAATTATTTGTATTGTAAAGTAGGTAGAAAAAAAACAACAAACTTGACTAAAAGAGGCACAAAGATCAACTTGCATCGCACCATTAAAAATTAATTAAACGTGACATATGTGTTACATGAATGTGAGTTCCAAAAAGAAAATTAATCTTTGTTTTTTTTCTGCTTTCCAGAATTGCAAGTCCTGAGGCAAACTTTTTTCCATACACTAGTCACGACTACATGATCTGACTGTCCTAGGCTGCTGCAACATCCAACCAATGTTGTGTTTTGTTTTTTGGTTTGGTTTTTTTGTACATTGGTGGAATAAATGGCAATACAGGCCAAGACGATGTGGAAGAAAGGCAATTTTTTCTTTTTGTCATGGGCATACATGCTTAGAGGTGTGCTGTTAATAAAAATGTTCTTGTTTTATTGGCATTTGTCTCTTGATTTTGAGTTTTAAAAATCTTAGTGTTTATTGTAACTTTTTAAGTCATGTGGTTATTTGTGAATGTTGACATTTTATGTAAATAATATGGTAGGACATGTTGGTATTAATTTAATGTTTGAGTTTTTGTATTTAAAAGTGTTTAAGTTGAAAGATTTTCTTAGACAAAACTTCTTAGATGAGTTAACTTCTCAAATTTCAGTTGGCCGAGTCACTAGCACTGATAGAAATAACAGTCCAAATGGATTTTGTTTACCTTTTCAATTACAGCTGTTGGGTATTTATTGGACCACGAGATGGCGCTGTCGGGGCCAGTGTAATGCTCTTTCTGGCCCGTCTGCTACTCATGTATCCATTAGATG
Source organism: Oryzias woworae (assembly GCA_016861445.1). NCBI lineage: Eukaryota > Metazoa > Chordata > Actinopteri > Beloniformes > Adrianichthyidae > Oryzias > Oryzias woworae. The sequence goes on from BOLG01001664.1 coordinate 4,876,605, forward strand.
TCAATATTACAACGTATTTTAAAAAGCTCACAATTATTTTTAAAAAATGAATAATATAATCACTAGATTTATTTGAATTAATACTCTAAACTACTTAAAAGCAATTGGCAAGCGCCGCTTCGGGAAGCGAAATCGTTGTACGCGTCGCCCCCCTTTCTGGGTGTGCGCATGCGCAGGAACGTCAGCCGTCTTTCTCATGGCTAACTTTAGAGCCGACTTTAATAAACATATATTTTCTTCATGATGTGAGAGCAAACAAGGATGCATTTGAGCCTAGTCAGTGACAGATCTGACAGTCTGTGTCACAGGAAACTGTCCTTTTGACAGAGTAAAGGAAACAATTGACAAAGAATGGGACTACTGATCTTCTGTTCTCTACCCCATCCCCGGTGGAGGGAACAGGGCCCTCAGCAGCGGTGGCCTTGTCTCTTGGCCCCCTCCCCACGCAGGCAGAGGGATCCCTTAGTTCTCTGGCAAGTCCATGAGCGGGAATCATATTCCATCTGAGCCTGGAGGGTGTCTGTGTCCTTGTGGTGCGGGTTCTGGTCCTTAACCTCGGGTGCCGGGCCCCTTCTAAGTCACAACATTAGGAGAGCCTGGTCAGGCTATGTACTCCTTCGGGGACCCCCACTTCTCAGGTGATGGGCTAAAACTATTAAAGAAACTACATGGTTGAATAAAAAGTATATGTCTGATAAACAAACACATCTAGATAAACAGCTACAACTTAAGATAACAGCTAAATATTAAATAAACATAGACATGTTCCTTTCAGGCATCATTACTGCATGCGTAAATCACAACTAGGCGGAACCAGGGTTTACTCTGAGCTAATATTTTTAGGTTTCCTTCTATGTCTCTGGCTCCCGGAAAACACCTGACTGTGGCTATCGGGAGCTTCACGTGTTTAATGTCAGAGGAGCCGATAACTAGAGTTGACGGTTCATCTGGCATGTTCCCGAGGGGAGAAAACTTATGTAACAGGAGCTTCGGAAGCTCTAAGTGTTTACATTTAGCACTATGCTTCCTTCCCACCAGTACAAACCCATCCTGATTTTCCCTAGTCTGCTGCCCAGGAGGGGCTTGAGTGCTCGGCAGTTTAGTTCCGGTAGTGCGAGCTGCACTGCGGGTAATAATCTGGCTAACAGGCTTAGCATCCGATGTGCGTAGCCGCGCTTCTAACTGCTATAACCTGGCCTCCAAGTCTAAAATAAGGCTACACCTAACACATCTACCACTATCATCACTAAAGGAGGCAGGATCTTTACTGAACATTTTGCACATGGAGCAGAAGAGAGGGGTAAAAGCAGAAGAGGTGGAGGCCATGCTAGCACTTAGCAAAAGCAAGCGGTGTTTGGTTAAGGGGAAGGAACTAGGTCGCAAACTGCTTGGACAGTAGTGGTTAACATAGTAGTGACTCACTATAATGCTAAAGAAGACACTTGTAATGTTTGAATACCAAACAAGATAACACTAAGCTAGATATTAACAAAACGAGTGCTCATTGATAGGAGCAGCAAAGACAAAGACAAAACATTGGTTACTCTCACCCGAAAATGACGTCCTTCTGATGGCCTCTTTGTGGTTGGTTCTTCTAGACCGAGTCATGTGTGCTTGTCGGTGCCCAAACAACGTGTTAAAATAAAACAAAAGTTATGACTCAAATTAATTAACCAATAAATTCTCTTTTTGGTACAGCACTGATGTTGTGTCGGTAGAGTTGTAAAGAAGTACAGGCATAGACATTAATAAAGAGTAGACGCCCCATTGGCTACTGGGCCGCAAGAAATGCTGTCGCCATCTTGGACCGCTTGTCCTCTCCACATACACAAACCAAAACAGTGGTAGTAATTGCGATCATAGACATTAATAAAGAAGGTTTATGGTGGTTTTCCAAAAGGTTTGGTGGTCTGGTGGAAAATACTCTGGTCCACATAGCAGGATTTGCAGTCCGGCAGATTCTGCGAAAGCTGTGCTGTGATGTGTGCCGTGCAAGCTTAGTTAGAGATGCTGTACCAGCATCATTTGACGAGAGCTACCACCTTCTAGCCCTGAAAAACAATGGTGGGCTAATGATTCCATCTCTAGGCACAGTGAAGGTGCTGAGAGCGGCTGAGAGAGTGAACCGCCAGGCTTCAACAAAGCAAGCTCCATAGGTGTCGACAGATAGGCACATCGTCTGTGAGGAGATTGGAACAGAAAATGTTTTTCTGCTTGGGGACCACATTGAGGAGACACAATTTGGCATTGACAACCATCAGTCCAACTTGTTGTCATTGGTTGTGTCTGTGTTTTTGAAGATAGGGCTGCACCACATTGCCAAACTCACCTCCCTTGACCTGCAGAAAGGGAGCACAAGAAAAAAAGCTCTGCAAAGCAGTCCTCCTTCAGGGTTTTTAACTCATGTAAAGTTTCCATGAGCAACTTTGTACATATGTAAATATGGTTTATGATTTTTCATGTTCTTGTTATCTGGACTAGTCATTTATGGTTGTTCTCATTCTCTTTCTGAATTATTTTGATACTATATCTATATCCATAAATAAATATATAATATTGATGCTCTAAAAACACATGGAATTGTATTGATGCTCTAAAAACACATGGTCTCTCTCTCTCTCTCTAAGAATTATATTGTATATATTATTCATTTATTAAAACTGAAAAGCTGAATAGTACTTTTTGCTTCTCTATTTTATATTTGTGTGTGTGTGTGCTTATTTATTTTATTTTTTTTTTTTGCAAAATGCCTAAGTTTTACACAGTATTATGGTAGCTACCATCTCATATGTATATCAGAATGTTCTATTACTGCTAAGCCCAATATGAATGTTAAAATACATTGAACCATGTGTCCATGCAGTCCCCAAAATCAGATCACAGGTGTCATGCTACCTGTTGCTTCTTGTGTGTTGTCGTCTTCCTTATTGGACTCATTTTCACTGATTTTCTGTCCCTTTTTGCTTGCTGTTTCCCATCTAGATCTTTTGTAAACAGAGTATGAGATCAGATCTATTGTATCATAAAAAGAAGAAAAGTTAACCATAAAATAAATCTGCCCTTTGCTAAATGGTCATTATTCAAGCAATTATTAAAGAGACATTTAACACATTTTGATTTTTTAAACACAATACTGTATACTCGAAGTGTATGTAATAATACATTAATATACCACGTGGAAGCAAAATCGTTGGATGTTTGATTCAGCAAAAGCCATTGATATCTTCCTCTTCCTACACTCATAATGCATCCCTCAGAGGGCATTATTGTGCTTAGGCCATGATGACTTCAGAAAGAACAAACACATTACCAGCATGAGTCAAAATCTGGCATTCAGGCCATTGCAGTAATATGTAACATGTGACAGGAACTTATTTTTTTAAAGTCCATTATAAGTTTTTAAAGAATACCTTGAAGCCAATCAGAATCGAGTATACACCTGAACCATGGTTTAAACTGTATTTACTTTCTCCTATCTGGTTATTTCTACTTTATGAATGCATTCAAGCACTTCTGTAAAATGATAAACTAAAATGAAGTCAAATAAAATGAGAAAAAAAATTAAATATTAAATCTAAATTCAAAGACACAAGTCTTTAAATTACATGGTCGTGAAGAAATGAAAGTAAAATAAACTATGGCTTATAACGTAATAATATTGATTTGATTTATCCTAAAATATTTTAAAATCAATGAATCTCTACATGACAAATGCAAACTGTATTGTAAGCATGAAAAATTGAAAGCGTCTGAAGAAAACTTTTCTATCATATCCGAAAACATTTAAAGACCTTTTTTTTTCTTTTTTTATTAAATATAACATTTCTAATTCCAATAGGTTACAAACATGGCTACTTCTTGTAGTTCCTACACAAATTACAGACATTATCTTGGGACTAAATCACCATGCCATTTGTGTTTTACCCTGAATTCCTATTAAATGTTAAATTAACTGTTTAAAAAAAACAATATTTTGTCATGTGATCACACTTTTGTTCATAGAAAAATAACATTTCTGATGCATTTGCCTGTTTCATCAACACAGTCTTACAAAATCTTGCTGCACAATAGGAGAATAATTATCCCTTTTATTTATCTTTAAAAAAATAAAAAAAAAAATAAAAATTATTTCATAAAAGTCGCATGTAAAATACTCCGGAAGTTGGATTAAAAACCAGGAGGTGGTTCGGGGCTGGCCCTGGGCATAGGCGCTTTCTGCTGAAGGGGCGCCAGATTACATTGATTAGGCTTTGTTTTAGTTTTTTTATATATATATTTTTTAGAAGTTTATATTTTTTTTACAAGTTCATAGCAGTTGGCCTTGTGTGTTTTATTTACATTCAACTGCATTGAAATTCACCCCCCCTCCCCTGCATTTCAGTCAAAAAAATACTCTTGTTTTTGGTCGAAAAGGACGAAATAACAGGCGATCGAATAAGCGATCTCTAAGCCTTTAACACAGGGGTACTTGTTTTAACATCTACCTACCTTTGCCACCTGTTGCATTTCTCATGGTGGCAAAGTGGATATAGGATTCAGCTCAATGCAGTAGATCACTGGTTTGAGTCTTGTTTGGAAACTGATTTTCCTCTTTTTTCTTTTTTACAATAATCACAACTGATTAATATTTAAGTTTTGATAGTTAAAGTGCATGCGCGAGCGCTGCGGGGAGGAGTGGAAAAACAATTTTTCGGCTATGGCGCTGTCAGGAGGCAGCGCTCTGTCTCCCCCTCTGGTGATCAGGGAGAACCATCTCCTGAGTTCTGACTGCAGTCATCTCCACACCTGGTGCTGATCATGTCATCAGCCACCAAGACATTTAAGCACGGCTCAGAAACACACTCGGGGCCAAGTATTGCCTGTGTCGTTTCTGCCAGCACACCGAGCACTCTAACCTGTCCAGATCACCTGTTACTTGACCCTGCTTTGTTAATTGACTCTGCTACGTACCGCCTGCCCCGACCATCTGCTTAATCCTTAATTCTGTTTTAGCTCTGGCTGCTTTCTGCCTGCCTTTCGTATTAAACCTGCTGCAAGTGGAACCAGCTGTCTGCCCGTTCTTGTGACAGGCATGATGCAGCCCAGTGCTGGGGTTGGGTGGTTTCAGCTACTAAAACACGCATCCTGTTAAACTCCACTCTGATTGATCAGGCCGCTGATCATGTGTTGTATTCACTGGAGCCAGGAATATTTTTTAAAAGTGCCTTTATCATCAATGTTAGAGTGCAGTTTTTAAAAGAAGTAACATTTCGGTGGTTGAAAACTGTGGGGGTCTAGCATGGTATGCTCAGGCCATTAAACGCCACTCCAATGAACAAATTCCCGTACCTGAAAAATGTTGCGCATGCGCACATTAAATAAACCCCGCGTGACTCTTTATTGCTGAGTGGTACTTTTACACATTGACATGGGCAGAGTTAAAAAGGGCTAAAAATGATTTATGGAGTTTATGTGGAGGACTAGACAAACTCTTGAAAGTCTTCTGCAAAAATCACAAAGAACACCAACTGGAATTCAGAGGTATGGTCGCAAGTATCTATAGCTGTGTGGAGCAAACTAGTTACATTTTAGAAAATGGCTTAATGTAGTTTGGACAGCAAACAGAAAAGCAGTCAGAAATCCCGTTTTAAAAATACTGTGTTCTGGGACTCAGACAAAGACTGACGGAGAGCGCAGCAAGACCCGAGAACTGGACCTAATTACCGGGAACACTTCCAACACAGGTCATACCGAACACTTTCAATTTCTCTAATCAAGAACAATTATTGTTCCCTAGCCTAAATATGAAAAATACATTTCTTACTGCTAAAAGCTACAATGATACATGTGTCATGCAAATTATGTAAACGTTTAGCTTTTTTCTGTTGAGTGTCGTAATCAATAATACTCATTGATAAAAATGTTTAAGCATTAAGCAATATTGTAATCTTCCTCCTTACAACTCACTTAGGGGCTGTTGTAACACATATTTGCATGGGGGCAGTTTTAAATGTTTATAAAATGTGACAATTGACCCCAAATTATTTAAAATAAATGTATGATTAATAATGGATTTTGATTAAAGCATGTTTCTCATTCACAGCCTTCCAAAATGTTGGCACAGAATCAATAACCTCTTAACATTCAAGTGTCCACCAATGTAAAAGTCCATGGAAAGTCAGTCAGATTCATGGCAATATTGTATTGCTTTTCCCAGTTACACTCTTCAGTCTGTAAAGCCAGGACCAAGTTAGAAAAACATCAATCAAGCTTCAACGGCTTGATTTAAGTGTCTATGAGATACTCAAACACTGGAAAACTGTTGTTTTTCTGGATCACAATGAACTCTAGAAAGACCATGTCAACATATGACATACCTGCTATGGCAAAGACAACCCTTCCACAGGCATCATAGACAAGCTAGGTTACAATGCCATGTTTTTTCCATGTAAGAAAGCCATATTAGGAAAATGTTCAAATCACAACCACAATTACCTAGCTTGTGCCTTGATTTGCCACTTAAAAGCTTTTGCTCCAACAGCTGAGTTTTTTGTTTTTTTTTTTTTGCTTCATCCACCAACCAAGGATCTGATTAAGGATTGCCATTGAACTGTCGCAACAGTCTGACACTGACACAGACTAAAAATAAAAGACCATAGTCCCTCACACATGCCCAAATTTCCACTTCATAAAGTCCCACTGAAACCACATTTTTTTGGTAAAATAATTCATGGTATTCTTTTAGTTTTGACAGTTCACTTCTTAGCAGAAGTATTTTTATTTTATGTGTCGTTTTTAAGACGTGTTTTTTCCCAGCAGCAGCTTCCCAGCTCATTAGATATGCAAATGTGGTTTGTGAGCGGGACTGTTGACTCGTAGCAACGGACGGCCACTATGGGGTCATTTGAAACAGGTCACTTAGCCTTTTGGAGATCAAAAAAATCTATTTTTTGTTTGTTTCTAAGGCAAACACTACATATTTTCTGAGAAGATACATGAGAATAATTTATAACTTATAAGCTTATAGTTAATAGGCTTAAATAAAATAAATTATAGACATCAATAAAAAGATTTTTTATTCCTGGTCTCACCTATATACAGACAGTGATGGAGAGCGCGACTTGAGCAACAAAGACAGTGCAGCATTTGGAAAACAACAATAGAAAGACAAGTCCTGGACCAAAATCCTTCACCATTTATACATCTCAAAAGAAATGGAGACAAATGAGGCCTTTTAAAGGGAAGCTTAAAATTTCAAGAATCATGGACACACATTTATGAGAAATTCCGCCAAAAAACCCATGCTTCACCTTGGTATTTACATGAACATGTCAAACTCACCTACAGTCGGAAAAAAGCACTCCATTGTATGATGAAAGCTGTGTGCTCTTTTGAAGGATGCTCTACGCACACTACACGTTTTAAATCAGGAATAAAACAGGCACAGGTAGATTCATATAAACCTAAAGATTTATAGTGACACATCAAGGAGAATTCAGGTCACGCCCTGCTAGTTACTTGAAACGAAGTAAATTGCTAGGTCAATACACAACAGCATAAGCAACACATATTACAAGAATCTACAAAAAAAAAACATCCGTTTCTGAACTTGTCGCTGGAAACATCACAAGAAGTTTGAATAAAACAATTCTTCAAGGGATTTTTTGTGAAATTAAGAAAAGCACAAGACTTTGTGGTGATGTGATGCTGGAACTCATTCTCTCAGAAAATGTTGAAAGACACAGACCTATCATACACAGTTTGGCCTGGAAATATCCAGCATCTTCAAGTAGATGCGTTTGGAATGCGTCTATATACAGAGACTGGTCTTTTTATTTTGGTGCAGCACCTGCATTTAAGACTACTCATTACTCTTCATTTAGATGATACAAGTGGTCTTGTCACTAGAATACTATATCAGCCCAAAAGGGTGTTCTACTGCAGCATCACTCTACCAGGAATCGGGAAAGACAAGCCTGTATCAGAACTAATCACAAATGACCACACAATTCCAAATCTGTCCTTTTCGCTGCTTCAGACACTGGCAAAGGTCAGGAAGCTGACAAAATACAGCATTAATCAGATAGAGATGGATCAGAGCTGGGCACTCATGCAGAGCGTTTTGCTGTCATTTAATAGGCAAGACATTCAAACATACCTACTGTACTGCTATGGTATAGTAAAGGGAACCAAATTTCAGTCAGACTTTCAGAAAAAAACAATACTTCACCTGTGTTCTGCACACATAATTAAGGCCATTCATGAAGCTTTTGGCAAAAGAATAAATGAAAAAAGCCTGTAGGAGTTTGCCGCTCACTGTGTGGCACAGCTAATAAATGCTACAAATCTGAAAAAAAAAGCATTGCACATTTTCAAAATATGTTCAATGTTTTTCACACACAAAAAAACCCCACAACAGTTGAAAAAAGTCTGGAAGAGCTTCACAAAGAAGTTCAAGGAAGAATGAATCTTAATGAAGAAACACTTAAAGAGATACAGGCATTTGAAGAGGACGTCACTCCTGAGGAAAACACAATATTTGCTAGGTCACCTTTTAGGAAAGACTTTTTAGATGTGCTTCAGGCTGTCATGTCTTCTGTCGAACCTGAGGAGGCGGAGGAAACCAACAAATATTACCGTCCTGAAATACTGCATGTAGTAATGAAAGACTACATCCCTATATATCCTCTCTGGTCTGGAAATATGCTTGGGGATCTGCAAAGACATACCTGATTCGATATATGATGACATTCACAGAAAACACGACACTTATTGTAATGCAGAAAATTGGTTCTGCGTCTTGAAAACAAAAATACTTCAAAAAACTGTGAATCTCCCACCAGCAGCTTTTGTCAAGAAAATAAATGCATCTCTTCAGGAGATACAGGGAACACGTTTTATGGAGTGACCTACCTGAAAGATTGCTGGAGAAGTGTTGGAAAAAATCTGGTTTGGAAGACTGAAGAGCAATGGGCAAAAAAAAAAAAAAAAAAAAAAAAAAAAAAAAAAAGGGCAAATACTTTCATCCACCTGAAGTTATGCCCTCTCCAAAAGAAAAAGTAAGCAAGATTTATGGACAGCCCAAGTGTAGAAATAACTAACCAGAAAAAGAGAGAAACAATCTTCACATTGTCTCACTTTTGTCTATCCTTGTAGGCATGCACAGGACATCTCAAAAGAAAAAAAGGAAACTACAAAGTACTTATTTGGACCTATCACAGGTTTTAACTTTATAAATTAAGATAAATATATAAAACTAGAAAATTTCCATTTCCTGTGGAAATACGTTTGATTGTGTAATTGCAGAAGCTGGTTGCTTAAAATTACTTGATTGTATAACGTTTTGCAGAAGAAGCTGAATTTTAGCGCAAGTTGCAGAAAACATTGGAGAAGACGGAAATATTGTCCAGAAATGGCAGCATTTCTTTGACAATTGCAGAAAAGCCAAAAGTGGAAGAAACACTTTATATTGTAGAGGAAATTGAAGAAGGCAAAAATATTGACTATAAATGGCAGAAACATACATTGAAAAAACAAAAAAAGCACTTGCAAAAAATGTGTTTGAATGCAGAAAAGGCATAAGTGGTATAAAAAAAACACAAGTTAAGAAATATTTGCTGAATGCAGCAAAATAGATTTAAAAATGGCAGAAAAATATATGTAAAAAAAATACAAAAGTACAGAAAATCCCAGGCTAGTTGAAAAAGAACCTTCCATTTTCACAGCAGAAATTTGAAGTAAAAAAGTGTAAAAAATCCTGAAAGATGCTTTAAACTGTGTAAATTGAAAAGTACCAAAGGCTATAAGAGACATGATTTGTAAACAAAAACACCATGGAAACAGAACTTAAAATAATGTGCATGTAAATCAGTGTAAGATGTTGTAAAAGGCAAGTATATTTTCAAAAGCTTTGTTTAAAGCAATATTTATTCTAGTGTACAACAATATGTGTGAATATCCCAAAGTAAGAAGAAAGAACTGTTGATAACGTGAAAAAAGGCCAGAAACGCATCTCATTCTGAATCAGTGTCTGTGAGGTGGGGGAGGAGGGAAGGGGGTGACAGCATAAAAGAAGCATCACTCCAAACAAATGATCAACCATACATCTGATCAGAATAGATCCTACCATTTTGAAAAGTACAAGAATAGAGTAATCAATTGATATAAACTTTGTCTTTATGTGAATTCAATCAGAAGTTTCAGTAAAAAGAGGATTTTCTGGTGAGCTAAAAACCCTATGTTCTCCTATGGCAAAGCTGCTTTTTGAACTACCTACAAACAAATGTTCATATCATGAAAACCCCTGTAGTGGTTAGCGCTCTTGCCTCACAGCAAGAAGGTTCCCGGTTCAAGTCCTGGCTGGGGGACTTAAAACAATGTTTCCAATTTCTGTGTGGAGTTTGCATGTTCTCCCCGTGCATGCATGGTTTTTCTCTGGGGACTCCAGCTTCTTCCCACCGTCCAAAAACATGCTTCATAGATTAATTGGTTACTCTAAATTGTCCCTAGGTGTGGATGGGAGTGTGCATGAGTGTATGACTGTGGCCCCTGTGACAGACTGGCGACCAGTCCAGGGGTGTCCCCTGCCTTTGCCCAGGAGTAGCCGGGTTAGGCTCCTCAGAAAATGAATGAATGTAGTTCAAAAACTACATGACATATCTAAAAGATAATACCTGTAAAGCCCAAATCCTGCCACTACATTTTAAAGTTTGAATTGTGTCTGTAGCTGGAAAATTGTAGGAGGAGTTACATTTCAAAAACAGAGAAGTTGAATCACTGTCTCCATTGATTTTACTACAAATTTAGCTACAAATCACTGATTTGGATTGTACAAGTCCTAATACTTAACAGGTTTGAACTTCTTAAATTAAATATAACTGATAAATTAACCTACATATTAAATAGTGACACTGAGTTGTAATAATTGTGTCATGTGTTAATTCCTTTTGCAGGCAACAGAAGAGTCACACAGACAGCTAAGTAGTGCAGAGAAATAGACTAAGGACAAAGCTCACATCCAGAAAGATTACATTGTTGAGGTAAATGAGTCTTTAATTTGGGGGATTTAATTTCATTATTAAAAAATCTTATGGTTAGGTAATGTCATCTATTGGCCCTGAGTCGCTTGACTTGGGTAGCTCCACTTCCCTGATTTCTAGAAGGAATTCACTCAGCTTTGTCATGCTTTCTCCACATTTATTTTGCTTTACAAATTTTAGCACAACAGGGCAGTGGCAAAGCAGCAGTATCAGATCCATGTGAAAAACCTCAAATAAAGAAAACCCACAAAACAAGACCCCAATTAGTCCTGTAGGCTATAATTTTCCGATTATGCCTAAATGCGTGTTCAAGAATCGAGGTCTGGCAGGATTGAGGTTTTCCAACAAACAATTTATTCCTAACATGTAAGTGCTAATGACAGAGCTCTGGGTCTTCAAAATGTCCCCATCTGCTACCGTCTAAATGGACGTTCTAACACCAGACACGATGAAGAAGACTCCCTCTGACCCTTGACCCATCCATTTAAACACAATGATTATGCATAAGCAAACAGTAGGCTGGGTCTTTTTCTCTGATTAGTCCTTCGCGCCTTCTTCCTCACTTTCTTGTGGACTCTGTCCCCAGATGAACTGATTGTTTTTTTCCACTGGTCTGTGAATCTGATTTAAGACCCACATTTCTGTTGACACTTCTGCTGGCATGCACCTCCAACTGTAATTCTCACCAAAGAGCAGCTTGGTCTTAAAAAATAATTCCAACCTCTGTGGAAAATCAGAATTACAGTGTGCTATGCAAACTACAAATTCAAACTTTTAATCACCAAGAAATTCAAATGAATATAGCACATCAGATTATATTGAGTTTTATTGAACTGGAAATTGCTTCTCCTTCAGGCCCCACACAAAAAATCCTGAATAATTTCTACGAGTCAAAATAGGCCAACATGGAAACAGTATAAATACATGCTATGTAACTTTTTTTTTTTTTTTTTTTTTCTCCCCTTACCAGCTGTCATCAGGGAGCAGATTTGCTCAGGGATCCCCTCCACACAAGACACTACTGCTTTTTAATTTTGTGGCAGAGGAGCTAGCCTGATTACATACGAGCCTCGCCTGCACCCACACCTGGGTCTAATTGAGGAGATCTATAGAATGACAACACCTCCTGCTCAAGCTTCCCAAGAAAACTTGGGAAGGATGCGAATAGCTCAGACTGCTATGCCACCTTATCAGTCCCATTATCCTGTTCCTCCAGAGGGAGCAACACAACCAGACGCCTCACGGCCCTTCGCAAAATGGTATGTCTTAAAGAAGCATCCATATGCAATGTCCTCGATCTCTGGGAAGGGGTTGGAGACGGGCAGCTTACAGGTACAGAGGATCCTGGCATAACAGATATGTTAACGTCCCTCACCTGACCCTTGGCATCAGGAAACATATTGACGACTTTTCCAAGCCAGAACTGTCCCTGCAGCACGTTCTGGTCGCAGATCCAGACAATATCCCAATCGAAACATTCCTCTTTGCTGTATGCCACTCACTCCTGATGAGAAAGTTTGGTCCAGCCAGTTTGGACCACGCTTTCCAGAAGTAGTCGACCTGGGTCTGGATCTTTTGTAAGCACTGGTAAGGATAAATGGCAAAGGAGAATAATGTAAGATCCCCATTTTGTGACACCCTTCCAAGAAGGAGGGAATTTGGCGACACATATTCAACTTGATCCTCTCTGCTGTGGACTTGTGCATCAATCGGCCAATCATTCGCTGGGTTCACTGCCAGCTGAAGCGCCATAAGGAATTCTTGGAAGGTAAGTGTCGCCGATTGTCCCAGCCCCTGAAGGGCCTTCTTCGCAATCTTAACCCCCACCTCTGCAGCACCGTTCTGGTAAGAAGAGTCAATGGTCAGTATCTTCCAAGCCCAAAGGGTTCAATGTTCTTTTGGCGTACTCATCAAAGCCATGCTTCTCACACTGCAGAAAGGCGTACAGCTCCTCAAGGACTGGCATTGCGACAATGAAATTAGTACCTGGATCTGACCACACCTTTTCTGGATGACCTAGGAAAGCAGTGAACCTTTTATCACCCATGTTAACTCTTGTCATGGCATACTCGCTTATGCGTTTGTCTTCTGTATCACGCCACAGGAATTGGTGCAGGTGCATTTTGCGGGCCTCGAGCCACACCAAGTTATACATCTTTTTGACATCCCCCAGTGCAGCAAAAGTCCCCTCACGAAACCTCAGGAGGACAGCACGGATGTTATTCAAGACATCTGGCCCTTTTAGCAAATGTCGTTTAGTCTTTGCCCCCTGAATCTCTGACTACTATTCCAACAAGCCTCACTGGCATAGAATTCGAGTGGGGGTTTGGTACCATCAAGTGGCTGATGGACCATACTGGCCAATGCCAGGATACTAGTGTTTCTTTGGATAGTTTTACTGCAGCACCTCTTAAAACCATCTCATGGATTTGGGCTGTGTATGCTGCCTTCCACTCAGGAGTCTTCACCAATTGCTTCTCCATTCTCAAAAACGTGGCTTCCCCAGTCTGCTTGTTAGGCAGGGTTCCTGGGTCTTCCACCCAAGGGTAGCTGGCATGCCAGTGGGGCTTCTTACAATGATCGCTAGTGACATATGTTAATCCATTCCGCACTACTTCTAATTCTCTCTCATTAGATAGGGTCATCTCCCTCCCCCCTGGGTGGCAGTTCCTGCAACGGCAGCTCCCACATTTTGTTTCAGAGGCAGCACCTATGCTGTCTCATTTCCACCACTCTATGAAATCCCAACTGGCAGAAGTGGTCGTGGTACAGGTTACAGATTGGCCAGAGAACAACCTTTTATTGTTGTGCTCCTTGTAACTTTCAGCTACTGTTCTCATGGATCGGGCAAAGTGTGTTTCTGATGAAAAGGCAACAATGGACACATCCTCCTTGAGGGGCAGGGTGTGTACCACCTACACCAAGGGGACCATCCCATAACACGAGGTCACCCATGGTGCACACTTTGAGGAAATGTAATCCAGTAATTGAAACTTTGACCTCTGCAGACCCCGTTGGGTCCCCCTTGCCTTTGCAAAGCCTCCCAGTCTTTCCATCTTTAAAAGCTCCATTTATTACCATTTATTACCAAACTTTGGGAGGGAGGCTGGTTTCCATTTCCGGTTCACGACGAGCGGAAGCATCTTTTCAGCTCTCGATTCCTGACATTTTTTGGAGCAGTTTTTATATTAAACAGCAGAGATTCTGCAATAGAGCGAGTTGAACATGGCACCAAAGGGCTGAACTGGCAGAGCTTAAAGCTGCATTAGCTGACATCCAAGCCAAACAAGCTAACATCAAGGCCAAGCTAACTCCATTGCTGTCTTTGGAGGCTATGCTAACACCTCTGCTGGAACTTGTGCAGGAATTCCGACAAGAAAAAGTACGAAATGAACAACGGGATAATCTGCTTGACATCATAGACAACTAGAGCTCAACTTACTTGCTGTGATACCAGCTGAAGGACAATGGACCTGACAAACAAAGTCTGCAGTCATAACAAGGAGAACTTTATAAACTCTGTTCAAACCTGAAGGACAGCTGTTAATCACGCAGCAGAACGCAGGAATACAGTCTTTGCCAAAGGCTTTAGTCATATCACTTGACATGGTTCCCTGATGTGTGATTAATGACAAAGGATCTTCTAATAATACAACCAGCACTTATTGATTCTTTATATCTGATTAAAGTAAATGATCTTTCAAAAATAAATGATTTTGTTTCCTCTTTTTATACTTTATCTGAAGAAACGACTTTTCTGATGAAAGTAATCAGCATTCATTTGATTTTTAGTTATTTTAATTTTTACTATCATCATCATCATCGTTTTTTTTTTTTTTTTTAATTTATTCACATCACTGATTCTTTTGACGAAACTATTCTGAAAAAGAGGGGGAAAAGAGAATTTTTTTTGTGATCATTATTCTTTAATATTAATTTTGCATATGCTCCAATCAAGTCTAAAATAGTGTTCTGCTTACATGCAAAGCAGTATGACTTATTGTTACTCAAGGATGTTTAATGACCTGTGTTACTGTCAGTATCTAATGTAAAGTAAATGGTATGGTCAAGTTGGGGTGGGATTATATAAGTTCGCTTCCTCCCACTCCCTTTCAAGCAGTCAATCTTCTGATGTCTAGTTATATGTTTGACATGACTACTGATGCAAATCTTTGTTGTTGATTGTGTTACACGTTATATATATATATATCTTGTCTGCTTGAAATAAACCATTTCATTCAATTTTAATAGTTGTTGGACCAGTTGGAGGACCGGGGTTGTAACTGGAAGCCTTTCTTGCTCTAACTTGAATCATGGAGGCTTTACTCGACATTAGTCTTGGTAAACATAGTTCAAGATCTCTGACACGGCGCCTCAGATCCTTCTGCTCAGTATCAGGGGCCCATTATTCCACTGGAAATCAGCCTGTTTAGCAGTCTTCACGAGAATCTCGAAATAACCCAGCATGAAATTGTATGATTCTACACTAGTACCGACATTTTAACAGATTTAACAATGGTGTTACCCAAATGTGTAAAAAGTCTTTTGGCACTTGCTCTCTCAACTTTTAATTGCTGGAGTGACCTTGGTTCGAGCTTGGCTTTGGGTGGCTGGCTTTGAGCAGACGGTTTTTCACTGTAGAGTCATGTATTTGTAGCTCCAGCTCCCTGAGTTCTAGAAGGAATTCACTTTGCTTTGTTTTACCCACATTTATTTTGCTTTACAATTTGTAGCACAAAAGTTGTAGTGGCAAAACAGTAGCATCAGATGCAAGTGAAAAACCTCAAGTAAAGAAGATACACTTGGACACAAATGGGTGAGTTTGGAGCTTGTTTTAATTACTGACCCACAAGATCACCTAAAGGACACAAAACGCTC